>JAUMHM010000085.1:24720547-24730892 GCA_032362435.1 Melikaiella ostensackeni
ACTTAGAGCTCCTAGAGAATGAAACAATAGACCCTCTTTCAACTACATTTCAATCTGCAGGCCTTACTTTGAATCTTTAGAAGCTACAGTCTTCCAATTCAAAAACCCACTTTGATGCTCTAAAACCTCTCTGACCCTACTTTGACTCCTTAATGCCTACATACTTTGTTGAATTGAAGACCCTGCTTCGTCGCTATTTGAATTTATAGCCCATTTTTTATACTTAGAGCTCCTAGAGAATGAAACAATAGACCCTCTTTCAACTACATTTCAATCTGCAGGCCTTACTTTGAATCTTCAGAAGCTACAGTCTTCCAATTCGAAAACCTACTTTAATGCTCTAAAACCTCTCTGACTCTACTTTGTCTCTTTAGAGCCAAAATTTGACTTTATGACAAGCTTTGACGCTATTTGAACTCATAGCCCCTACTTTAAACTTTTGAATCCTGAGTAAAAAAGCATTAAACCCTCTTTTAACTGCATTTTAATCTACAAGCCCTACTTTGAATCTTTAGAAGTTACAGTCTTCCAATTCGAAAACCTGCTTGAGTACTGTAAAACCTCTCTAAACCTACTTTGAATCTTTAGAGCCTACATATTTTGTCAAACTCAAGACCCTGCCCTGACGCTATTTGAGCATATAACTCCTACTTCAAACTTTTAGCTCCTGAAGAATGAAACATAAGACCCTCTCTTGAGTCCATTTCAATCTTCAGGCCCTACTTTGAATCTTTGGAAGCTACAGTCTTTCAGCTCGAGAACCTATATTGACGCTATAAAACGTTTCTGACCCCACTTTAAATCTTTAGAACCTACATTTGTCAAATTCAAGACCCTGCTTTGACGCTGTTTAACTACTCCTTTAACGCGGACCCTCTCTTAAAGCTTTTAAGCCTACAGTCTGAAAATTCAAAACCCTTCTTTGGCGATTCATTATCTCTTTTCTGTAATATTCTGTGATAATAATAATGAATAAAAATTAACTAACAAACATTCGTTACTTAGGTTAAATTAATTCATTGTCTATCATAATGACTGCAGTTACACTCAAGGAACAAAAATATGCAGTCTAAATTGCAACCTGACTGTCATAAATTATTATATATAAATAAATACTTATTTGCCATGCTTTACTACAGAAAATACTTTTTCTTGAATGAAAATGCTGAATATTCGAATGAAAACAATATTCATCATAAAAATGGATAAATATTGTTAATTACTCTATGGCTATAAACATTTTTGTAAATGACTGATGAATTTCCGCATTCTTTACTGTCATGTAGGTATTAATTATCTCATAAAAACAATTTTTAATCAGTTTCAAAGAGCAACAAATATTAAAGATAAATTCAAAATTTAGACATTCCAAATTTCACTCATATTTCGCTATAGGCAAATGTGCTAGAAACTCTCAATTGTTATTTTTTAGTAGCAAAAATTATAAAAAACTCAAAAATCAGGAATCTTACCTTTTTGAATAGTAATAATCCAGCCAGAATTTGTGTCAGAAACTCTCAATTTCTATTGCTATTATCTACCAACAAATATCATAAGAAGAATGAAAAATAAATTTGAAAATTAAAAATCCAAAGCTACTGATCGTTCTTCATCTTCTCCATTAGAGTATTACGGTTTATATATTTGCAACATGATTTCGTAAAAGAAATAATTTTTTCTTGGGAATATTACAACTTTTTTGAATATTTTAGTAATGTCTGTTACTTAATAATAACAATTGAGAGTTTATGAAATATTTTCCTGCAGAAATATTACGATTTACGTATTGACCGGGTTTGAAATTCAACTGTTCTGTAGAATATTCTTCTTTTTGAATTTAAATTTTCATGGCTTGGTTGAAAATTTACGTGTTTGGTTGAAAATTCATCATTTTGGTTGAGGATTTATCTTTTTCGCTAAAATTCTCCTATTTTGTTTAAAATTAACTTTCTTCTTGAAAATTCATGTTTTCGGGTTCATAATTCAAATGTTTTGTAGAATATTCGACTTTTTGGCTTAAAATTTCAATAATTTGGTGAAAAAATCGAATATTTTGTTGAAAATTAGATTTTTTTATGAAAATTCTTATTTTCGGGTTGAAAACTCAACTCTTTTGTTGAGAATTTTGTTTTTTTGTTTGGTTTAAAAATTCATTTCTTTTGGTAGAAATTTTATCTTTATTGGTTAAAAATGCAACTGTTTGGAAGCACATTCATATTTTTTGGTTGAGAATTCAACTATTTTGTTGAAAATTAACTTATTCAGTTAACAATTATTTTTTTGTTGAAACCTCATATTTTTGGTTCAAAATTAAACTGTTTTGTAGAAAATTTGTCTTTTTGTCTTAAAGTTTCAATATATTAGGAAACTCAACTATTTGGTTGAATGTTCATATTTTTGAGTTGAAAATTCAACAGTTTGACAGAAAATTCAACTATTTGGTTGAAAATTCAACTGTTTGACTGAAAATTATCTATTTTTTTCTCGTTTCTTCAGAAACGATCAGTACTCGGCAAAAGTGTTATAAAAAATATCAATCTTTTTGGTTGAAAACGCAACTGCTGTATTGAAAATTAATCTGTTATAGTTGAGGATTCAACTGGTTTGCTCAAAATTCGTATTTTTTGGTTAAATTCAATTATTCTCGACTTACAAATAAAATCTTTTTTGGTTGGAATATCAACTATTACATTTATTGTTGAGAATTCATCTTTTTTCTATTGAAAATTCAACTGCTTGCTTGAAAGTGGAACTACTTTGTTAATACATAATTCATTTTTTTGGCTGAAGATTCATCATTTTAATAGAAAATTCATCTCCTCAATTGCAAATTCAACCATTTCGTTGAAAACTCGTCTTTTTCGGTAGAAAATTAATCAGTAGTGAAAATGATAAAGAGAAATTTGATTAAAATCAGTATAAATGCAGTACTATAATAGTTACTTTTATAAATAAAAAATCTTGTTATTGAGTTTTATATTGCAATTAAGAAAAAATTCGGCACACTCGATTGATTCAGAAATATGATCGAAGGCCAAAATATTCTTAATTCTGGTATGATCGTAATGTGTGGAGCTACGATAAGAACTCGCGAAAAAGTTGAAATATATTTATCGTGCCTTCAAACTGGTACTACAATTTCAGAAGTATTTCAGTAATTATTACTTCAGTAATCATTTTCATCAAAATGCAAGAAGCAGACAAGTAAATTCTTGACGCTATGATCTTTAACATTTATATTTCTCAACCACTCACTTTATCTGAATTATCTATTATTATCTATTTACCTGAATTATCATTGAGTTTCCTGATTTATATTTAGATTTTATCCGGTTTTTGTCCAAAAAATTTCCTATTTTCGGGGTTATTAGAATTTCCGAATTGTTCTACGTTCTCCAAATTCAATCATGAATTTTCTCCCTTTAACTTTCAAAAATATGTTTTAGTTTAATTGAGTTCCATTTTTTTAGTCAAATCGTCTAATTCTTTTCTCGACTTCAGTTGTCTTCATCAAACAAACTTGTCACTAAGCATTTCTTTATCCTGTAATGGAATCATCATTTCCTGAACTTATAGTTTTCGATTATTATATATTTTTAAATTAAATCAAGAAAGTTTCCGATTTAAAGAGCCAGGCCTTCTACCATATTCCAGAGAAGGGGCTGAGCCAACATATTAATTCCCGGTTCACTCATTTATTTAACTCACAATAATATGTATTTGATTTTCTCATCCGAGTTCAAATTCAATTTCTTTCGATTTGAACTTTTAAAGTTGATTCAAGTAGGATCTGGCGCCCGTAATTCAATCAGATAAGTACAAAATTATTTTTGGTAATTAATTAGTGCCGAAGTGTGATTGGTCATTTTCAATATATTGGCCGGTCATTAAATTAAGGCAAAAGCAGACGAAAGATTACCCAGGCCAGTTTGAAGTCACGAAATTATCTTCATTTCATGTGAAGTTTATCCGGCAAAGTTAATTTTTGTTGTAGCGAATCTTTCACCTGGAATCGATGTAAACATGATCTTTTGTTCTTTTTTCTGTGAAATTTCGTCTCGGGAAAAATCATTTTTCAATAAAATTGTTTGTTCTCCGAATAAATAGAAAGATCCACACGGGTGATTTTGCATTGAATTCGAGGAAATTAATCGTTGCTGCGAAATTGGGAAATATTCGATAAAAGCATACCGATATATGACCGGAAGAAGCTAAGATTAAGTGGAACGTTGACTGTAGGAAAGAAACTTGGCTTGTGCGTGGACAAGGAATATAGCCGACCCTAAATCACAATAATGTCAAATTTTCATGTCGGAAATGTAATTCTAGTGTAAGGTCTTGCTTCGAAAAACCGCGAGCCGGTGTCACAAATCGTAAAACCAAGAAGACGTGAAGAAGAAGAGATGGTATTAAAAAGATGCGAAGCAGAAAAAGATCGCGTCCTACTGCTGAAAATATACTTATTTTCTCGTGCGCGACGATATTGCAGCAGACATTGTTGACGTTTAAAGTAGCCGTTTTCCAGTTCTCGTAATAGCGCTTTTGTGGCAGAGAAAAGTTCTCGGCGCGGCAACTTTGTTTTGAGCTTTCACAATATTTATGCAGAGCAATGACACTTATCCTATCCTTTTAATATGCAATAAAAGAATTCAACTTTATCTTTATTCTTGTTTCGCTTATTTCGAGACGAATGCAGAAGCAAATTCAATAAAAGTTCAGATCGACTGTCATGTTTCTATTACAATTTTTATTTTTTATTTCCGTGATTACAGGATTTTTACTCACAATCATCCAGTAGCAATGACTTTATTGATGCTTTTGAAATTGGTCGTTTCTTTCTGTCTTAGTGACCTTTAATTGAAATTAGTTCACTAAGCTTTCCAATCTAATTATCAAAAAGTGCAGAGCGGCAACTTTGTTTCGAGCTTTCACAATACATAAATTGATGCAGAGCAATGACACTCTTATTCTCTTAATATCCAATAAAAGAATTCAACTTTATCTTCATTCTCGTTTTGCTTATTTTGAGATAAGGGCCAAAACAAATTCAATAAGTTCAAATCAACTGTCATATTTCTCTTTCGATTTTGATTTTTGATTCTCGTGATTACGGGATTTTTGTTCAAAATCAAACAGTGGCAATGGTTTTAATTATGCTTCTTGAGATTGGTCCTTTCCTCAAAACAAAATTAAAATTAGTTCACTTAGTTTTCCAATCTAATTATTAAAAAGTGCAGAACGGCAACTTTGTTTCGAGCTTTCACAATACATAAATTGGTGCAGAGCAATGACACTCTTATTCTCTTGATATTCGATAAAGGAATTCAACTTAATCTTGATTCTTGTTTTGCTTATTTTGAGATAAGGGACAAAACAAATTCAATAAGTTCAGATCAACTGTCATATTTCTCTTTCGATTTTGATTTTTGATTCTCGTGATTACGGGATTTTTATTCAAAATCATCCAGTGGCAATGGTTTTAATGATGCTTTTGAGATTGGTCCTTTCCTTAAAACAAAATTAGAATTAGTTCACTAAGCTTTCCAATCCAATCATTAAAAAGTGCAGGGCGGCAACCTTTTTTGAGCTTTCACAATATTTATGCAGAGTAATAACACTCTTATCTGTTTAATATGCAATAAAAGAATTCAACTTTATCTTTATTCTTCTTTTGCTCATTTTGAGGGAAGAGCCAGAAAAAAATCAATAAGTTCAGATCGACTGTCGTATTTCTTTTTCAATTTTTATTTTTTATTTTCGCGATTACAGGATTTTCAGTCAAAATAATCAAGTTGTGAATGTAGTTGTGAATCCTCCTTCAGATAAAAATTATCCGACATTGGATAATTGTAGTTGTCAATTGTTTGCAATGTTTTTATCTATCTTCAGATGAAAAATATGCCTGGGATTTACTGTTTACTCGTATTCTTTATGTACACTAGATTAAAAGATTAGAAGATTTACATGGGATTGCAAAAAATTGCATATATGTGAGTGAAAAATACTGCATGAAAATGCAAAAATTTACATGGATCATAGAAAATTCATTACATAAAAGAGATTCTAGGATATACAGCATTCGAATAAATAATAGAAAAATAATGAAGGAATTAATGTAAAAAGTAGAGAAACAAGAAAGGAGGAACAATTTATTTCACGATTAGACCACTCATAACCTCATATAGAAATACTATACACAAAATTAACAATTCTACAGCACAAATAAGCTTCAAAAAAGAAAAATCCTGTAAATACCCTTGATATCTATAAAATAGCTTGAAATTTCATTAAAATCCATGAAAATTCCTTGTAGTCTTTGAAATCATTGGAATCGCTAAGATCTGTAGAAATCATTCTAAGCCCTTGAAAATAAAATAAATTAAATTTATTCCCTGAAATTCTAAAGAAATCCCTTGAAATGTGTAAAATCGCTTAAAATCTTTAAAATATTTGGAGGTCCTATAAAACCCCTCAAATATAGTAAAATTCTTTTGTATTCCTCGAAATCTTTGGAAATCGTAAAAATCCGTTGAAATAAGTAGAAATCATTTGAAATCTGTTGACTATAAATTAAGTTAAACTTATTTATCGCAGTTCTTTAAGAGAAACGTAAAATCCCTAGAAATCTTTGAAATCTTTCGAAATTCAATAAAATCATATAAATTTTGTGAAGTTCTTTGAAATACCTTAGAATCTCTTAGAATATTTGTTTTGAGATTGTTAGGAATCCCTTGAAATTTCATTCTCTAAAATTTAGTCTTGAAATTTTTTGGAATCGTTTAAAATAACTTCAATCTTCAAAATCCTTTGAAATCTTCGTATATCTCTTGAAATTGTTGAAATCCTTCGGAATAAAATTATTTGTTCCCTCAAGTTCTCTAGAAATTCGTTGAGATCCCTTGAAATCTCTTGAAACCTTCTGAATCGCTAGGAATCCCTTGAAATTTCATTTTCTAGAATTTAGTACTGTCGAAATACCTTAAAATTTTTTAAATGTTATGGTAGGTAGAAATCATTTAAAATCTTTTGACAATAAATTGAATTAAACTTGTTCATTGAGGTTCTCTTAGAACCCGTTCAAATCTCTAGAAACCTTTGAAATCCCTCAAAATCTTTCAAATCCTTGGAGGTTCAATAAATTGATTCAAATGATAAAATTTAAATGTTGTGAAATTCCTTGAAATACCTTAAAATCCCTTGAGATTTCTGAAATCGCTAAAAATCCCTTGGAACTCAATTCAGTTTCATTTACTTTCAAAAGTTCTCTAGAAATCCCTTGAAATTTTTTCAATCTTTTGAAATTCCTTGGAATCCCTGAAAATCCCCGGGAATGTTTGAAAATCTTATGAAACCTCTAACATCCTTATGAAATGTTTCGAAATATTACGAAATGCATGGAAATACTTTTAAATCCCTTAAAAACCAATGAAATCCTTCAAAATTAGTTGAAACATTCGGAAATCCCATAAAATCCTTTTAGAGCCTTGGAATCGTGGTCGTTCCTCGAAATATTTTGAAATCCTTCAGAATTCCTTCAAGTTCTCCCATATGTTTGAAAATCTTTGAAATCATTTGAAATCTCGTGAAATTTTTATGAAATCTGACGAAATCGATTAAAGACCGCGGAAATTCTCTGAAATTCCTTGAAATTCGTTGAAATCCATTGGTGTACTTGAAATCTTTTATCTCTCTTGGAATTCTATAGAATGCCTTAAATTCTGTGGAATTCGGTTGAATCCCTTGAAATAATTTAAGATCATGCGTTAGGTGAATAAATAAATCCATCGTTTGTAGATTCCCTACTTTTTGCATCTAATCTTTCAATATTTTAACATTATTTATTCCTATACTGATTTCCTTATAATAAATTTCTATAAAGATCTAGAATCGCGAAAAAATGATAAGAAATTCATTATAGGAAGATCATTATGTTAGACCTATACTGAATTTCCTATAATATTTATTCGTAAGGTGAGATGAGAAGGGATTTTAAAGGATTGCATGGGATTGCAAGGTATTCTGGGACTCGTTAGATGATATTTCAGGTACTTGCGATCCTGGTGAAAGAATAATTTTACTCGGAGATATGAATGGCTGGGTTAATGTGCAACTCGAAAGTACCAAAAGGGTACTGGTCGATTCGAAGACCCAAAAACGAACAGCAACGTGGATAAATTGTTCAGCTTATGCTTAGAAAAAAGCTTGTTCATTAAAAATACTTTGTTCAAACATGAAATGATCCACATGTATACTTGGTGCATAGATGTAATCCACAGTATGATTGACTTTGTTTTAGCAGATGAGAGATTGAGAGGACTTATAAGAATTTTAAGGGTTATGTGAGGCTTTGAATGCGGAACGGATCACTACCTCTTAGTATCAAAAATGAACCTAGGTCAAGGGCGGAGGAGAAGAAGAATCAATAGTAAGTCGAAGCAGACGCGAGTTAAAATAAAGAATTTGCAGAAAAGAGAAGTACAATTGGTATATTGCTGGAGATGCTTGGTGGAATGATACTAGTCAAAGAAAACAAGGATAAAGTCAAAGCGAAAGAAGATAAAGGAATGCAAAATCAAGGAAATTTTTCTTTGTATAAACTTCATTAACAATCTGTTTTTCGTAAAAATTAGACATTTTTCATGTCTTTCAATTGACCTAAAAAATACAGTATATGACACAAACTTTCAAAAATGTAATAATATATCATATTCACGATCAAGCCTTCTTAATTCTTATAGCCTTAAAGGAAATAAAAAGTTCCATGTCAGAAATTTTAAATAGTAAATTTTAGAGCTCAAAAGATGTCTTTTTTTAATTTCAAGGAGTTTATAAGAAAAAAATATTTTCTTTTCTATAAATTTAATTGAAAATCTTGCGTAATTTATCAGATTCTTCAAAACGTTTTAAATTATTAAAATTTCATACTTTTAGTTTCACTTTTTGAACATCTCAAGCTATTGGATGAACTATTTCAAAATTTCTGCCTGGAATCAAAAATAAAATTTTTATATCTACCCCGGATATTCCCATGAAAATTTTGGAATGATTAATGTTCGTTTAGAATAATTTTTGTACCTCCTTTTCTCGGTAATTTTCAGTTTTCGGGACTTTACAAATTCAGTAGAATTATGTCATGTCTTCATACCTATAAATTGATTTTTAATGGACTTTATGAATTGCAAAAAAAATTAAGTTGAATCCTAGGGTTGCGCATTCTGTGCAGCCTGTGAATTGTGCAATAACTAAATATTTATGCTTATTCAAATGAAAATCTTTTGTCATGATCTAAATAATATTCCCAAGCGATTTGCAAATTTTTATGAATTTTTATTTTGTATGTTCCATTGTTGATTCGCAAAATTAAACATCTCTTTCCAAATTAAAAAAAAAAATTTATGCGCGCGCGTGGCGCGCTCTTGATACTTGTCCTATCTGGAAAAATGGCTTTATAAATGGCTTTATATCTCAAATTCGAAATTTGAAAAATTAAATCTACAAACGAAGCGTGCTCCACAGCAGTGAGTTATACGCCACTTGCCATAAGGATCATTTTGTGCCTTCATTCACGTATTAGATAACCCTTATGCCAAGTAGCGTATAATGCACTGTTGTATAGCATGTTTCAAACAATCCCTTTTAATAAGAAAAATCATAAAAATCCTCATACGAATGGAGAAACATTATTTTGTGCTTTGAAATACTCTTGTACGCTTAAATTGAAACTTCAAAATTATCTAATAAATTATTGGAAATATTGTACAAGATTTATGTTAGTGTTTTCGGTGGGAATAAGTATTTAAAAAAAAAATAACTTTGATGTAAAATTACGAAGTTTCGAAGAAGAATTGAAATTTCTTGACATTTTATGTTATGTTAGTTTTTCCACCAAAAATGAGCATTTTTAAACGAAAATCATCATCATGGTTTCCAATTTTTAATAATTTCAGGTTATGCTAGCGTTTTACAGGGATATGGGCATGTTCAATCAAAAGTTATTAGATTTCAAAGAATCAACATTTTTTAACGATTTATGTTTTTCGGTTCTGTTAGCGTTTTTTCACCAGGAATTGGCACTTTAAAACAAAAATCATTAGATTTTAAAGGTTCATAATTTTTTAACAATTCAAGGTGACGTTAGCGCTTTACAACAAAAATTAGTATTTTAAAAAAATCATTATGCTCCGAATAGTGTCAGGCTATATAAACGTTTTTCAAAGGAAATCGATTATTCTAACAGAAACCATTAGACTTCGAAGAAGATTTACAATTCTGAACAATTTTATTTTATGTTATGTTAGTGTTTTTCGTCGGAAATTATTGTTATTTTTATTGGAAATTCATTAGA
>JAUMHM010000085.1:24735020-24755786 GCA_032362435.1 Melikaiella ostensackeni
TCAGTTATAAGTTTTGTTGTTTCTCTATTGTACAAATTATAACTACATAAAATGATGGGCAATCCGTTAAATATAATATAGTTATATAGTATAATATAGTTATATAGTAGTATATATATATATATATATATATATATATATAGTAGTATATTATATATAGTATAGTATAGTTATATAGTATAATATAGTTTAGAGCATCACTTTGGTGGGAATGACAATTCAAGAAACAGCATAACGTTGTTTCGCGAAAGATCACAAAATTTCTTTCTGTGTCATCTCTACATGAAACTAGGGATAAAGAACAAAAATATGATGCTTTTGAAAACAATGTAAAGACAAAAATCTGCCGATGGAAGATTACTTTCACCCCTTTTTGTAGTTTCCAAAAAACCTTGTGGACAATTTGGATCAAGAATAAAAGAAGGACTTTTTAAGGCGAAAAATATTTATTTGCAAGCCTCTAAATCCGGTTAGCTTTCTTCAGAATTGTTACAAATGTGACTCCAGGATGTATTTTTTTCTAACGCAGGAGAAAATTCTGTTTTATTATTGGATTCATGAAGTGGCCAGTGTGAACGAATTGTGCAAGCAGCAATGCCAGAAGGTAAAAACCTTTTACTAAAAATTATCTTAAAAGGCACAACTGGGAGAATTCAGCCCTTGGATCTATTTGGCTTTAGGATTTGGGAAAATTTCACTGAAAAAATCTTTGACACTACTATTTTTTCAGAGTTTGATATTAATTTGCATATTAGGAATAACATAATAAAGTTACAGTCTCTCACACATAAGCAACTGTCTTCACCCAGATTTATTAATGTATTCAAAAATTTTTGGTATAAAAGTGAACATACAGAAAAAAGACCTCCAAATTTCGATAATCCTGTAGAATTTTGTTTCAACAAAGATATGGAAGCTTCTTGTGATATTTGCGGTAGTGTTGCAGTAATAAAATGTGCATGGTGCAAGAAAAGGTCGTGCCTGAAACACTTTTTCAAAGAATATCACCACTGTGAAAACTTTGTGCCTTAAGGATAGAATAATATTATTTCTTTTCAACCAATCTTCACATACATACAAAAAAATTAAGAATTGATTGTATTTTGATTATTTCTGTTTTCCCACCGCATTTATATCGCGGTGAAATTTGATGCCCAGTTTCACAAATGCTGGAATTGTAATACATTGATTATATCAAATTTTTTCTTGATTTAGTAAAAGGAAGATTGTGAGTCGAGAGTCTTATGCAAATAAGGGTTGAAGGGATTATATGTGAGAGAGTGTGGGCGTTTATGTGTGCGTGCAATTTTCAATAGATATATGTACGTCTCCGAACATGAATAAAGATTCTGTAAACAGTTCTATTATATGCATTATCATCAACATTGCCTGCTAAACAAAACATGTAAAATTTTTTAGAGGTAGTTTTTGCACAGCAAGTGTTTATTAATGTAAGAACAAGTGTCATCGTTGAAAAAATTGGTTTTATCTTTATTTATTGCCCAAACGAAACATCTTAATCCATTACTCACAGAAATGTAATATCAATATTTCTCATCAATTGGTAATATTGAAGGGGTAGTTTACGTATTCTTTAAGGGTTGTCCTATTAGAGTTGAATATCATTGATGATTCTTAATAGAATGAAATATCAGAACAAGGTGTTTGCAGCAAGAAAGTCTAAAATCTTACATCATATGTCTTATAGTGAAGCATTCTAGTGGTAGATTTTCAGAATTATGATACACAAAAGAATTAGTATTTTTACAATTCGAACTAATTTTGTAACACAGCATCAATTACGATACTTTTGTGTAAAAACAATAAAGACAAGACATTTTAAGCTGCTCCCGATGTATATTCACTTATCTCCCTCTTTTCGCTCTAGCTGCGCTTCAAACGACATGATGAAATAATACATATATGAACCATTCTTTTTTTGGGTTATTCAAAGATTTCAGATTTTTGGGTGTGCGTTTAGAAGATTTTAGACTTTTGAGTGCCCAGATCGAAAATCGTTGAGCGTAACACAAATATTTTCGGTAATCGCAAACACTTCGTTATGTTATTTTCTATAATTTGCATTCATTTAAAAATAAGTTGTAAACTTCAATTGCCAAACCTACGGTGAAGTGATTTTTTATAGCAATTCTTATTATATATTATATAGACTATTTGTTCAAATAATTTTCGTTCATAAAACGAATCTGCTACTACAGCAGACCAATGCTTTCATTTGGAATATCAAAACATAAACACACGACACCATGAAAAAATTATGCTTAAATACTTGAGTCACACAAAGAAGTCTTTTAGTTCTTCTCTCGACTTCATACTTTTTCAATCTGGGTTCGGAAAAGTAAAAAACAAAAGTGAAAAAACAAATTTTCTTCTGTTGTAATGTTTGCTCATGTTTCTTGAACGATGTAAAGTTTTTTAATTTGTGTTCGGAAAGTTAACGTTTATCGAAAATGGTTACACATGAATCTGTTCAGGGTCGTAGTTCAGGACGCATGTGCTGTTTTTATTTCATTTAAAGAGCTGTTCTAGACAATTTTTTTTTACTTGTTTTATATTGCTTTAGTCTTTTTTAAGACAAGTATCTTCTGTATATTTATTTTGTATTCTATTTCATTATTTATTTGAGTTTGCATTTTGTGTGGATGAGACGAATGTCCAGAGAAAGTGATGAGAATATAGTTATTCTAAAGATAATTTCCCACAAAGGCGAATTTGAGAACCCCTATGATCGCATGATTTGCGAAAATAATTTTTATCTGAAACAAGTCCGGTGTAAGGATTTATTGACTTCACCAATTCCTTTACAAGTTCGGTGAACCGACTCCCTGATTCAGCAAAATTTTGGATGCGATCAGAATTAGATTCATTCTTTTCTATTCATATTGAAACGAAATCTCATGTCAGTTTTCTTCAGAGCGGAGATGAGAAAACAATGGAAAAAAACTTTCCGTGAAATTTCTACAGACGACTTTTGCCCTTATGTATTTAGAGCTACCTCTTTAGTCTTTCTTGAAGAGTTACAAATCTTCAAAAAAATGTTAAAAGATCTGTAAAAGCTCTAGAAGAAATCATTTTGAACACGATAAAACATTATTTAAAACGATATATTCAAGCGACAGATGAAGAAAATCTTCGAAAATTGTTTATATTAAGAAAGCTTTCTTTAAAAATGAGCGCCCATTGGGGAAAGCTTGAATAGTTTTCAGGACGAGTTATCTTGAAAACTTTTGCACGAAAAGGAACAATCTGTGGGGGGAGGAAGGCGTTTGAAGCCTTTTTTTAACTACCCTAATGAGCATCTTATTTTTTTATTGATAGAGAATGTTGTAAGAATATAGAAAAAAAGGAATCGTCCATTATCCATTCAAGAAAGAAATGGCATTTAAATAATTTTTTCCATACCTGATGCTTGCCGCTTGCAATTGATTTGTATTTTTAACTAGACTCTTATGTTAAAAAAAAATACATGCGCCTTAAACTACGACCCAGAATGTCAATACTAGAATGCTGGGTCTGTTAGGAACCTGCATTCTTCCCACTCATAATGTTTACACTCTTGCTCCTCTCTCTATTCGTACCATATTTCTGTCTGTAAATAGATACACTCAAACCCCGCTATAGAGACCGTGACGGGGGTACCTTCAATGGCCTTCGTTTCTACCTCGGGGTTCTTCAAACTATAAACAATCAGGGCCGTATGGACCATTTCTGCTGGAGTTTTATCTTAAAAGAATATTTTTTTTTGTTTTTTGCCATTTTGGTTTTATAATATCATAATGAAGGTGAAAATGTTTGTACCCAAAAATGAATCTTTATCTAAGTATGTACGCACATATATCAAGGTGGCCATTTCAATCGAAGAAAAAAATTCCCGGTCACTTCCCGGTTTTTTCTCGGCTTGCAGACATTTTTCACGGTCAATAAAATTGAGAAATGCAAACTATAAAGCTAAAAATCTATCCGTTTGAAGCAATAAGAAAAAAAATTCTAAATTAAAGCACTCAAGGTGGAACTTTTGAATTTTGAACTTTTTAAATTGAAGTTTCAATTTTTTAATTTCAAAAATCTTGTATTCGAATGCTGAATAATTTACACCTATGAAATGGAAGGTACCAACCATTCTGAGACAGCAGTATCCAAATCCCTTTTGGCACTTGTTCTTGACAATTTTTTTTTCACATACTCATGAGTTTCAACCTTCTATCTTGAAAAAGATTCGCGAGCTCTCACAGCCTTGTATACGCTCTCAGAGACACCATATTTCCGTAAAATAGACTGTTTTGAGGCGTCTGTTCTCACTTCGTCTAAAATTTCATATTTCTCTTCAAAAGATAAACGCTTGTTTCCCTTTGACATTTTTGTAACTCCTGTTTAGAAGTGGTTTCGCATAACCTCAACCGCGAACTGACGCAGATGATACGAGTAACCGCGGAGAGTACTGCTCGCTTTTTTCATACGCTCCTGCGTTGTTGTGGAGACACTGCAGCTGACCTTGCAGCGGCTCTCTCTCGCCTCCTTGGTTCCCTTGTCTTTTATAACGGGGGTTTCTATAGCGGGGTTTGAGTGTTTTGAGCGCTCTCATGTGACCTATAAAATTTAACGCTCTGTACATGCTTCACCCCCCCACATCAAGGTCCAAGATGTTTACACATAAAAAATGACTTATCAAAATAAGCACGTCCTCTAGAGTGTGGAATAGCTAATATTTGATTCCAATCAATCATACATGATTTACAATGTCAGCGCTAGAATACCGGGTCTGTTAGGAACCTGCACTCTCCCCACTCATAATGTTTACACTCGTGCTTTTCTCCACTCGTACCATACTTATGTTTATAAATAGATGCCTTTCACTTTTATGTTACCCACGGCACTTAACGCTCTTTGACAGGCTTTGCCTTTCGTATCGCAGTCTAAGATGTTTAAAAATCAAAAATGAAGCGGTCCTACCCTCTATATCTTTATACTAATAGAAAGGCATGGAAGCATAAGACGCATCCTCGCATGAGAGCTTAGGGATGTGATCTAAGATGTTTACGCATCAACTCCGACACAGGCTTCACCCTCTATATCTCAGTATATGATACCTATACATAAAAAAATGACTTCTCGAAATAAGTACGTTCTCTAGATTCTAGAATAGCTAATAACAGATTCCAGTCAATCATACATAATCCATAACGTCAATAGTAGAATACCAAGTCTGTTAAGTGGACATAAACTGTTCGAGAGGTTCGCGCAAGATCATCAATACCTGGTACCGCGTCCGATGTAAATCTAATTATGGCACGGCTGTCACTGACGTGTTCCAGACATAGGCGCATACGTGCGAATCCCTCCTATCGAACAGAGGCGATTGACCGTATTACGGTCAGTCAAATAAGAGGGTCAGATATAGCCGAGGTAACCCTGATCTAGATCTATTGCCACGTGGTCTTGAGGCACTACAGTATGTGCTAAGCACGTGTGTCGATGCAGTTCCGTAATTGCATCCGTTAATCTCTTTGACAGTCTGGGAGGGTGTCTCCGAGTGTCGAAACAGTGGTAGAATTCACGCCTGATGAGGACCCTGATGAGGACCCCGCAGGGAAAATTAATTTGCGTTGAGAGACTGAAAGAGGGTGCAAGAGCAGCAGTAGAGTATCATCAGACACATCAAGTAAAGGGAATCACGCAGGGGACTCCCCAGCCTACCCAGCCTCCCCAGAGGACGAGGCGAGACTCGAGAGCCTAAGTGGTTGCAGCCACTTCAGACGGAGAGACCAGACAGCCCGAAGGTGCAACGCACTTCCGATTCTGTGCATGACACGCAAGCGCACACCTTTCAGATTCCCTCGGGCTGACGGATAGAGGGAGGAATTCAGAGATTTTTTCATAAGCTCTAGGGTCGGATTTTCAGGCTTAAGACATTTTTATGCTTTTTACTAAGTTTAGAGTTTTTTATATTACTTCCTCATAGAGGAAGCTTTGTCACGATAAAAATTTTCGTACTTCATTTTTTAACATATCTTGACATAATTTGAACTCAGAAAGCCGAAGATGAGGTTTTCAAAAAATTTCCGTGCGTGTGTGTTAACAATACTGTTTTTATGATAATTCAAAAACAAGTAGATCTATGGTCATGGAATTTGGATGGATTGTAGTCCTAAATAATGCCCATTATTTATTGAGTTTAGAGCAGGTTCGGATGAGAATAAATATTTTTTTTGTATTTTATATTTCTCTCAAAAATCGTTCTAGATGGGGAATTTTTTGCGATTTTGATTATATTAGGATAAAAAAATTATACGCAGATTTTAATGAAATACATCCTTTTCGACATTGAAATTTGAGGTTCACTCATTAAATATCATGAGAATGACAAAAAGTAAATCTGAAAAATTCCAAATTTTGTAAATTTTTATCGCAGCATTGGCAGTAATACCAGGCTCCGTAACACGCATCTTCTCAAACACGGGGTGATATTTAGATGATATAATTCAATAGAATATTTGTGGTTATCTCCATACAAAAATTTTCATCTTCAAGAATTTTTGAAGTTTTTCAAATTGTAATATATACAGGTTTGTTAATTTATTCAATTTTTAAAGGATAAAAAGTTCTCAATTTTTGAAATACACCAATATTTTGAGTATAAAATTTATTCGTGCTGATTAAATGAATCTATTGAACTTTTTCTATTACAGAGAATTATTTTTTGATGACAAAACAATCATTTATGTCGAAGCATAGTGTTCATGAAATGATCAGAATTAAAGATGCACCATATAATGGAAGTACCCACCAAACTACTTTGCAGCAGTTTTTTTACTTTTGAAGTTCCGGACTAATCAAATATATTTATTATTTTATTATTATTCAATATATTTATTATTTATTCCATATTGAAGCTTCTACGATTCAGCTCGCTTATCATATTGATAGGTTTATATCATTTATGTATTCCCTATAGAAAAGGTTATTTTAGAATGTCTCCCGAAACGATCAGAAAATAAAAATTGAAAAAATAATTTGTTAACCTCCAAAGTATATTTAAAGAATGGTCCCGAAATTAAATGTTTTTATCTGATAGCAGAATTTAATTTTCCGTGCCAGTAAGTAGTCCTATAAAGATCGAAATTTGAGTTCCTACAGGACTTAATAAATTTAGACAAAATATGAGATTTTGAAAAAAGGTTTGAAAAATCTGAAACAGTCGTTAAATTTTCGAAAGAGTGAATAAAATTTCTTAAAAGGTTTGCTCTGAAAGAAAATGAATGCAAATTTATTAGGTATCTCACATCCTAATGATTCAGCCTTTTCTTATTAAAAACTTTATAGTTTTAAATAGATTGAGATCGAAATTTTCATTTTGAAAAATTTGTAGTTATCAAAGCTTACGAAATTTCAAATAGTTCAGACTGTTTAATTTTAAAAACAAAAAGTTGGATATGCTGAACGTTAATGTATCGAAATCCGTGAACGATAAATTTCATAATTGCGAAGACTTTGAATTATTATTTAATTTCGAACGCTTTGTGTTCACAATTGTCCAATTACTAACACTTTAAATTTGATTTTATTTAAATTGAAGTCTTTTAATTCCAAGTTGTTTGAACATTAAAAGTCTAATTATACTTCGATTTTTTCATCATTGATATTTGATATATTTTGATTATTATTGATGTAGAATTTGAAAATTGAAAATTGAATTTGAAATTTTTTGCACTGAATGAATGCAAGGAAAAATAAGTTGTGGAAATGTTGAAAGTAAATATCCCTTGAAATATAAGCGCGTGTGTAGATTGACATTTTAGTCCATTAGTGATTTTTTAAAAAAAAATTTGGAAAAATTTGTTTGAAAAACGTTTTTTTCACTTTAAAGCTTTGAACTAGTGGAATAATTTTATAAAACCGTAATCTGTAAGAATAACAGTGAATGCATCCCGTAAAATATAAAAGCGTACATAAATTATTGTTTTGACTCATTAGTGAGTGTTTTTTTTTCAAGAATTTGATGTTTTGCTTTTTTTTTAGTGTTGAAGCTGTAGATAATTAAAATAATTTTTTATTCATGAATGTCATAAATGGAAAGCGAGAAAAATAAGTGTTACTTCATTTCATTTTCTTCTTTTTTTTACTAATTCTATTAGAATTCTATTATTGACATCTGTTTTTTCCTACAATCGTCATTATAAGATATTTCATGGATTTCGATGGATTTTATAAACAATTTATAATGTTTTTATTGAACTATCCGCCTGCAGAACAAAACAACCTATCTCCAAGACAAAACTCTCCATCTCTAAAATTGAAATGATTTATTTTTCTTCAGTTTTCAATCTCTGAATTAATGCTCTCATCTCGGGTCTTTAGTGAATTTTGGTTGAGCATTTAACGCATTTAGTATAAAAAAATTGCGAAACTCTTTGGTAATGAAATGAATCTTCTGAAGTGTAATATTTTAAGAATATCAACGAATGCGTCCCGAAAAATATAAATGTTATTTTATTTCGTTCATTTATTATTTGTTTTTATCAAGCCAACTTCCAATTCTTATTTTGGCAAACCGTTTTATTGGGTTATGTATCTTGATTTTAAAGAATTTTTGAGCTAATAAAATGGGTCGAGAATTGGCAAAAAATGTATTTTCCTTTCTGTGTTCCCTAAGAGATCCATTGAAAAAATTAGAATAATTGAAATACTCTAAGAATTTGTTAACTCTTAACTTTTATTAATAAATTTTAATGGCGTAAAATACACCAACATTGATCAGCTCTCCAGTAGTAATACATTTGTGAAATAACTTAAGATTGTTAAATAAATCATCATTCTTTTTAGGAAATCAATAAATGTTGCAAAATGCTTTCCAAAAGAGACTTAAAAGCTTTTTCGGAAAGTATATTTAAACATTTGACTAAACTTCGCAAAAATAAATTAACTCTTAACATTGATCAAAATCTTCTGCAACCTACGAAATACAATAATTTCCGAATACTCTAGTCAATATAAATTGTTTAGGAAGTTAATGAAACTGTTGAACATGAAATACCAGGTATAAATAGTATTCCTTCAAATTATCCATCTATTCAAACTAAAACTGCTCTTTCAGATAATCTAATGACCCAAGAGATCATAATAAATTTGAAATTTTGATAGTGGAAGATGGATGAAAATATCGATTCTTACAGATGTACTACGATAAGATTCGATACCTACAATTTATTCAAAAAGAAGAACCTATAATTTATTATTAGTAACCAATTCTAATGACTTTTTCTTTACTAACCTCATTTTTAATTTGATGTTTATTAAGTTATCTGTTCTAAAGACCAACAATCTGTTTGCATAATTACAGAGTAGGTCATTTGACCTGCTGTTCGCTTGCAAAATGGTCTCCTCTTATGAGCTTACGGGTACTTCGGTTACTAATGGTTTTACGGGTTCGCTAACGAGTTAAAGACTATTGGATACCTAGTGAATACCCAGTACACCTCTGCAGTCATTGCGACCACTTTCTACTGAAATTTTAAACGGTAAAGGTTCAAATAAAAAGTAATGTTCTGTTAAGGATATTTTTACCTAATGAGAATTGATATTATCTGTTCCAAAAATCCGAATAATCTTTTATAAATTGATATGATCTGATATAAGCTCAAACGAATTGAGATGAACCGGTTATTCAAATTGGATTGATATGGTCTGATGTGAATTAATAAATGGCTAAGAAGCAGCTTTCTGAAAAAGTAATCAAAACTTTTATAATACTCTCAGAGGTTTATAATCGAAATATCGAAAGGTGCATTTTATGGAAGAAAATTGATAAGAGTGTTTTTTAATCTAACATATCAAATTTTTATTTTCATGTCAAGAGAACGACGATTAATATGATTGATTTAAATACTGATTTGGTAATAGGTAGCTTGATTATATGACAGGTAGATAGGTACATGTTTGGATTAGATGTTATGTTTATTGATTTTTTTATCAGGATTAGGTGTTAGGAGGGTTATTAAATCATAGAATATAGATAGTTCAATGGATGAGTATAGATAACTTATAGGGAGATACCTAAATGGTAGATAAATATAGGTTGATGAAAAATTGATAGAAAATTGATAGCTAAAGATTAGAGATAGCAAGATATAGTATATCAATCAAGAGGTTGGGATCAGTTCTTACAGGTTGTCAATTACAACAAATTTCCTATCATGATTGTGTGTTTTCTTAGTTTTTACTGTGTAATTGAAAATTTTGAGATATCCATTTTAAATATTCTTTAGATAGTACGGAACATCTATATTTATCTAGATACCTAGGTCCCTGACCCTTCCAATTTCGAATCACCCTTCCTCATTTCCACGCACCCTTCCTAAATGCGATCCCTTCACAACCGAACGAATATACATTCTTTATAAATCCGGCATTAAATTTTCTAAAAGTAGTAGCTGCTTTGGAATACTTTTTGCACTTTCTACCAGGACACAAAGTTTTGCAACAAAGAAGATTTTTGAATTTTATTTTCAGACATGCAATCTGAAACATTTCGCCCAAAATTGTTCCCTATGGATGAAAGATTTGTTAATATGAGTCTAATACTGGATATTTCATCTGAGCAATATATTTTTTCTCATTATTTCTCTTCTTTCGTCTAATCTCCTTTTTCATCTTAATTGTAATTATTCTTTAATCATTACAAACCATTCCATTGAAGAATTGACTCTATTGGTAAGTTGAGATCTTTCTCTGATTTCCGCCCCCATTTCCGTACCTACTGCCTATTCTCCATTTGTACAACCATATCCCAAAACCATCTCACTGGTCGATTTCGATCCTTGAATAGTTTATATCAATGATTTGTGCTGTGATTGCTTTATCAAATTCCTATCCACTGTCCATTTGTGCAACCCAATCCTGAACCTCCCTTTTAATAGAGTGTCTGACAGCATTCATCAAGTTTGATCATCAAAGAGCCTATGCGATTCATTTCCGTCTCGATTCTCCATGAATTTCCGGTCCCCTTTCCACTTGTCAAGCTCTATCCCAAAACCCCTTTTAACCCCTTGTTAAACTCCTTTTTAACGCTAAGCCAAAACGTTCCAGACTACACCTAAAATCTGCAATCTCGGTAACGAGAGCAAAGACCCAGTGGACCGAAAGTGTCCAAGGAGTTCGCGTTAGCGTAAAGCGGATGCGATAGCGTGGAGTGCAATGGAGTTCGTTGAACCAAGATTGCTTCGAAAATGCGACAGATTTCGAATCCCGGCTGCCCCGCATCTCGCAGTTTTAGGCTCGCAGAATTTATCCTTGACGGGGGTTAAGGGCGTTAGGGACTCGAGACTCGACCTTCCAGGACTGAAGAGGAGAGGAAAGGCATCAAGGTCTCTACATGTCTACTCTCTAGGGCAATGTTTCCCAAACTTTTTTCGAAGTTTCTGAGGTACGGCAGGGTCATCATCCTACAATTTTTTCACAATACTAGAACGCAAGGGGGACACTTGACTGCCGGTCGTGCGGCGGTTGCTTCACTTTTTCATAATTAAATAAGGAAATCGATTCAGCTAATTAAAATTTAGTTAAGCTATGTTTTTATGGTATCATTTTTTGTAAGTGGCTTTAATATCATGTAAGAGAAAGGATCATCCGTTGCAGGTAAAGGAAAGTAGCCTTCCACTAGCATTGGGGTGTTTGCTTCGGGCCGGGGCCAGGATGGCATCCCCCTGCCACGACTGCCAGGGCAGGCGAACCTGCCATCGGCAATAGTTTGGGAATAGCTGTTCTAGAGTTTAGTAACTACCAGCGAACCAGTCAATCAACGAACCAACCAACCAGAAAATGAACCAACCAATTTGAACCAGCAGCCTCTCAGTATCACCATCTAGCTGACTTGCTTCGGGCGTAGAACAGAATACTATAGAATGGAATGGAATGGGATGTAATGTTTCGAGATGGGTTTGGAGTGGGGCAGGGTCGAACTCATGGACGAACGAGCCGACGGATAGGACGGCTGGCGCCTCTAGTCAGATCGATGCACGTGGCTCCAGCTGGGCGCCGCTCTTCGTACATCTCCTACACCCCCTTTATTCCCTCTTGACTCCCATCCTGCCGTTTCCACACTCTCCGATCCAGAATGGGGTACCGGGTTGGGTTCTGCCTTTCTGGTTGTAGTACTGGTTGGCTACAAGTAGTACGTACGTTGGTACGCCGGCGTGCAACCCTTCTAGCTCCTAGGTTGGTACAAGCCCGGATTTAGATGTGTTTGCACATTCGCCAAACACACATACTACAAGGCCCTGCTTGTAGAAGCTTGTATAACGTAGTACTCTCTTTTCCCGTTGTATTACTCCATACCGACCCACCCTCACGCGACGCACCACCGAGCGACTAACCTAACCCCGCAGACCCCACAGATCACCCCAACCGTGTCGCTACCGCTTATGTGCACGCTGGGAATGCACCTGGACATGGGTCTTTCTATCTCTTCATTTTAGGGGTGGATTGGAGGGGGGCAGGAAATTCCTCTCCTTTCCTTCTGCCTTTCTTTCTATCCAGCCACCCTATATGCTCTATCAACCTAACCTTTCGGTCTCTCACCTCCTCGCCACTTAAATTCACCATGCCGCTTGACCCGACCTCGTGGACGCAACCACCACCTCATGTCACTCCGCAAACTCTGGGATTCCCCTTTTTACCCATACCCAATTTCAGGATTATACTCATTCCAGAAATTTCAGATCCAATTAGCTTCAGGAGAGGAGTTGATAAGTTAATACCTTGGGGGGTTGTGAAGGGTTCGAATTGGGAAGGGTGATTGCAAATTGGAAGGGTCAGGGACCTAGGTGTCTGGATAGATATAGATGGCTAGGCTTAGCTCATCTGAACACTTTCAATTCAGAAAAGGGGTTTAGGATAAGGTTACACAAATTTGGAGAGGAAAAGTAATTACGGTAAGAATTAAACTGGAAATCAGTCCAGAACTTGAAATCTTAAAAAGCGATTGAAGAAGGGATTTAGGGATGTGGTTGTTTGGATGGAAAGTAGACAAAAGATTGATAGAGAAGTGGAAAAGATCAATTTCATTCTGCAAGAATCAAATTTGATTATTCGAGCTTTTAGAAAAAGGCATAAGATGGAGAGCTTGGGATTTGATTCCACGAAATTAGGGTGAACCAAGATAAGATTTTTTCCAATAGAGAAAATAGCTAAAATTTTGTAGAAGGTGCGGAGTTAGCAAATTGAATTAACAATACATGAAATTTGAGTACTGTGATGGTCCTTTTACTTGGGCAAACTTTTATTTTTGTTTTATGGCAATGTTGCGCTCTCAGCTCTTAATTTCACCATCTTATAAGGTGATGTTGCATACCGAACTTTAATTCAATCGTATAATATTCAGGGATGCTTAAAATCCCTTGACAAAAATCTCCTACTGTCAACCGGGGCTCTTTTGGGACACCCGAGATTTTTTCGGTAACGCTATTTTTTTATCTCTAAAATCGTTATCGTGAAGTGTTTGAATTTGGCGCCTGTCATAATTATAGTTTGAAATATTTCCTATAGAGTGCATAAAACCTGGTAGTGCGTCTTTTGTGTGGAAGCAGAAAAAATTCATAAGTGCGTAGAAATTCGTTTTCAAAACTGAAAAGTGCTTGAGAAATTAACATCGACCTGGTTTGTGAAGCATGTTATTGTGACTATATTCAAGATCAGCGTAGACAATTTTGGTTTTAATGCTATAATGATAATGATTTTTTTAAAATGTTATCTAGAAGATCTAAAGAAAAAGTTCCATGTGGTTTAAGTCTGCGCAACTCCGACGAAAAATGTTTCCTCTTAATAAAACTTACTATACACCTCTAGAAAAGTGTTTAAAATATGACTGAACTGTTGGAGGAATTTTCAGTTTATATTCAGATTTTGCTCGAAGCGCGAAACGAAAAAGTTTCCTTTTTTCCGAAAATAGACCTGGTTGACGAAAATCAAATCACCTTGACAATTTTTTTTTTAAATTAATTTTTTGACGATATTCTAGGCACCAAAATCAAGCATTCATCTCATCTTTCATTAAACAGATATCGGTCTTATCTTGTTATGAACTAAGAACCTCAAACGGAATTATTGGACTGACGCTAATGTAGGTACTAGTATGGTTATCAAAACCGAGCTTCATCGAGCCAAACGAATAAAAACGGTTAAATCAGAAAGCGGTTGATCGAATAAATTGAGCTAAGTTAGCTGAAATGAATAAAGGATTAGAAAAAAAATAATAATCGGTTAAAGAATTGATCAACTAAAGGGCGGAAATTATTGGGTTCTCGATCGTAAAATATTTAATCATTTTCGCACCACAGATTAATTCTTTAACCGACTATTATTTGTTTTTATCATTTATTCGTTTTAGCTCTCTTAGCTGAATTTATTGGATTAACGGTTAGCTACTTCAATCCTTTTTGTTTGTTTGGCGTTATTAAACGATCAGTTGGCTGAAGGACAGGGCAATATGTCAAAGCAAGATTTGTAAAAAAAATATTCGACTACTCAAGAATCTTGAGCTTAAAATATTTTTAAAACTTCGAGTGATATGAAGCAAGGGAACGTCCTTCAATTACGTAAGGATTTTTTTTGAAATTTTAGATCACCTCCTCCCCTATTATAAAGATTCGTAAAATACCTCAAGGGGTTTCAAGGCATTCCAAAGGACTACGAAGTATGTTGAAGAATAACAATATTTTTACGAAATTTAATGAGATTTCTGAAGCCTTTTAGAGATTTCATGAAATTTCAAAGGATTACAAATGTTTTAAGATATTTTAGGCGATTCCGGAGATTTACGAGAGGTTTCACAGATTTCAAGTGATTTAAAAAAATTTCAAGAATTCGAAGAAATTACCTAGTAAAATTTCAGAGAGAATCTCAAT
This sequence comes from Melikaiella ostensackeni, assembly GCA_032362435.1. Classification (NCBI taxonomy): domain Eukaryota; kingdom Metazoa; phylum Arthropoda; class Insecta; order Hymenoptera; family Cynipidae; genus Melikaiella; species Melikaiella ostensackeni. Next base: position 24,749,939 of record JAUMHM010000085.1, read on the forward strand.
TTTTTAAACGGATTTTGCAAGGTTTTAAGGAACTTCAAGGAGTTTACTCAGATCGAAAGAGATTTCACGAGATTTAAAGAGATACCGAAAAATTTCGATGGATTTTCAGGAATTTTAACGAACTAGAAACAATTTCCGTGGATTACCAAGAATTTAAAGAAATTCCAAGGGATTTTAAGGAGATTTTGAAATATTAAAAAAAATGACGCGACTTCAAAAGGTTTTCAAGGATTTCAAGAGATACCGCAATATTTTCACGAATTTTGAAGGATGTCAGGGGATTTCAATTGGGTTTCGATGATTTGAGAGGATTCGAAGGAATTTCATAAGATTTCGAAAGAATTCATGGGATTTCAAGAAATTTGAAAAGATATCAAAGGATGTCACGGGATTTTAAGAGATTTCGATGATTTCGCGGGATTTCAAAGAATTTAAATGATTTTAAAGGATTCCAAAATATTTCCACGGATTCTAAAGGATTTTGTAAGATTTCGAAAGATTTTAGGAAATTCCAAAGGATATCCGAATATTATACGATACCCGTAAGATTAAAAGGATTTCAAGGAATTTTTACGTGATTCAAAAAATTGCAAGGGATTTCCAAAATTTTTATAAGGATTCACTGAATTTCAAAAGATTGCAAAGATTTCGAGGCATTTCACGAGATTTCATGAGAGGTGTACACCAGATTTCAAGAATGCTTAACTCCTCGACTCGCTAGATTTCTCAGACTTCTCCCCTCCCCCCTCAACCCAGAAAAGTCTTACGTAGTTAATGGAGAGTGAGAATTGAAATCAAATGTATGATCTGATCAATTGTTCAAATCAGGGAATTGAAGAAGATAAATATAGTAATTTTGTAAAACAGAAAATCAATTTAATTGAAAAGGAAAAAATCTAACAGATCGAATAAACTAATTCAGGGTGATGTTTTATGCAAGAAGGAGAAAGATGAAAAACGGGAAACAAAGAATTTTATAGAAAAATTTGGAATATTGGAATCCATGAGATAATAAAACGGAGAAACAGATGAATGAATCATTTTCTCTTTTATAAATCACCAGAAATGCCTTCGAAAATAAGTTCAAAAAATAGCAGTGTCACATCGAGAATAAATGTTTGAATCAAGATATGAAAATATTTCTAACTTTGCCAGTTTTTGGATAAAATATAATATAAAAAAATATAATATAACCTAAGATATGAAAAGATATGAAAATATTTCTAACTTTCCCAGTTTTTGGGTAAAATATAATACAAAAAGTATATAATATAACCTAAAAGAATAATGCTTTATACAAACGAATGTTCATTTCAACAATTTCTTAAATTGTGTATTAAAATAGAGACGAAAATTATTGTGTCAGTATCTATTCATATTTGAGGAAATTGTCAAAATGAAAGAATCGAATTTCACAACATCAATTCTAAGAACAATATCCTACATATTTAGATTTGTTAAAATATACTTTGAGGCAGAATAAAAATGTGCTGATTGAGCTTTCAGAATAGAACACGAATTAATTATATGTATGTATATATAATTAAATGTATTTTATAATTTATATTATTATTTTATCTTCAATGGGGTTGGAACCAGGTCCTAACCTCAAAATTGAATAGCCTCATTTTACTTCTTAAGTACTGAAATTACATCTTCGTTAGATACTTAGAACCTCCTCTTGCCTTGAATCAAGTCTGTACGAAGTGAAAAATCGACCAATGTCAATACATTTTGTGTGAGACGATTTTTTCGAATACTCGGGCTAGAATCCAAAAAAATCGTTTCACACAAAAAGTATTAAAATTAGCCAATTTTTCACTTCATGTACAGACTTGATTCAAAACAACAGTGGACTGTAAGTATCCAACAAAGATGTAATTCTCATATTTGTGGAGTAAAATGAGGAAACTTAATTTTGAGGTTAGGGCCTGGTTACAATGCCCTGAACATTTTACTATGAAATATTTATTTTTCAGCTATCTATAATGGTATCAGTGGATAGTATTTAAGCTATTCTTCAGTTTGATATGCTTATATGTGTCATTCTTAATCAAATGATGAATAAATTTTACGTGCATGGGCACCGTATTCAATATAATCAAAAAACTGAAAGTTTGGTCTGATGAAATTTCAAGAACAGGATCAGCTTTTGATGTTCGTGTTTCATTTTTTGAAGCCTCAAATTCATACAAATGAAGTACCGTAGCCAGATTTTATTGGAATTTTCATCATACCTATTATTGGTTGAGGCACACTGTGTATATTATTAGTTATTAAAAAGTATTAAAATTAGCCAATTCTTCACTTCATATACAGACTTAATTCGAAACAGTAGCAGGCCGAAAGTATTCAACAAATATGTGATTCTCATATTTGTGGAGTAAAATGAGGAAACTCAATTTTAAGGTTAGGGCCTGGTTACAGCACCCTTAAGATTTTACTATGAAATCGGCATTTTTCAGCAATTAATGATGGTATCAGCGGATAGTATTTTAGCTATTCTTGAGTTCGATATGCATATATATATATGTCATTCTGAATCGAAAAATGATCATTTTACGTGCGTGGTCAGCGTGTTTAATATAATTAAAAAACTGAAAGTTTTATTTGATGACATTTTGAGAACAGAATCAGTTGCTTGATTCAAAACAGGAGCAGGCCGTAAGTATTTAACAAAGATGTAATTCTTATATTTATGGAGTAAGATGAGGCAACTCAATTTTGAGGTTAGGGCCTGGTTCCAACGCCCGTAAGAATAACTGTAGAATTTTCTGTGAAAGAAGATCCTCTTTTGCTCCGCTGCACAGTGCGAAAAACTGGATTTTCTTGGACAAATCAGTCTATAGGTTACAATTTTAATTTGATTTGAACGTTTTTTTACAATTAAATGTGATCAAATTCTGCAGAGATCTTTCGAGGCTGATTTTTCAATTATTGTTTTAACAAACAACTGTGTAGAGAAGAAAAGTAATAGAAAAGGTATTTTTAATAAATGATTTTTCAAGTTGTGAAAAACAAATCGTTTATACCTAGAATCGATGAAAATAATTACATATGCAGTGAATGAACATAAATAAATAATTTTATAATAACCTCAATTGTTATAAACAAATTTTATGTAAAATTACACAAATCTGAGACTTGTGCACAAAAAACCAATTTTCCTCGACTATAATTGTTGCGACTCGATATTTGAGAGTTATCTGGCAACGAAAAATCTATAACTAAATAATTTATATTGTTGAAAATAAATTTTATGAACAAATATTTAGAGTCTGTTATATTCATACAGTAAAAAAATTTTCTTACCTGAGATAACTGCAATATGTTATGAAAATTCTACTCAGTACTAAGGAATGCTATAAATTGCCAATTTATATTGTTATAAATAAATTATATTAACAAATACTCAGTTATCACATTCTCACATGGGAAAAAATGTATTTTTTCACTTAAATTATTGTAAAGCATAATGTAAATTTTAGCTGATTATGAAAAGTGCTATAAATTTACAAATGATATTTTTATGAACAAATTATATAAAGAAATTATTACACAATTTCTGAAATATGACTTGTTTGCACAGGCAAAGACATCTTTTTTGACTCAAATTAATTAATAGCACTTGTTTCTTTGATCCCGTATAAGACTAGGAGATTCTGCATATTTGTTTATATAATTGGTTCAGAAAAATATCAATTATTTATTTATAGATATTTCGTCAAGAAAAGTTAATTTTCTGTGCACGAATTTCAGGTTTGTGTAATTCCATGCCAAATTTGTTTATAACAATTGAGGTTATTATAAAATTATTTACTTATGTTCCTCAGGTGCATTTGCGTTTCATTTTATCGATTCTTAGGTCTATACAATTTGTTTTTTACAAATTGAAAAAAATTTTTGTTAGAAACACTCTTTTTCTACTCTTCTTCTCTACACAGTTTTTTGTAAAAACAATAACTAAAAAATCCGCCTCGAAAGGTGTCTGCAGAATTTAATCAAGTCAATTCTAAAAGAAAGCGTATTTTTTTAAAAATTCGTCATTTTGAGAGAAATATAATCTTCTTGGTTGATTTAACTACTTGGTTGAAAATATATATATTTTGTTGAAAATTCAAATTTTTGGTAGGAAGTTAATCTTTTTAGTTAAAAATACATCTTTTGGTTCTGAATTAATCTGACAGTTGACTATTATGTTTTTCGTTAAGAATTCATCTTTTTTGCTTGAAAATTCAATCAAATGTTTGAAAGTTGAACCACTTTGTTGAAAATTAATTTTTTTGGTCGAAGATTCATAATTTTTGTTGAAAGTTCATTTCTTCAGTTGAAAATTCAACTTTTCTCCAGGAAAATTCAACTACTTGGCTGAAAGTGAAACTACTTTGCGAAAAAATCATTTTTTTATTGAAGATTTATCATTTTAGTTGAAAATTCATGTTTTTAGGTGAAAATTCAACTATTTTGGAGAAAATTAGTTTTTTTTTTGGTTGAAAATTAATTTTCGAAGTGGAAATATAACTATTCTATTTTTGGTTGAAAATGATTTTTTTCAGTTGAGAATTCAACTTTCTAGTAAAAAATGTATATATTCTGTTGAAAATCCATCTCTTTTGGTTAAAAGTGGAATTATTTTGTTAAAAATTCATTTTCTTGGTTGAAAATTTAACTGTTCGATGAAAGATTTTTTTTCTGTTGCAAATTTATCTTATTCAGTTGAAAATTCAAATGTTTGGTAGAAAATTCCTTTTTTTGGCCATATAATTCAGCAACTTTTTTGATATTTTCATCTTTATTGACTAAAACACCTTTCTTGGTTGTAAATTCAATTCTTTTGTTGAAAATGAATCTTTTTTAGTTAGAAATTCAACTATTATGTTGAAAATTTCTGTATTGCATGCGTAATTATTGTATTCGTCTTTTTAGTTTCAAAATTCATATCTTTTGCTCTAAATTTTATATTTATCGTCAAAAATGCAACTGTTTAGTTGAAATTTGAACTATTTTGGAGAAAATTAGTTGTTTTTTTTTGTCGAAAATTATTCTTTTTTAGTTGAGAATTCAACTTTTTAGTCAAAAATATATGTATTCTGTTGAAAGTTCATTTCTTTTGGTTGAAAGTGGAATTATTTCGTTAAAAATTCATTTTCTTGGTTGAAAATTCAACTGTTTGATAAAATTTTTTTTGGTTGCAAATTGATATTTTTTAGTTGAAAATTCAACTGTCTGGTAGAGAACTCCTTTTCCGGCCTGATAATTCGATATTTTTGTGATATTTTTATCTTCATTGACTAGAAAACATTTCTTGGTTGAAAATTCAACTATTAGGTTGAAAATGTCTGTATTGCGTTCGTGATTATTGTATTCGTCTTTTTAGTTTCAAAATTCATATCTTTTGGTCTAAATTTTATATTTATCGTTAAAAATGCAACTGTTTAGTTGAAATTTGAAATATTTTGGAGAAAATTACCTTTTTTTTGGTTGAAAACTATTTTTTTAGTTGAGAATTCAACTTTCTACTGCATCTTATCTAACTCCTAACTCTCTTAACTTAACTTAACTTAACTTAACTCTCTTAACTGCATCTTAATCTACTTATGCTATTACATAACATTTACTCACAAATCTTCACGCTTCTAATCTGAGCGACTTCCGTTTCCTTTTTCTTTCTCTTCTTTTGTACCTTCATTTACTCCTCTAGCTCCCTCCAACTCCTTCATCCACTCTTCCCCCCATCCATGCTCTCCTAAAATTTTTACCACATTCTCTTGCAGCTCCCTTTATCTTCCATTCCTCTCCTACATCCTTCCCATACATGCTCCCATGTTTCCTCTTCCCATTCACAGAT
>JAUMHM010000085.1:24756599-24779611 GCA_032362435.1 Melikaiella ostensackeni
AATTTTATCTCACTCACTGATATTGTACTGATTGAACCTTTCACGATCAAAAGGGGATACACGTGGATTCAGTTGGAATTTTGATTTTAAGGACTGATATTTGTAGAGAATTTCAAGGCGCATCTTTTTTTCCTCTTGCAAAAATGTGTAACTTTTGTAGTTTTTAAAGTACTAGGTCGTTCGAAAAGTTCCGAGCCTAAGTAATAAAACAACATTTTTTTTTAAAAATTCGTATTTATTTTTCAACATAGTTCCCTTTCAGCTTGATATATTCATTCCAAAGAGTTTCTGAAAGCTCGATGCCTTTTTTTATAGTTCTCGGTGTTCAACTCCTCAAAATAGGCATTCGTTTCGGCAATGACCTCTTCATTTATGTAAAATCTCTTGCCAGCCAGCCATCTCTTCATGTTTGGGAACAGAAGGAAGTCACACGGAGCCAAGTCTGGAGAATAGGGTGGATGAAGAATCAATTCGAGGCCCAGTTTCTGTATTTTTGCGATTGCGATTGCGGCGGTGTGAGCCGGTGCGTTGATGTGATAAAACAGAACTTTTTTGATTGCTAATCGTGGCCGTTGTTTTTGTAGCTCAGCTTTCAAACGGTCCAATAATCACGCATAGTACGTTCCTGTTATAGTTTTACGCTTCTCCAAATAATCGATAAGGATCATTTATTGGCAATCACAAAATACAGTAGCCACCATCATTCCAGCTGACAAAACAGCCTTTTCCTTCGTTGGCACACTTTCACCAGGCAGTACCCACTGCTTTGACTGCTGCTTCGTCTCAAGCGTATAGTGGTGGATCCAGGTTTTGTCAACGGTCACAAAACGTCGCAAGAACTTCTTTGAATTACGCTTGAACATGTCCAAATCGAATTGAGAAAAATGTTACCAAAAATGGTTAAGTCTTCAACAAGAAGAATTACATAAAAACAGAAAAAAACCAAATAAAATAAAAACAAACATTACACAGTTTCTTTTTTTTTATTTAATTGACAATTTATTCGCAAAGTGAAATAAAATATGTGTTTGAATGATAAAAACCTTCGAAATATTCTCCACCTCGAATTGGATTAAAAGCGGCCAAAGTGAAGGATGTAAAAATCACTATAATTATTTGAGCGCTAAAGGAAAAGAATTTTTCAAAAATTATTTTTTAAAAGCAATAACTCAGAGTCTAGATGCCGAAGAGACTGAAGAGAGTGACGAAAATGATCGAAAGTAGTTCTTAATAAAGTATTATTTCAATAATTTAGTGTTAAAAATCTCTAAAATTTGTTTCAGATTTTAGATTCAAGTGGAAGGAACTATGGCTTTTACTCCAAGGAAGCTTTTATTCAAAAAATTTATGAATAGTTTTGACTGGATTTATTACAAATGAGGCAATATTTTGTAAAAGGAAACGTATTTTTAATTACGTAAGTATGATTTTTGAAATTTTAGACTCTCTCCATCCCTATTGTAAGGATTCGTAAGATCGTTGTCACCCTTTCCCTCTTCTTACGTAGGATTTTATATTTTTACTCAGTATATCAATAATTTTTATTGTGAACGAGATTTCAAAAGAATTCAAGGGATTTCAAAAAACTTGGAAGATTTCCAGTGATTTTAAAGAATTTCAAAAGATTTCAAGGAATTTTAAGGTTTATCAAAGAACTACTAGGTATTTTAAGGAATTACAACACTTTGACGAAATTGAACGAGATTTTTAAAGCTTTTTTGGGATTTCATGAAATTTCGAAGGATAACCAAAGTTTTAGGGTATTTCAAACGATTCCCGAATAACAAAAAATTTAAACGGATTCCAAGGGATTTCAAGAGATTTTGAAATATTTTTTAAAAAGTGACGGGATTTCGAAGGATTTTGAAGGTGTTCAAGAGATACCGAAATATTTTTACGAATTTTGAAGGGTGTCAGGGGATTTCAATTCGATTTAGAAGATTTAAAAGGATTAGAAGGAATTTGATGAGATTTGAAAAAATTTGCAAAGATTTAAGAGGATTCCACGGGATTTAAATAGATATTCAGAGATCTAAGGACGTTGAGATGAGTTCGCGGAATTTCAATAGATCTCAAAAGTTTCCGAAGTATATCCACGGACTTTAGAGAATTTCGTAAGATCTTAAAAGATTTGAGAGAGTTTCAAAGGATTCATGAATATTATGAAATATTTAAAAGGATCTCAAGGAATTTTAATGGCTTTTAAAGATTTTAAGGGATTTCAAGAGATTCGAAAAGACTTCCACGGCTATTGTCAATATTTTGAAGTGATTTTTAATTATTTAAATAAATTCCGTTTGTTTTGATAATTGTTTTCACCAAAGGGTCGGTTTTTTTTTAACAAAATCAAAGTTGAAATTGACTTTTTTATATTTTATACGTATTCGATACCTCAATTTTATCATTTAACAAACCCTTATTCGTCTAAGGAAATTAAAATTATTCAAACAATATTTTTGCAAGAAATTTGAGAATTTTCTCTTTTTTGCTATAAATATTATAACTAGTAATTGTTAAAGACATAAATTTCATTTTTCATGTTCATGAATTGTTTGAAAAATTAATTATTAGTTATTTTCGATATTTTGTCGTGTTGTCAAATCTGTATATATCATAATTTTATTTTGTCCGAAAGGCCTGCTAAATACACTAATTGATTTGTCTTATCATAACTAATAAACTTAGCAATGATAATATTGGTATATTTCCAAAATTAATACAGTTTTTCTCTCACAAACGTTAGAAAGAACATATGTCTTAAATTCGAAATAAGATTTTAAAGTCCTAATATCAGTCATATATTATAGAAATTTTATTGAAATATTTCATATGAATTTCAATGGAATATTTCCAAGTAGCATTCCATGCAATATTTTTATAAACATTTCTAAGGAAGTTTATGGGAATTCTATAAAAGTGGTATGAATTATTAAAATCAATATAATTTTAATCCTTTTTCCTAAGTTTAATCCTATGTCATACTAATATCACAAAATAAAAATAAACTTGAAAACAATTTGGAATTGCCCGAATATGATCTACTCGTATATCCATTCACATGTGGCATGTCTTCCTTGCGCATTAGTGACATGTCGCCAGGAATGAAATTTCTGAAAAAGCTTATGGGAATTCTATTAAAATTTGTGGAAAATTAGCATCATTAGAATTTTAGTCCTTTGCCTTAGATATAATCTTATGTTATACTAATAATCACAAAATCAGAAGAAACTTGAAGGGCTCTACAATAGGGTGGATTGAAAATGCTCAAATTAATCAAATCGTTTGAGCTGAGGGAAAAAATTTGTGGATTGACATCCCAGAAAAGAAAAAAATTGTGGAACGTTCGAAATACCAACGAAAAATTTTTGTTTGAAAAAACGAAGTAATCACATGTTTTTTTGATTAAATCTGAATAAATTTCAGGTTCGACATATTCAACTTTTCTCAAAATGTATGCATAGGACTTGATGAAAAAAAAACATATGTTTTGGCTTTTTCAAAAAAAAAATAAATTTAGCAGAAAATTTTGTTTTGAATTTCTAATTCTTCATCATCATTCAATAGCAAAAACTGTACACATGAAAAATTTGTCATAATTTTTAAAGCAGTAGGACAATTCTTTTGAATTTCGGAGTATAGTAACCAAGTTCAAAATTTTTTGTTTACTTTTTTCGGATGTCGACCCACGAATTTTTTTCTCAGCTCGAACGATTCGACTAATTTGAACATTTTCACTCCACCCTACTGTACGACCATAATTTGCATGCTAATCTTCTGAAGGAAACCTATATTTTTTCTGAATAAAGTAATTAAAAAATCATTGCAAATTTCAAAATAAATGAATCTTTTTGTATTTCGAATAGTGAAACTTTCACTTAGACACTTTTTAATTTCATTTTATCTGGCTTACAAAATACGGAAAAGCGGACAACATTTTCGGAATTTTCGCCAAACAAGTGTAATAGTAACAACAAATGGAAAATGCGAAAATTCTAAAAATGTTGTCCGCTTTTCCGTATTCCTTACGATTTGAGAGATCCTTATATAAAATTACAATTAAATCTTTTGAAGCAAATTTTACATGTATATAGTCGTTAAACCCAGAAATTCTGATTTTTTTTACTCTGAAATAGCTGTTTTAAAAATGAAGCAAAATTCTCATTTCCCAATTTGGGTCCAGATTATCTGGTCCCTTTTTCTATGGCCTTTAGCCAAGACATAACAGAAACCTCCATGTCTTGAGACATGTTCCATTCGTTTTGCCACTATGAGCTGTCACCATACGCGTAAGACAAAATTTTATGCCTATGAAGTCAGGCTTATTGGACGGAGCTACACTTCAAGATCTTGAAGACAAATCCAAGACAAAATATTTTTACACGGTCAGACTGACTATCAGGATAATCGAGTTATCCTTCCGGGTTGGTCAATATGATCATCTTGTTGTGAGTCCCATTTTATCTTCAAGACATTGAAGTCTAGCTCTGTCTCATAAGCCAGACTTCATAGACATTGAATTTTTCCTTACTTTTATGATTATAGCTCACAGGGGCAAGACGAACTAAACTTGTCTTAAGACATGAAGATTTCTGTTATGTCTTGGCTAAAGGCCAATAAAAAAGGGTCCAGATAATCTGAACTTAAATTTGAAAATGAATTTTTTGTTTAATTTTCGAAATAGCTATCTAAGAGTGAAAAAATCAGAATTTGTAGGTTTTCGCGACTATAGCCGTTTGAAATTTCCTTCAAAAAGATTAAAATTGTAGTTTTCTATAAGGCTCTGCTAAGTCGTAAGAAATACAGAAAAACGGGCAACATTTTCGGAATTTTCGCCAAACAAGTGAAACAGTAACAATGAATGAAATAAAATGTATTCATTTAATGTGCATATTGTGTGATAAATTTACAAAATTGTTTAAACATAAATAAGGATTAGCCTTCATGAGGGTATAAGGATGACCCTTTTCGCCAGGGCCCGTGTAAAAATATTTCGTTTTGGGTTTTGTCTTGATGACAGGCAATCAAGACATGATCAAGATTTGTTAAAGACGTTCTGAAAGTCATCCTTATACAGTCAGAAAAGCTAATGCTTATTCATGTTTGATCAATTTCGCAAATTTATTATACTATATGCATATCAAATGAATCCATTTTATTCCACTTGTTATTATTATCACACTTGTTTGGCGCGAATTCTGAAAATTTGTCTGTTTTTTTTGTATTTCGTACGGCTTAAGAGAGCCTTATAGAAAACTACAATATTATCCGTTTTAAAGCAAATTTTAGATGGCTATAGTCGGGAAGTCCCACAATTTCTAAATTTATTTACTTTTGAGTAGCTATTCTTAAAATTAAAGAGGATATTTTTTTCAAATTTAAGTCCAGATTATCTAATCCCTTTTTGTTGGCCTTTAGCCAAGACATAACAGAAATCTTCATGCCTTGAGGCAAATTCCGTTCGTCTTGCCTCCATGAGCTATAACGATAAACGTAAGACAAAATTTGATGTCCACGAAGTCCGGCTTATGAGACGGAGCTAGATCTCAATGTTTTGAAGACAAAATGAAACGTCTTGTAGACAAATTCAAGACAAAATATTTTTACACGGAGTCAGGCTGACCTTCCATTTTTCTCCGTATAATCCGTTGTTTAAATTTCTCGTATACGGCAGGATTTCAAGATATCCTAATCTAAAGGTGCAACAATGGCAATTTTCAGACATATTTGAGACAATATAACACGTGCAACCAATTTGTTTGCTTAAAACTGCGAAGGCAGAGAAAGCGAAAAAATGGTTAATGTACCATAGTTCGGAGAAAAAAATTGGTTTGGGATGATTAAAAATGGAAATCAGAGGTAAAAGGAGCACAAAATGATGGTGTCAGCGATTTTAAGAAAAAAAAATCGATGCTCGTTTTATTTTGTTTCAAATATGGCTGAACATGGCCATCTTGCCCTTTTAGATTAGGATATTTTGAAATCCTGACTTATTAAGAAAAATTTAAACAACGGATTAGTTTTAAGGACATAAAATCCCTTAGGAGTCACCTAGTCCGGTATTTGGGTACAAAAAAAGTAAATTTTTATCGGGCTGTGTTATCTATATTTGTTTAAGAAACACGTACATAATTCAACTACTTTTTGTGTCAAATATTGAATGTACATATAGTTGATCTACATTGTTGAATATTTTTGTTTATATGAATTTTTTTGGTAAAATTATGATTCTCAAGCTTTTATGATCGCCTCGAGAGAAATTCGTGACTCTGATTTTCTTGCAGCGACCTTCAAAATACCATTCTCGCTAAGAGCAACGGTTGTAAATGCAGCTCTTAAGTTTTTACACGCTCGTTTAGAGATACATACTTTGCATTCGTCGCAATTCGTTGAGTTGTTGTGATACTAAACTCCTCATGATATGCACTTATGTTCCCTGACAACCTTCGGTTGAAATTCTTCATTGTAATCTGAATTTTTATTTGATACTAAACAAAAAATAATTCTAGAGAAATTACAATAAACGCAAATAATGCCACACAAATAAATAAATAACTGAATAAATAAATAAATATAGGTAATAAATAAAAACCGAGTGCTAAATTACTCTTGCAATCTGGACTACACACACTTTCTCTCTCTCTCTCTCTCTCTCTCTCTCTCTCTCTCTCTGCAAACTTATGCGATTCCAAGCAATCCTCTGCAATCCCATGCAGTCCTTTAGAATCCCATGCAATCTCTCTGAAATCTCGAGCGTTTTCTTTAAGATTTCGTGCGATCTTATATACAGCAATCTGCATACAATCCCGTAGAATCTCATGCAATCCTTTTGCAATCTTATGCAGTCTCTATGAAATTTCGAGCGACCTCTATCAAATTTCATGCAATGCTAAGCACGGCAATCTGCACGCAATCCCGTGGAATCTCATGCAATCTTGTGCAATCCTTTGCAATTCTATAAGATCCTTTTGCAACCCAATGCAATCTCTGTGAAATCTAGAGTGATTTCTATAGAATTTCGTGCAATCCCATGCACTGCAATCTGCATACAATCGCGTAGAATCTTATGTTATCTCATGCAAACCTTTGCGATCCAATGCAATCCTTTACAATTCCATGCAATCTATATGAGATCTCAAGCGATCTCTATAATATTTTATGCAATCCCATGCACTGCAATCTGCATTAAATCTCGTGGAATCTCAGGCAATCTCATGCAACCGTTTGAATTCCCATGCAATCAAATGAAAAAATCTATGAAATCTTGAGTGACCTCTATAAAATTTCGTGCAATCCCATGCAATGAAATCTGCATACGATCTCGTGGAATCCCGTGCAATCTCATGCAATCCTTCACAATTCCATGCACTTCAATCTGTATAGAATCCTGTGGGATCTCATGCAATCTTATGCAATCCTTTGCAATCCCATGCAATCTTTTTGAAATCCCATACAATCACTATGAAATTTCGAGGAAACTATATAAAATTTCGTGCAATCTAATGCTCTGAAATCTGCATATAATCACGTGGAATCTCATGCAATCCTCTCAGGTACCATGAAATCACATCAAAGAATCTATGAAATCTCGAGCAATCTCTATAAAATTTCGTGCAATTCCATGCAATGAAATTTGCTTACAATCCCATGGAATCTCATGCGATCTCATGCTCTCCCTTGCAGTCTCATGCCACCCTTCAGAATTCCATGCAAGCCTTTAGAATCCCATGCAATCTCTATAAAATAATGAGCGATCTCTGTAAAATTTAGTGCAATCCCATGCACTTCAATCTGCATACAATCTCGTGGAATCTCATGCAATCTTATGCTAACCTTCAAAATTCCATGCAACCCTTTTGCAATCCCATGCAATCTCTGTGAAATCTCGAGCGATCTCCATAAAATTTCGTGCATTCCCATGCACTGCAATCCGCATACAATCTCGTGGAATTTCATGCAATCTTATGCAATGCTTTGATATCCCGTGCAATCCTTTTGCAATCACATGTAATTTTTGTGAAATCTCGAATGGTTTCCATATTATTTCATGCAATCTCATACACTGCAATCTGCATACAATTCCGTGTAATCTCATGCATTCTCACGCAATTTTTCGCAACCCCATGCAACGGATTTCGAAATGTTTTGGAACGTTTTAAGGGATTGTTAAGGATTCCAAAGAGTTCCAAACATCTTCGGGGAATTTGAGAGATTCCGAAGGATTTCCAAAGATTTTAAGATATTTCTAGAGAACTTTGAATAATAAGTGAAAGGAAATGAAATTTCAAGGGATTCCTAGCGATTCCAAAAATTGCATTGGATTCTAAGGGATTTGAAGGAATTTCACAAGATTTTATAGATTTTAATGAATCCCTAAGGATTTTAAGGGATTTTAATGAATATCTGGAATACTTTCGGGAATAACCTGAATTTTATTCCAAAGGATATCCAGGGATTTCAACAATTTCAAGGGATATGAAGGAATTGAAGAAATTGTAAAGGATGCTAAGGATTCTAAGTCTTTTTTTAATTCCAAAGAATTTTGAAAGATTTAGAGAATTTTGAGGAATGTCAAAGAGTTTCGTTGGATCCCCAAAGATTTCCATAAATTTTAAGGTATCTCAACGAATTTCTAGAGTACTTTGGGTGAATTAAAGATTTAAAATATTAAACTATTATATTCAAAATTTAATAATGAGCAATGCTGAATCTGTTCGAAATTGAATGATTTCAAAATTGTAACTAATTAAATGTTTCGAACCTAAAGCCCTAACAGTTAAACAATGGTAAACTGTATATTGAAACTTTAAGAATTATTATAAATTTTCAAACAATTCCAAACAATTTGAAATTCGTAGATTCATAATTAGACGGCACTGACAAATTGAAAACGTTTCAGATTGAACAATTTCTAATCAAATACTTTAAAGAATCAATCTTTTAAAGTTGAGACATTTTTGACTATTCATTTAAAATGGACAATTTTATTTTTTAAATTTAATTTTAAAAATTTTTTTCAAATTTAAGAATGAGCCGTTCATAATTCTATAGTTTTATATTGTTCAAAATTGAACCATTTCGAATTGGAAGTAAAAATAGGTAATGATTGGTTTAATAATTGCGAATCGTTAAAATTCCTAAGTACTAGATTCTAAGTGTTAAATTTCAGCATTTCAATTTTTCCACTTTGTAATTTTTCATTTGTAACTGCTATTCTTTAATTTCGAAAAGTATAAATCACAGTTTGACAGTCATCAATTTCAAACGATTTAAAGTAGAATAATTTATTTTGAAGGATTCTTAGTCTAAAAAAAAATTTAATTTCATCATTTAAAAAAAAAAGTATTTAGTTTCAAACGAAGTTTAGAATCGTTCAATTTAGAACGTTTTTGATACTCAAAACATTATTTTGAACGTTTTTTGGGATATCAAGTTAAATTTGGAAGGCTTAGAATAAAAAAAATTTCAATTTTTATTAACTTATAAGAGAGAAAATTTTGGTTTTTCATTTTTTTTCTGAATTGGAAAAGGGATTTTCTTATTTTCAATTTTTTTCTCCAATTAAAAGAGGAACTTGCTCATTTTTAATATTTTTACTGAAATGAAAGGGTGGAAATTTTAGTTTTCAACTTCTTTCCTGGATTAGAAGAGGGCGGTTTTTGTTTTTAACATGTTGATTGAGTTGACAGAGGGCAACTTCTGTTTTTTGAACATTTTTCTTAAGATGGCAGGGGGGGAGACATTTTTTTCTGAGCTGGATAAGAAAAATTTGTTTTCAACATTTTTATTGAGTTGAAAAAGAGGAAACTTCAGTTTTTATTTTTTTCTTTCCATTGGAAGAGGGAATTATTTATTCTGATGGTTTCGAAGTCAGAAAAGTTTCACGTTGACTAATTCAATTTGTAGTTTTGTTTTAATTACTTCAAGTTGGAATATTTTCAGTTTTAAAAGATTGATTTTTCAAATTTTAATGATCGGGAAAACACCGGGAAATGACCGGTAAGTTTTTTTTCGTATTTTATCGGGAACTCTGTAAGATATTCCAAAAAATTCCAAAGAATTTCAAGAGATTTGAACAATTTTAAGGAATGTCAAACAATTTTGTAGGATTTCCAAAAATTTCGAGGAATTAAAAAGAATTTCATAAGATTCAAGGGATTTTATAGGACCTCTAAGTATTCCA
Source organism: Melikaiella ostensackeni (assembly GCA_032362435.1). Lineage (NCBI taxonomy): Eukaryota > Metazoa > Arthropoda > Insecta > Hymenoptera > Cynipidae > Melikaiella > Melikaiella ostensackeni. The sequence continues at coordinate 24,766,780 of JAUMHM010000085.1, forward strand.
AGGTATACAAATTATTAGGGATTTCTAGAGAACTTTTGGGAACAATTTTAATTTATTTTATTTTCGAAGAATGTTAAATGATTTTTACAGATTTCTAGCTATTTGAGAGATTTAAGAGATTTCAAAGGAATACTGAAGGACTTAAAAGATTTCGAGGGATTTCTATGGATTTTAACAGAATCCAAAGATTTTAATGAATTAAAAAATATTTCTAAAGGTATCCAGGGAATTCAAGAGACTCCAAGGGATTTTTTGTGAAATTTTTTCATTACAATATTATTCAAAAAATCTGCCTGCTGCGCGGGGACATTTTCATTTTCTCTTTTCAATGTTATTTTTTACGATTAGAGCAAAAACAATGCATCTCGTTAAAAAATGATCTAAGAAAAATTTCAAGACCTTTTTGAGATAGTTTGAAATAGTTGAATTTTTAACTAAAGAAGATTAATTTCCTAGCAGAGGAGATGAATTTGTAATGGAGAAAGTTGATTTTCCAACCAAATAGTTCAGCTTCCAACGAAAAAAAAATTAGTTCTAGACCAAACAGTTTCAATGACAACCAAATAGTTGAATTTTTGAGCAAAAGAGAGAAATTTTCAACAAATTCAAAAAAAATTTCAACAAATTCATGAATAAAAAAGATCAAAGTTCAACCAAAAATTTAATTTTCAGACAAATTATTTGATTTTCAACTAAAAACAATCAGTTTGTAGCCAAGAATGTATTAGTTATATTTTCATTAGAGAAAATTAGTTTTTAACCAAACAGTTTTATTACATCCGCATAGTTGACCTTTCGAGCAAGAGAGAAGAATTTTCAACAAAATAGTTGAACTTTTAACCAAATAGTTAATTTTTCAATCCAAAATGACGAATTTCCAACAAAGCAATTAAATTTTCGACCAAAAAGGATAACTTTAACAAAGTAGTTGAATTTTTAACCAAATAGTTGAATTTTCGACCAGAAAAGATGACTTTGACAAAATAGTTGACTATTTATCAAAATAAATAAACTTTCAGGAAAATAGTTGAATTTTTGACCAAATATATGAACTTTTAATCTACAAAGAATAATTGTCTACCAAAAGACAAATTCTCAAAAAATTACATGAATTTTCAACTAAAAAACGTGAGTTTCCAACCAAAAATGGAATAGTTAAATTTTTAGTTTAAAAAATTTATTATTAATAAAAAAATACGAGTTTTCAACCAACTGAATTCAACAAAAGGAAAGAATTTTTAACAAAATTGTTCAAACCTCAACCGAATAGATGAATTCTCAACAATGAAGATTAATTTGTTTCTCAAAAAGACGAATCTTTAATCAAATAGTAGAATTTTCAAGTGAAAAATATAAGTTTTCAACCAAAAATGGAATCGTTAAATGCTCGCATAAGAAATTAATTTTCAACTGAGAAATATACGAATTTTCAATCAGTTGAATTTAATCAAAAGAGATGAATTTTCAACAATAACGAATTTTTAACAAAATAGTTAGAATATCAACCAAGGAGGTGAATCTTGAAAAAATCAACGAAGTACTTCAACTTTCAACCAAGTAGTTGAACTTTCAACTAATTACAATCAATTTTCAACCAAAAATGTATTAGTTATATGTTCACTATTGTGTAGAAAATTCATTTCACTTTTGGCTAAAAATTAATTTTTTTAATGGAAAATGTAACTATTCCATTTTTGATTGAAAATGTATCTTTTTTGTTAAAAACTCCACTATCTGTCCAAAAAATCATCTTTTTCAATTGAAAATTCAATGATTTGACTGAAAATTCATGTATTTTGCTGATAATTCGTCATTCTTGGTAGAAAGTTAATCTTCTCTTTTAAAAATTCATTTTTTTTTTTATTCAAGATTCATCTCTTTGGTAGCAAACTTGACTTTTGTGTTGATGTTTCGTTTCTTTTTGTTGAAAATTGATCTGTTTTGGTTGAAGATTCAACTATTTTGTTGAAAAATCGTCCTTTTGGATAAATGCAACTGCTTTCGATTTGAAATTAAAATCTTTTTTGGTTGAAATATCAATTACTTGGTTTAAAACTAAGCCACTTTGTAAAAAATTGACTTCCTTTTGTTTGAAGATTCATATTTTCGGGTTGAAAATCCAACTGTTTGGTTGAAAACACATCTGTTTTGTTTTCAGGATTCAACTATTTTGTTGAGAATTTTTATTTATTCGGTTGACCTCAACTGATTTTCATTTTATATCAAAATATGTTTTGGTTAGAATATCAACTATATGTCTTACAAGTTTCTGTGAGGATTCGCCTTTTTTGGAAGAAAAATCAACTATCTGGTTTAAAGCTAAACGACTTTGTAAGAAATTCATTTTTTTTGGTTGAAAATTCATTATTTTAGTTGAAATTTCAACTATTTGGTTGTGAATTAAATTGTTTGTTGAAAAATCATACTTTGGGTTGAAAATTCAACTCTTGTGTAGATCATCCGCCTTTTTGGCTTCAAAATTCAACTTTCGTTGAAAACTAATGTATTTTGTGGAAAATTCGTTTTTTTGGTAGGACATCAATCTCCTAGGTTGAAAATTTACTTTTTTGTTGTTGAAAATTTAACTGTTTGTTTGAAGGCATCTTTTTTGCTTGAAAATTTAATTTTTTTGTTGAAAATCCGTCCATTTGGATTGAGAATTCATCTTTCATGGTAGAAAAGTTATCTCTCTTGGTTAAAAATTCATCACTTCTAGCTGTGAGTGAACTTTTCTGTTGAAAATTCAACTGTCTTCGAAAAAATTTGTCTTTTCGGCTTGAAAATTATATATATAGGGCATTATTTCTGAAGTACCCCCATCTAAAAATCAAAGGTCTCCAATTGGACTCAAACTTTGACAAAGTGTAGTCCTACTGGATGATAATTTATGGGGAAAAATTTTGCCGTTGGAACAAATATTTATCGAGAAGGAAGGGGGGGGATATTTTTGGGTTTTTTGTGTATGCCATCGAATTTAGTGACCTGTAACTTTTTTAATATCAATAGAACAAAATTTTTTATCTAGAGTTTCGACAGAATTTTTCACGCACGTATCACTGACCATAAGAATTTTCATAATAAATAAATACTTGATCTTCAGAAATGAAGGTCAATAATGAATTTAACTTTTTTTCAGATTTGGACCATTTTTTTGTTTCTTTTTTGGCCTGAAAGAAAGTTGAGTTTTTTTAAACCCTCCAGAGAAAAATTGGGCTGATAATTATTCGTTTATGAAAATAAGTGTTACGTACTCTGGTGGACGAGCGCCGACGTTACGGGGCACCACTAGAGTACTTAACGTTATTTTCATGAACAAATATTTTTCAGCCCACTTTTTTCCTCAACGAATTTTGAAAAGAAAAAAAACTCATCTTTTTTTCAAGCCTAAAATATAACAATAAAATAATCGAAAGTCGAAAGAAAGAGAAATTAATTTTCGACCATCATTTTTGGAGGTCAAGTATTTATTTTTTCAAAAAAAGATTGAATTTAGTGAAGAGCACGAGAAATTCTATCGAACCTGTAGAAGAGTAAATTTTCATTACCAACACTGAAAGAGCTTCAGATCATCCAAACAGATGATATCCACAAGAAACTACCTAACGCTTACTTTCATAAATGAACAAATGTCGGCCCACTTTTCAACCTTGAGCACCTTGAAGCAAAATAGCTCAGCTTTTTTTTAAGCCTAAAAAAAACAAAAAAAAACGGTCTTAGTTCAAAAAAAGTGAAATTTATTCTTGACCTTCAGTTTTGAAGGTCAAATATTTATTTTTTCAAAAAATAATTGAAATCGATGAGGAGGGCGTGAGAAGTCCTATCGAAACTGTGGGAAGCAAAGTTTTGTTTCATTGATATTAAAAAAGTTACAATCAGCTAAACCCAATGGTACACCCAAAAAACCCAAAAATAATACCCCTTTCCTCTCGGTAAATATTTGTCCTAATGGGAAAACTTTTTCATCACAAATTGTTATGTACAGCAGGACTACACTTTGCCGAAGTTTGAATCTGATCGGAGAAATGCGGTTTTTTAGGTGGGGTCACTTCACAAATAATGCCCCACATATTATAATATATTAATTTGGTTGAAAGTTCTAATATTTTGTTAAGAACTCGTTTTTTTCACTCGAAAGTTCAACTATTGGGTTTTTGCTTTCAAATTCAATAATTTTGTTAAAATGCGATATACTTCGACTTGAAATCTACGGCTACGTTACTTTCGGTGGGGGGGTTCAAATTACACTACTTTCGTCAACGAGGGGGCGGGAATGAGGGACAAAAATAGCCCAAAATTGGTCTCATGAACGGCCCCTAAGTAAAAAAAAGGAAACTTTTTTTTTCTTCACACGATTTTATATAGCACAGTTTTACAGAGGAAGGCACTTTAGAAAGTTGAAGCATGTCTGAAGTTTGAAGGAAACGCTTTTGCGGGCGTGATTCCGAAAAACTTTGCATCACCTTACGTGCGGAGCATTGACTTTCCCAAGAAAAGCAAAATACATAATTCGTCCTTCGAGTCCGTCCAACTTACACATGGCTTTCGGAAAAGTTCTTTTCATACGCGCAATACCGCAGCAGTAAAATGTACAGAAGTACACCACTAATCCTCGCATCACATGCTTCACGAAAATCCCTACCAGAAGTTCGATAACCCCATTGACCCACATGCAAAATGAAGAAAGACCTGGATACAATTTCCGCAGAAATGTGTTGGCATCACAATATCAAATTTTGTGGGTTGATTTAGAACCAATCTATTCAGGTCATTTCATTAAAAAGGAAGAAAAAGGTGATAATTCAAAACATTACCACATTTCTAAATATTGCTAACTTCTCCAAATTTGTGAACTATATTCAGGAAAAATAGATATCTTTTGGTGAATTGAGTTAATCATTGCCATATCAATTGAAAGAAATCTCGAATATCTCAATCGGATGAATGAATGATCGAATAATGAATATCTTAATCTTGAAAGTATTCATAGAAAACCCTGTAGTTTGAAGCAAGCCTTGCTTAGTGTCTCTCTTTCAAAATTTTTGAAGATCAAGGGGAAATCTACTTTCTTATGAAAATTTTTCAGCACAGAAGAAATTTTCATAAGAAAGTATCGATTTCTTTTCGATCTTTAAGAAATTTCATAAGAGAGACATTAGGCAAAGATTTGCTACAATCTACAATGTCGCCTATGAATACTTAAGATTTGTTTTAATTGAGGTGGTAGCGATTCACTAAATTTACAAAAAGATATCTATTTTACTTATATATAGTTTACAGAGAAGAAGTTAGCAATATTTAGAAATGTGTTAGTACTTTGAATTATTACCTTTTTCTTCCTTGAAAAATCGAATAATCTGAATAGATTTGTTCTAAATCAACCTACAAAAATTGATCTTAGCACTATGATCTATTTCCTTCGTTTCCTGTGTTTTGTTTACATGAATCTTGTGATAGTTTTTTTTTATTCCTTCATCTTACAACTAATTAGAATGTTAATCTGGTACTTATCAAAAAATCAGGTCGCCAAAAGGTTTTACATAAATTCCGGTGAAGAAATGATACCCTTCTTGTCTACAAAAACGGTATTCAGATGAAGATGCCATATACAATGTGCATTCTGTTATTATGTACCATTAAGTACTTTATATATACATTTTTCTGTAATCTTATGATTTTCACAGATGTTTTTGATTTCAAATATATCTAATATATTTTTCAGTCATCTATACATTTGTTTTTTCAAATATACTATTAATACAATTAAAATGTCATCCAGGTACTTATTATAAATATAACAACGTTGCCAGAAACGTGTACAAAAATTTACGTATAATAATTGAATACAATTAAAATTGAATTTTCATATCTGACTGTCAAAATATTTTACTATTTCCCAATGGTCTTTATAGATAGTTAATGTCAGTCTTCGACCGTCTTCCGATCGCTACACTTCGTTTTTCTGAATTTTCTCCTCGGTGAAGAATTTTTCCATAAATCATAATTTATATCTAAGAAATGGTTTAATGTCTCTATGTTTAAAAATAAAAGTAAAATCAACGAAATTAGAATTTTTTTAGTAAATAATTGGAATGTTTGTTCGAGTTGTGCTGTGGGGAAGTGTTTGCAAAACATTGGATTACATTTTTTCGATTTTCTACGCAGGAAGTTACATAAAAAATTATTTTATCTATTCTTATTTTCCTGTTTTTGTTATCATGGTTTTCATAGCAACCGATAAAAATTTAGAGGAATGTGATTCTATGATAGATGTGACTGAAAGTTTGATGTGAAAGTATTAAAGATTTCATTTAATGAGTAAAAACTTAGAACAAAACTGAGAACAAAAAAGAGGGAAACAAAGAAACTTTTTATGAGAATATTAATGAATTTGATAAATCTATTTTGAATTTTGTTAAAAAGGTTACCATGCATAGATACACATAACTTCATAGTCTTTTCTATTTTAAAACAATTATAATCTTCATAAGAAAGTGAATTTCGAATTGATCTCAAAGATTTTTGATTTTGATAAGAAAACAGATGGATCAAACAAACAGCATTCGATAATGAAAAATGTTTTATTTTTATTTTCAGGTTATATTTGAATTTAATCAGTATATCTTTCATCATTCATAACTGTAGTTTTCCTACGAATTACCCCTGATAAGGAAGTCTAAATTGGCTTTGAAACATGTTGTTCCCAGTAATAAAAAAAAAGACGGAAAAAAGAAAGAGTGTGAGGTTGGTTTTGGTTGAGTTTTTCTTTTTCTCCCTCTTTTTTTTTGTACATTTATTGTACATGCGTCTCTAATGAGCCAGGAAAGCGGGTAGTATTGAAGTCTAATTTTGATTCGTAAGCTTTTTGGGTTTTTTTTCAGTACACAAAAAATTTCCATAAGAAAGTAGATTTCTTTTTGATCTTTAAGAAATATCGAATTATAAATTTAGTTGAGGGCCGTTCATAAACTACGTTACTAATTAGTCGAATTTTCAACAAAACAGTTGATTTCCAACTAGGAAAGATGAACTTGCCATCAATGAAGATGACTTTTCTACCACAAAAGATGAATTTTCAATCCAGAAGAACAAATCTTCAACAAAATAGTTGAATTTCGACCAAAAAAGATGACTTCAACAAAATCGTAAAAATGAATCTATTAAATCAAAAAGGACGATTTTTCAGGAAAACAGTCGAATTTTCGACCAAAAAAGATGACTTTAACAAAATAGTTAATTTTTCAACAAAATAAATAAACTTTGAGTAAAATAATCGTATTTTGAACCAAATAGCTGAAGTTTCAACCTAAAAAGATGAATTTTCAACAAATAGATGAATTTTAAATCAAATATTTGAATTTTCAAATAAGAAACGAAATTTTTCAACCAAAAATGTAATAGTGAAATTTTCAGTACAAAAAATCACTTTTCAGCCAGTTGAGTACGACACAAAAAAAACGAATTTCCAACAAAATAATTCAATTCTCCACAAAATAGATGAATTTTCAACAAAGAAGATTACTTTTCCACCCAAAAAGACGGATTTTGATAAAAATAGTCACGTTTTTGATCTATGAAGTCGAATGTTTTAGAAAACAGTTGACTTGTAAACGGAAAAAGGTGAATTCTTACCAAAAAAGTTAATTTTTAATCAATAAAGATGAATTTTCAACCAAATAATTGAATTCAACCGGAATAGATGAATTTTTAACTAAATAGTGGCATTCTCAACCAGAAAAGATGAATTTCTAACCAAATAGTGGAATCTTCAAACAAAAGGGATGAATTATCAACGAAAAATGATTATTTTTAAGCAAATAGTAAAATTTTTTGACAAAATATAGAATTTTCTACAAAGAAAATTAATGTTCTACGAAAAAAGACGAATTTTCAACAAAATACAATAATTTTCAATAAAATTGTTTAATTTGGTAGCCGAAAAGACGAATTAGCTAGAGAACTGTAAAATTTTCAACCCAAAAATAAGATTTTTCAACGACTAAGTTAATTTTCTACCAAACAGATAAAGTTTCAAATAAATAGTTTAATTTTGAACCAAATAGTTGAATTTTCAACCAAAAATATAAATTTTCAACGAAAAAATTAATTTTCAACCAAATAGTTTAATTTTCTATCAAATTGTTGAATTTTTAATCCAACAAGATGAATATTCTACTACCAAATAGTAAATATTCAACTGAAATGACGAATTTTCAACTGAAGAAATGAATTTTTTACAACATTGTTCAACTTTAAAACAAATAGTTGATTTTTCAACTAAAAAGATGAATTTTCAACGAAACATGTAACAGTTGATATTTCAACTAATAAAGATCCGAATTTGGAATGAAAAATAGTTGAATTCCACCGAAAAACACGATTTTTGAACAAAATGCATAGTCAAATTTTCCATTGAAATAATTAATTTCAACTAAAAATAAAACGAGTTATCAACACAATAGTTGAATTCTCAATTAAAGAGATTAATCTTTAACGAAAAAATAAATTTTTAACGAAGCAGTTTCACTCTTAAGCAAGTATTTGGATTTTTCATTTAAAAAATATGACTTTTTGATGAAATAGTTGCATTTTCAACGTAATAATTAAATATTCAACCAAAAAAAGAAAATGAATTCTTCACCAAAAATAGTTCAATTTTCTTATGGGGTTCTATTAGTTAAGTTTGCATTTGACGGAAAGAACGAGAAAAAGAGGAAGTTTCTTGAAAGTTGAAAACAGGGGAAAAAAAGAATTCTTCGAAAAAAGGCTGAAGGGCAAGATAAGAAAGGAGCGTGAAATCTGGAATATGAAAGTGATTTCAAAAATTTGTAAGTTATTATTGAACTGTACCTTCACAGGGCCATTTTCCGCAAAATTCGCAAATTTGCAAATCATGTTGTTCTTAAAAAGTATTATAACTCACGATTTCACGCTATTTTTTTGAGTTTTCGTTATATTAAAGTATATAAAAGAATTTCACTGTCCGTATTTCAGCAGTTTTTACTTTGATTATATGTAGAAGTTTTATTTTAATAACAGAAACCCTGATTGTGAAGAAATGGCTAACTGCCTTACCACGTCATACATTTTCTACTTAGACATGCCTCGCAACGACATACTTTACCTACTTACAATTAGAAGCACAAAAAAGTTTTGGTTTGGATAAGACTGAAAGTAATCATTCTCTACTTCCACACAAGATGGAATTTATTTCTGTATTCTTGTGACAAAAAGTCTTTTAAGAATTTGGAAAAGTTTTAGTTCCACGACTTTAGAAACTTTTCCATGTTTCTCAACTGTCCTGAAACTTTTATAACGTATTTTACATACCCACTTTAGAAATATCAAAAATTGATTATACTATAGAGAATAAATATATTAAAGTGTGAATAATCTTTATTATTCAGGTGAAGCTTTCAACGAATATAAGGAAGTTTATTTATAATATAATATATAATATAATAATTCATTTTGTTGCGGCGCGTTTGAAAAAGTAAGTTATTAGAGTTTTCTCTTCATTTAAAACGTAAAATCACTTTCGATATTTCGAACTGATTTAAAAAAAATGTATTGTTTGTTTTGTATCTCAAGCATTTCATTTGTTGCATTATAACTATTATTAGTATGATTATTAGTTCGAGAGTGAAGGCAGTTCAAGAGAATAGAACATTCTCTCATTTTATCTTAGTTTTCAATTTTCAGCAAATGCAAATTTGAGATTGAACATTTTACTCACCTATAAACATTACTTGCTGATTATTCAGAAATGAGCGCTAAATTTTATGAAACAAAACAAAAATTTGAAGATATTATCGGTACAATAACCCCTGAAAATTTTTTTTCTGTAATAATATGTACAGGGTTTCTTCTACAATATAGAGAGAGCACTCTCTATTAGAAATGAATTTTGCATATTCATCCCGGGTGACAGAAAAAAATCTTAAATTTCGAAATCCACAAAAACTACACATTTTTTGTAGTTCAAAGATTCCTACAGTACTTTAAAATGTATTTTTACCTATAATTTATCTGGAAAAGATGTGAGCTATTTAATTAAGGTCAATTCCGTTACGATTCTGCATTTTTCATAAGTTTTGCTTATCGATTTGCTCATCGATTTCACTGAATCTTTAATTGCTAAAAATAAGACCATAGGAATCTTCAAACTGCAAATATGTATATTTTTGTTTATTTTGAAACTCAAGATTTTTTCTGTCACCCGAAATGAATATTTTAAATTTATTCCTAATGGAGAATATTCTTTTCATATTGTTAAGAAATCCTGTGCATATTATGCCAGGAAAAACAATGTTTAGGGGCCACTTCAGATCATTATTTGTAATGAAATGACAAATTTTCATATTCTAAGCCCAATAATATCTTTTGAAAATTTTGTTTGATTCATGAAATTTAGAGCATGTCCCCTAATGAAATACAAATTCTTTTCAAGGGTAAAAGAATGTCTTAGCTTCAAATTTCTATTTGAAAAAATTTGAAGAGAAAGAAGATTCAGGGCAGTACTGTTCCACGAAAAGGAAGAAATTCTAGGGCTAGCCTTTGCGAAATTCAAAAACGCATTTTTTTTACTACCTAACCCCCATATATGAATTCAAATCTTCTTGGCAGTTGAACCGTTTAGAAACACTCATTTCTGAACGTACCATTCTTAATCCAAAAAAATGATTCCATAATTTCGAAAAATTTCACTAAAATTCGAAACTTGTGTCAAGTACTCACTTTATGAAATGTAAGGAAGCACAACCTATAGAAAATAATTGTTTCCTGTTTATTTGGTCTCTAAAATTTATTTAGAGAAATTTTAAATTCAAATCCATCGAAAATTGTTAGCGTACAGCGTACAGTCTGGAGTGATATTAATGCCTCTGAAAAATTGTTATCTGTGCGCACAGCAAGAGTTTCCCCAAAGCTTGAGCATGAGCTGTAACCGGAAATCGCCACGAAACATCGGAAATAATGTGAGTCGGTGTGTGCTGCGATTTGCGAGGAACGAGCACTTGGGTGTTTCATAAAGAAACGCTGAAAAGATTCGTCGCCAAGTCCTTTTAGGAGACAGAACGAGAGAGGAAGACAGAAAGCCTCTCTCATAATGGCCGCTTCAAGCGACATTATTTTCACGCATTGGCTTGTAAACTTCCCTCCCGCTTTTCTCAGTCATTATGGAAATTCGGGTCGGTTGTTTACATTCTAATTCGAATCCACTTTTACTGCCTTCTGAATATTAAATAGTAGAGGTCTAAGCGATGAGAAAAGAAAATGATTAGAAAATGATTATAGGGATGGAAACAAAAAAGCGATGATGCTAGTCAGAGAAAGCAGGGATACAATCAAATCGGAAATAGATAAAAAATGCGAAATGATTTTGAAGGAAATAAGAAATTATTTTAGAAATGGATTAAGAAGATTAGGAAAGGAAGTACTAGCACTGAGGTAGTCGGAATTAAGAATGCTGATGGCGGAATGGTAAGGTAAGTGCAAATGTTCATGGCCCTGTACCAGTTTGTGGCCTCTTTGACATATTTTTATCAGCTGAAGCAACCAGTAATAAAAAATGATGCAATATTCAATACCTGTAGCATCTTCATACAATGAGGAATCGAGATAATTGAATCGTTGATATGGAAAAAGAGTATTTTCAAATGTACATATACATATATTTTTATGAAATCCGATTGAATACAAACTGGTACATAAAAGAGACGCGTGCGCCTATTTGTATTTCTCTGTATCTGAACATTGATTTCACAACATTTTGTTTTTTTTAGTAGATTGTCTTCTGTCGTTTACGTTTTATCGATAATTTTCTGGGTTTTTGGATCTTTTCTATTTTTCTAACCTCGAAAATTTTTGACGATATCTCGATGTCCATAATTTAAACTTTGCTTAATTGTCAAAAATTGGAAATTTGTTAGCAATTTACAACAATTCATACAGATTAATAATACTCACAATGCTTCAACCGTGATTTAGAATAGCTTCAAAGTAAAACGGGTTTTAAATAGCTCATTGTTGCGAAGAAAAATTCAGGAGTATAGTCGTGGGCTGCAAAATGTAGTATTGGGGCCACAAACTGGTGCAGTCATGGGCTGCAAACTGATACAGTGGGGCCACAAACTGGTGCAGCGAGACGGTTCACGGAAAAAATCCAGGTTTAATATAGAAATTATTTTCGATCACAAATAAGAATGATTCGAACAAAAATCCACCAGAAACGCTATAAAATTTATTTAAAATGACCAGCTCGCGTTGAAAAGCTTTCATTCACTATTGAAGAGCGATAAAATTATTAAAGGGCCACGAACTGGTACACTTACCTTATGGGTTTCGGACAAAGTGAAGGACTGAATGTGAGATTTTTGCAACAAATTGTATGGAGGTCAAGCTGTGGAGTATAACAACCGTGACGCTGAAGAGGACGCATTCGACAATCCCGTTGTAGGCAGCAAAAGAAGAATCGATGTTTAGGAAATTACATATATCCGCACAGTAAAAAAAGGGATCATTTTTGTTACAGAGCATTTTGCTCCAACGATCATTTCTCTCTCGAGATCATAATGATCCGTTCAATCGGATCATTTTAATCTGATTTCAGGGTCATCTGTCAGCGTGAGCAGAATGGCCGCCAGTTTTTGGTGTGGATGTAATAACCTGAATATTTTGTCTAAGCGCGTGCAAGTGACAATTGAACTTAACAGAAGATATATTCTGTTATCAAGTTTCGTTATTTTTCAACTTTTCAAGTACACTGCACGATCGGAAATCATAAAAAGCTCACCTATGCTACAGAAAAAAGTAGAGTGTTAAATAGAATCAATTT
>JAUMHM010000085.1:24804148-24824810 GCA_032362435.1 Melikaiella ostensackeni
AGGCTCGCCCCCCCCCCCCCCCCTTCTATTCATTCCTTAAACTCCTGTCCGACGCTTATCACCCCTCTGGCATATAACCCCTTAACTTCCTCCGTGTGCTAATTACTCATCACTGGGCTTCTCCTCCCTAATACCCCCCTCACGATAAATCTTCCACTACACTTCAAGAATCCGTCCCTCCCCCTTCCATTCACGCTTTTAACCCTCTTCCTATGGAAACAATCACTCACCTGCCAATATCCCTCCTTTATTCAACTTCCACCCTCTAAATCTCCACCTCCTACTTCCTCTGCTCAACCCTAAAAACCCCATTCGACGGCCTCTTTCCACATATTGCTTCTCTGGCCCCTCAAGCCCTTCCACCCCTCTCGCTTCTTTCTACCGTCAATTCCCGAAAAAAATTTGCTTTACACAAATATGCCAAAGCATTTTTAGCTCAAATATAAATAAGGTACTGAGAATGACGACTGGGTAAGGCCGAAAAATTAAATTTTATAGGCAGTGGCGTAACTGCTGTACAGCGAAACCCCGCATTGCGGAGGGGCCTCCTGCTGAGAGGGGCCTCTTAGGCTGAGCAGTTAAAATATATTCAAGGGGTCATCGATAAATTACGTAAGAAGATTTGAGGGAAGGAGGGATTGGTAAAATCTTACTGTTTCTTATGGGGGGGGGGGGGGGGGTTGTAAGAAATTTTGTAAGAAAAATTGTTACTAAAAAAATGATAAATCCAAAGATGTTAGCACTCAGAGGAAAGTTAAGCAGAAATTCGATCTGTTAGACCGAAAGTGAATTTTGTTTTGAAGAAAATGCGTAAGTTATTGCATTATAAGTTTTTGAATAATGTTAAAAAATTTAACTAAAAACGATTTAAATCCCTGAAATTTCAAGTAAAAGTATTGCATTTTCAACACAACAGATGAATTTTCATCCAAATAGATGGATTTTAAACTAAAAAGATGAATTTTCAATAAAGAAGGATAATTTTCTACCAAAAGAGGTGAAAATCCCACGAAATACACGAATTTTCAACCAAATAGTTCAATTTACCCAAAAATACGAATTTTTTACAAAAATAGTTGAACTCTCAGCCAAAAACGATTAATTTTCGACCAAACAGTTGCATTTTTAACCAGAAAACTTGAAATTTCGACCAAAACAAATGAATTTTAAAACTGAGAAGACATATTTTCAACAAAGGACTGGATTTTTCAGTCAAAAAAGATTTTTTAGTCAATAAAGAAGAAAAATTTTATCCAAAATGTTCAATTTTTAATCCAAAAAGACGAACTTTTTATTCAAAAGTTGTATTTTCCGCCCCAAAATATGAATGGCCAACCAAGAAGATTAATTGTATACCAAAAAGATAAGTTTTCAATAAAATATATAAATTTTGAACCAAAAGGATTAACTTTTGACCCAAAAAGACGAATTTTCAACAAAATACATGAATTTGAAATCAAATAGTTGAATTCAACTAAAAAACACGAATATTTAACAAAATAGTTGAATCCTTAACCAAAGCAGATTAATTTTCAACCAAGCAGTTGCACATTCAACCGAAAAAGATGAAATTTCTACCAAACCAATAAAGAAGAAAAATTTCATCCAAAATGTTCAATTTTCAAGCCAAAAAGACGAACTTTCTATAAAACAGTCATATTTTCAACCCAAAAATATAAATATCCAACTAAGAAGATTAATTTTCCACTAAAAAATAAATTTTCAACTAAGAAGATTAATTCTCGACCTAAAAAAAAAACGAATTTTCAATCAAATACATCATTTTTCTACCAAATGGTTGAATTTTCGACTAAAAAAGATTAATTTCTAACAGAAAACATGAAATTTCGATCAAAAGAGATGAATTCTAAAACCAAAAAGACAAATTTTCAACAAAAAAGTTTCAACACAAAGAACTCATTTTCAACAAAATTGTTAAACTTTCAACCAAAGAAATGAACTTCCAACTAAAATAATGAATCTTCAACAACAACAAAAATTTTAACAGAATAGTTCAACTTTCAACGAAGTAGTTGGATTTTCAAGCAAAACAGATGAATTCTCAACGGAACATGTAGTAGCTGATATTCCAACCAAATGCGATTTTAATTTTATACCATAACAGTTGAAATTAAGCAAAGGAGATAAATTTTCAACAAAATAGTTGTATCCATAACTGAAACAGATTAATTTACAACAACACAGCTGCATTTTTAACTAAAAAGATTAATTTCCTACTAGAAAAGACGAATTTTCAACAACGCACATAAATTTTTAATCCGAGAAGATTTTACTTGTAACAAAAAGACGAATTTTCAACAATACAGTTAAATTTTTAACCAAAAAAATGAACTTTCAATTGAAATGATGAATCTTCGGCCAAGAAAATATATAATATAAAAATATTTATGTTCGTTTCTTAAATGTAGAAAATCTTAGTAAGATTCGGGAGGGGGGGGTTTGGAGTAAATTTTACGGTATCTTAGATGGGGATGGGGGGTTAAAAATTTCAGAAAAACACCTTACTTTAATTTGTGGTTGACCCCTACGCTCTTATTCTTTAATTTATTGGAAAATTTTTTCCAATACTAAGTAGTTCTAGTTACGCCATTGTTTATAGGTGAAACAGAAGACGTTTTCTGCGACGAGATTCAAGAATGAAAATTTCGAAAAATGTTTGAAAATGATCTTTCATTCTAAAAAAACATCGTATAAAGTAGATAAAATAAGTTTAATCCTTCTCATCATTTCTGAGAAAGAGAGGAAAAAAGGATTTTACCTAGTTGTCATTTTCAATTATATAAAAGTGAATTTTCAATACTTTAAATTCATAAAAAACTTGAAAAGTATTTGAGGATGATCTTTTATCATAAAAAAACCACACGAAACAGAAAACATAAGTTTATCCTACTCATCACTTCTGAGTTTCTCCACAACCATCTCAACTTCAACCATGCTTTTTAGCAAACTGGAATGTCTTGTTTACATATCCCTAACATTTACCGATAGGTCTTAACTTAAGTACTTGAAATTGCAAAAAAAAAAAATGATATTCGAAAAAAGTGGACTTAACCTAGTCGTCATTATAAGTACCTTAAATCGAATGTCAAATCAACCAAAAGTTTTAATCAAGTTGGCAAAATATTTACATTTGGTTCAATCAACTGAAACTTGGCGAAATCGACCAGATTTTGGGACTTAAAATTTTTTTGTTGGTACAACCATATACTGCAAACATATACCTTTATCTCTTAATTTTATATTCATAAATTTTATTGGTTTAAAATTGATTATTAAAAAAAAAACGTTTGGAAAGTTATTTTTTATATGTTAATTTTTCTCGAAAATTTCCTTGTTTAAAATGGTCAACTCATTTGAATTTCTTATGATAATTACTCTGATTCTATATTTTTTCACGCGTTTGCATGTACACAGTGAGACGGAACTGATTTTAATCAAAAGTTTTTTGAAAATGAGATTTTTATGCTGATTACCATTCCTCGGTATCCTACGAACAATCTGAAAGCAAATTTAAAATAATCGAACGGGCATTTAAGTTCTATATTTCTTCATACGTTTCCGGACAGTAATAATCAACATATTTTTTTTACTAACAAACCTTGTTTCACGCAGAATATAAAAAACAAATGAAGCGAATGACGCGAAGCTAGAAATGCGCAATACAATTCCAATGCGATATGGCAAGAAACAGTCGAGGAGAATCACACGCCGCGAACATGCGAAAAAACGTACTATTAATTATTTTCACGCGCACGTATAGAATAACCACCACTAATAAGAGCCAGGAATTGCGAGGATTCCTGCTGTGAATGAGTGGGTGGGTATATTCGTTCGTCAGCAAGATTTTCGTACCTGGTGGAGTCCATGTCAAGTCATCACAAGAATTTTTGTGCTTGAATAGGATTTAGGTGTCTCTCGGTGTGAGCAGTCTTTTAGTAGTGAAGAAAAACTGCAATAAATATTTTTGGAAAATTCCAAAAAATGGCGAAGATATGGGCCCTTGAAATTTTTGGTACCTTTTTTTGGAAGCATCATATCTTTGGTTCTAATTAACCGATTTAGCTTTTTCAAGTTCTCAAATTCTTTGGATTGAGATGTGCCTTCATATAAAAAAAATTTTTAACAAGTTTTTGACTCTTTTTTGCAAACTCAAAAAACAAAAATCGCTTTTTTGAAAATACTACATTTTTATTTTCATTTTCTTGCCAAATGAAGGTCTACATGTGATTCACAAGTTCTGTCAATTTTATCGTGGGCCAGCTAGTAGTTAAGGAGAAAAAAATTCAAACGCAACGTCCTGCATGACAAAACTTCGCGGGATAGCATGGAGGCCGCCTGCCGCGGCGCAGCAGAGCCAGTTCTGTTCGCGTTGTTGTCACATTGTCGCGAATACACTTTACAGACGGATCAGCAGCACAATACAAAAGTCGTAAGAATTTTGGTAATTCAATACACTGCGAAGAAGATTTTGGTTGTACAAGCAAACGGATCTTTCATGCAACTTTCCACGGTAAAGGACTTTGCGATGGAATATGAGATATTCTTGAAAGGGCAGCTGCCAAATTAAACCTGCAAAATTCGTGCGATAATCAAATCACTAATCCTCGAGAAATGTTTCGAAGGGCTAAGTTAAACTTCAAGGATACTCATGTACAGTTCTGCAGTAGGGAAGAAAATGATGCGGAAGAAAATTCATTTAGTGAACGATCCAAGAATTCCATTACGATTGATGGAACGCAGCAAATCCACGCTGTCATTCCAATTTCCAAGACAGAAGTCAAGATGAAACTTTCTTATAATTCAGAAGATTTTAATCTGACAACAATGCGAAACGCGAACAGAACTGGCACCGCCGCCCCGCGGCAGGCGGCTTCCATGCTATCCCGCGAAGCTTCGTCATAAAGGACGTTGCGTTTGAATTTTTTGAATCCTATTTGCAATTTTTGGAGTTTCTACTCGAAAAACTGTATGAAGCTCGAAAATTAATTTTCTCATGTTTAAAAATAGTTATTCTTGATTTTTGAGGTTAGTTTTGCAAATTTTCTAGATTTTTTCATATCCCTACTTTTTTTAGGTCTTTCTATGATTTTCGAAGTGCGAAATAACATTTTCTAAAATCATTTCAGAAAATATGACTATTTTGCGCTTGGGGGTGGTTTAACCCCCTATAACGGAAATTAAAATAATAAGGCTAAAAAATTAGTTTAATTGTAGAAATGTTTGAGATCGCCAATTGGAAAATACGTAGGGAGCTTAGAATTTTCGATGAATATTCATGAAGTTCGATTAATTGGATCTGATCGACTTGCATTTAGGTTAATGTCAAATCGGCTTGCTTATGGGCTCGTCAAGCAAAATCTAATCCAATAGGGTTCATGAATGTCATCCTTTACTATCTCTATAGTTCGCATTGGGAATTGCACGTTTCCTTTCCACAATCCGCATCATGGCCCTGAACAAACGAAGGGCCTATACCTAGCATTACTTGTGTACGAAAATTAGTGTAACATTCAATAATTGATTATATATTCTATTGCGAATTAAAACGATATGGGACTGAATGTTTCCATTGTTAATTAAAACAATTGGCAATTGCACGTTTTTTCCACAAGTCGTATCATGGCAGTGAAGTATATTAAATTAGCTTTTGGATGTTGTACTAATTTTCATTCAAAGCCAATAATATCAAATATAGGTTCTTCGTTTGTTTACGGCCATGATACGGATTGTGGAAAGGAAACGTGTGATCCCAAATAGTGTTGATCAACAATAGGAACATGCAATTACAAATTGTTCAAAATAACAATAAAATATTAGATTAATTGTTGAAATTTATGGAAAGATGTTGTATTCCAAGTTTTTTTAACGTCCGCGAATGATGAATCACAATTTCTTGAGGATTAGGAAAAATATGATATTTTTCTTATTCTCAAGCGACACATCGAGACTTTTATTCAATAAAAAATTTCTTTGTTTGCTTGCAACATTTTAGTAGCGTACCGTTACCCTCATCAGGTACACTATATAGAACATAAGGATCATTAAAAACTAGATCTCATATAATATTTATTGAGCATATAAGGAGAATTCTGCTTAGCAGATGATGAGAAAAAAAATCTCTGTCGAGTTACAAAAAAGGTCCTAGTCGAAGGTCATGTTTAAAAATTTTTTGTTCAATAGATTCTTGTTTAAAATGTTCAATTTCGGAGAATACGTGCTGTGAAAAGTGAAATTTCTGAATTATAGTATTCAGTATAATAGGTCCTACTTCAATTGACAAACTTAAAATTTCAAAAAACAGTTGCTCACCATTATTTTTGAGGTTAGGATTTTTTGTGCAGTTATTTGAGATGTAACTGTGATGTATCTATTGCAATAAATGATGTGTTCTTAAGAGTTTCTTCATAATTTCAGTCAGACTGGTGATAAAACAATTTTTAAAAACAGTGAAAGGTTATTTAAAGACATTTTTGTACCTGAGAGCGCAAGTTAGTAAACCTGCGCCCTCAGAGAGTTCTCCAACACTGAATACGTATTCACAAGTATGTAGCTATGTAAGCTGTTAACAGGCGCAGTGACGGTGATATTCGGAAATAATGTTATAACATTGAGAACGTGGAAGATTATCATTATCATTATAAAAAATTTCAGTTTATTTGCAATTTTATTATTTTTATGTAAGGCATAAGGGCTATGAAAAATAGTCTAAGATCATATTCTATGCCGGTTTGTGATACTCGAAGTCAGGAATCTTGTTTATACTTCGTTGTACCTTCTTTTTTGATATATATATATATATATATATATATATATATATATAGCATTTCTGCAAGACATCTTTCACAGTAGTTAGATTTTTAACGTAAAATTTTGATGTCCCAATCGATAAAGGCAATGTCACCATTGTGGTATTCAACTAAGTGTTTGCTAATGACTCTATGGTATTTGGCCTGAGTTTCATATTGAGATGTCGACACTGAAATTTATAGGAACAATTTCTTTTTTATCTGCTGTTATCTGCTGATTATTGTTATTTTGACTTGTATGAATTCTATTCTGTTCAAATTTCATTTCTTTTAATCTTTTTGTAATATGTTTTTTAACAAATTCTTTGGGATAACTGTTATAATAAAGAAGTTTCCTTACAATGTTTAAGTTTTTATTATGAAAAATTTTGTCTGATAGTGTAATTGCATAATCTACAATTTTTTTCATTATTCCTATTTCATGTTGTAGCGGATGATGAGAAGAAAAATTTAGAAGTCTACCTGAATATGTACTTTTTCGATACCAATTTGTTTTTAAATTACCGTTATCATCTCTGATGATCTCAACATTCAAAAGACTAATTGTAATATCTTTTTCAAGTTCATGTGTAAATTGGTGTCTGGAGTGATATGAATTAAGATTTTGGATAGTTTCATGGATTTCATCATTTGGGATGATCAAAAAAGTATCATCGACGTACCTGTACTAAACTGTTATTTTGAATTTCAGTTTGTTCAAGATTTCAACTTCCAAATCCTGCTTTACAATATCAGCTAATGTCCCTGAAATTGGAGAACCCATCGGTGTTCCATATGTTTGCTTATAAAGAAAGGTGTCAAACCTAAAGTAGATTGACTCCATTGAAAACTTAATACCTTTCTTAAATTCGTCTAATGGTATTTGTGTTATTTTCAATGATATTCCATCTTTTTTCAATCCCTTCAAGAACAAAATCTAAAGGAATATTCGTAAATAGTGATGAGGCATCAAGTGAAAGAAGAACATGCTTATTAGAAATTTTATTTTTAATTATCAATTCTTGAAAATCTATTGCATTTTTTATGAAAGATTTTGGTTTAGGTGAAGCATCTGAAATAATTTGGTTTAATGTCTTGGCCAAAAAATAAGTGAGAGCGTTAATGCAAGATACCACTGGTCTTGGTGGATAATTTATTTTGTGACTTTTGGGCAATTCATAAATTCTGGCAATGTTAGTATTATCAGTTATTAAATCTTTTCAAATAATTCTTTCCCTTAGAAAACCATTAGTTCTCTACACATTAGTTAACTTAAATGTGTCTTTTTGTAATGTTTTCAACGGATCAATGTCAATTTTTTTATAGGTTTCTTTATCATTCAGCATAAGATTCATCTTATTTTTGTAATCTTGATTTCCCATCACTAATGTGAGATGGACTTTATCGGCAAGTGTTACAAGTAATTCTTCATTATTTTTTATGAAAAATGTTATACCTTTCATGCCTTTAGCTATTGTTCTATCAGCATCAGTAATATTTTTGTTTTTTAATATAATTTGAAGCGATTGAGAGTATTTTGAGTATAAATTCTTCATGTGATTCATCAGGAATTTTATGTTAATTTGCCTCCATGTCCTTAACAATTTCGGAAATTTCGACACGTTTATTAGTAAGAAGATTGCTGCTAAATTTGATACCTAGTCTCAGAGTATCAGGAATTGTAGTATCTGAAAGATTTATTAGCTGAAGATTGGTGTTAGTCTCGTTATTATTCATATTACTTTCTATTTTATGTTTATTCAATTTAATTTTTTTATAACCTTCGTTTGTTTTCAATATCTCGATTTGATGAATTTTGAATAAATTTCAAAAATTAAAAGATTACTGACCTCAAATATTACAACCCGGCATATAATATGATCTTAGACTACCTTTCATAGCTCATATGCCTCACATGAAAAATGATAAGATGATAATGATGACCTTCCACGTTCTCAATGCTATAACATCATTTTCGAATATCATAACCACTGAGCTTGTTGAAAGCTAACATAGCTACATACTTGTAAATACGTATTCAGCGTCAGAGAACTCTCTGAGGGCGCAGGTTTACTAACTTGCGCTCTCAGGTACAAAAATGTCTTTAAATAGCCTTTCACTGTTTTGAAAAATTGTTTTATCACTAGTCTGACTAAAATCATAAAAAAAATCTTGAGAACACATCATTTATTGCAATAGATACATCACAGATACATCTAAAATAACTGCACAAAAAATCCTGATCTCAAAAATAACGGTAAGCAACTGTTTTAAAATTTTTATTTTATCAATTAAAATAATGCCTATAATAACTGGCTACTAAAATTCAAATATTTAACCTCTCACAGTACATATTCTCCGACACTGAACATTTTGAATGAAAATCTATTAAACAAAAAATTTTTAAACATGACCTTCGACTAGGTCCTTTTTTGGAACTTGACAGAGAAGTTTTTTTCTTATCATCTGTTAAGCAGAATTCTCCAAATATGCTTAACAAATATTATATAAGATCTAGTTCTTGATGATCCTAATAGTGTGCCTGATGAGGGTAACGGTACGTTACTGAAACGTTGCAAGCAAACAAAAAAAATGTTTTCATTGAATAAAAGTCTGGATGTGTTGCTTGAGAATAAGAAAAATATCATTGGTTTCCTAATCCTCAAAAATTTTTTACTCATCATTTCCGGACGTTAAGAAAACTTGGAATCCAACATCTTTCCATAATTTACAAAAATTATTTAATATTTCATTGTTATTTAAAACAATTTGTAATTGCATGTTTCCACTGTTAATCAAAACGATTTGGAATCACACGTTTCCTCTTCACAATCCGTACCATGGCCGTAAACAAACGAAGAATCTATGTCTAATATTATTTGTTGAGTATGAAAATTAGTGCAACATTCAGTAGCTAATTTGATATTGCATTGTTAGTAAGCAATTTGAAATTGCATTCTTTCATGTTAATTAAAACGATTTGGAATCGCGTGCTTCTATTGTTAATTAGAATATTTTAGAATTGCATGTTTCCTTTCCACAATCTGTATCACGGCCCTAAACAAACGAAAATTCTATTTCTAGTATTGATTGTGCACGAATATCATTGTAACGTTCAATATTCAATTAAATGTTCCATTGATAATTAAATAATTTTGCAATTGCATGTTTCCATTGTTAATTAAAACAATTGGTAACTGCATGTTTCCTTCTCACAATCTATATCATGGTCCTGAACAAACGAAGACGCTATGTCCAGTATTGGTTGTGCACGAAAATCAGTGTAACATTCAATAATTAATTGAATGTTTCATTGATAATCTGAACAATTTTGAATCGCATGTTTCCACTGGTAATTAAAGCAATTTGTAATTACATGTTTTCTTTCCATAATCCATAATCATGGCCCTGAATAAATGAAGAACCTATATCTACTGTTGTTTGTGTACGAAAATTAGTGTAATATTCAGTAAATAATTGAGTGTTCCATTGCTAATAAGAGCAATTTGGAATTGCATGTTTCCATCGTCAATTAAAGTAAATCAGAATTGCATGTTTCCTTTCCTCAATCCGCATCATGCCCCTAAACAAACGAAAAACCTGTATCTAGTATCGGTTGTGTAGGAAAATTAGTGTAACATTCAATAATTAACTAAATATTCTATTGCTTATTACAAGAATTTTGAATCGCAAATTTCCACTTTTTATTAAAACAATGGATAATTGCAGGTTTCCTTTCCACAATCCCGTATCATGGCCCTAAACAAACAAAGAACTTATATCTAGTATTAATTGTGTACAAAAATCAGTGCAACATTCGATAATTACCTAAATATTCCATTGCTAATTAAAACGATTGGGAATCGCAAGCTGCGGTTGTTTATAAAAAAATTGGAATTGCATGTTTTCATTGCTAATTAAAACAATTGGGAATGGCATGCTTCCTTTAAACAATCCATGTAATGGCCGTAAACAAATGAAGAACGTGTATCTAGTATTGATTGTGTACGAAAATCAGTTGTAACATTCAATAATTAATTGAATGTTCCATTGATAATTAAAACAATTTGGAATCGCGTGTTTCCTCTGTTAATTAAAACAATTGTTAACTGCATGTTTCCTTTCCACAGTCCCGTATGATGGCTCTAAATAAACGTAGAATAAATATCTGGTATTGCGTGTGTATGAGAATTAGTGTAACACTTAACAGTTAATTTAATATTCCATAGTTAATCAAAATAACTTGTGCAACATGTGTCTTTGATTAATAAAAATAAAATAATGGAACACTTGTGTGCAATTATTTTCCGATTGAACGGTAATCTATTTTTCAATATTCTGTAAGAATTTCTACGGCAGAGTTAACAAAAAATTATGTTTAGCAGCTTTAAAAAATATTGTCAAACTATTGAAAAGAATCACAAATTTAGGGTTCCAATTCACCCTAAATAGGTGCCATTTTCCCAACTGAAGTCTGACATCGTTTACCACTTAGATCCCTGCGTCTGACATGCAGTCGATTTTTCTACCAAAAATGCTTCTTCCTCTATACTCATACATACCATACATTTTTATGGATTCATGAAATATTGAATTATAAATAGAGCACGTATGAAAATTGGCTCGCTTTTAAATATTTCAATTTGAGTAATTGAAATTTGGAGGACATGCAAAGCAAAGATTTAATAATTACCCACTGAAAATAATTAATCATGATCCGCACAACGTCGATCGCATTATATTAGATTAAACAATGCATTTTAGTAATTAGAACAAACGTGGTTCACGATCAACAGTTTTGGAACTGTTAATATTGTAACATTTATACCAACCACAATGCAAACCATTTAATAGCATCCGATTATTATTTGACGAAAGATTTTCACCTGCTCACTCTTAACAATCAGTATTTTCATATTCACGTACATATCAATTATGTTTGACAAATAACCAACATTAAAATTTTTTCGCAAAACCTCTGTTCAAAATTCCTCAAAGAATGCTACCCGAATTTTATATTAGAGAATAGGACGCGATAGAATACTTTACCTACACTATGGGGATGAAAAGTTAAAAAATTACATTGAAATAAAAAGGAAACATCACATTCATCAACATTTTCATCAACATTCTTCCAAAACGTATGATGTATAGCAAATATTGCACGTATTGTGTATGGTATTCATATCAATGAGTGTGGTTTCAGTCAGATAGGCTTACACACTCAGAAACAGATTTGCTTGAATCAAAAAACTTTTTTTTATATACTTTGGAATTTAGTTGAATCAAACAAATTTTGGTTCATTCAACAAAATAGTTAGTTGATCCAAACAAATTTTTTGGTTAAATCTACTGAATATTCCACCTACCATAAGATTTGGTTATAACAACTGAAAAATTGATTGAAATGAAACCTGTGACTAAATCGAACAAACCTTTGACTGGATCAACCAATCCTTCAGTTAAAGATATAGCAATGCATTTATTTTATTGGATCAACCAAATTTTTATTGAATCATCCAAACTTTTTTCTGAGTGCAAAATACGAAAACAGATTTTGAATTAAAAATTATTTCAATATGTTATCGAAGAAAGTGATAAAAGATGGATACAAAAAGGCTCAAAGTGTCTCAGGTTTTCAATAAAATTTTTCCATAAAGAAATAGTTCATCTATCCACGCTTTCAAAGACAGTTCTTTCTTTGAATACGATCCGCTTTATGAGAAGGACCCCGTCCTTTTCACAGCAGATATTGAATTTCTCCCGAATCATCACAAGGTTCATCCAACTTGGTCGCATTTTATATCACAAATATGAAGAATTCTCCTTCTATTCAATTTTATTCACAGAACTTTAAAGTTCCTCTCCCGACCAGTGTCACCGACTTACGATTTTTGTCATATTTAGGTAAAAGAAACAATAATGAAGATAATTTTATTAGAATGTTTTAGTTTACCTATAATAAAATTTAAACCTTATTTTTGAAAAGGGTGTCTTTTTCCGCATTTAATTTTATTTCCTTGAACATTTTATTTTATTTTCTGATAAGTGTTGCTGTTTAATGATTTTGCAAATATATCGAGGTGAAAAAAACCATACAAATCATAATTGTATGGAAATGTTTCAGCTTTCATACCTATAATAAAACTTAGAACTTACTTTTTGAGAAGAACATCTTTTTTCCATTTAATTTTATTGGCCTGAACTTCAAATTTCCTTTTTCGATCAGTATAATTGTTTACCAATTTTCGCAATTGTACCCAGGTGAAACAAACCAAGAAAATAATTTCTTGAAAATGTTTCAGTTCATCTACAACAAAATTTCATTTTCATTATTAAAAAAGGTTTCTATTTCTTCATCCAAATTTATTTGCTTGAACTATAATTTATTTTTCCGATAAGCGTTACTGTTTAATGATTTCTGCAATTGTATTGAGGTAAAACAAACCATATAGAAAATAATTTCATCCAAATGCTTTAGCTTTTATATCAATAACGAAGTTCAAACTTCATTTTTGAAAAGGATATCTTTTTCCTTATCCAATTTTATAGTCTTGAACTTTAAATTTTCTTTTCCGATCAGTGTTACCGTTTGACGATTTTTGCAATATCCAGGTGAAACAAACCATATGGGAAATAACTTAATGAGAATGTTTCAGTTCACCAATAACATAATTTAAACCTTATTTTTGAAAAGGGTATCTTTTTCCGCATTCAATTTTATTCGCTCGAACTTTAAATTTGCTTTTCCAATCAGTGATACCGTTTAACGATTTTTGAGATTGCATCGAGGTAAAAAAAACATGTAGAAAATAATTTCATTAAAATGTTTTAGTTTTACTACCAATAACGAAATTTGAACTTCATTTCCAAAATGGTTATCTTTTCCCTCATTCAATTTTATTCGCTTGAACTTTAAATGTCCTGTTCCGATCAGTGTGATCGTTTAACGATTCTTGCAATTGTATCCAGCTGTAACAAACCTAGAAAATAATTTCATTAAAATATTTCAGCTTTTACGCCAGTAACGAAATATAAACTTCATTATTAAAAAGGTTATCTTTTTCCTCACTCAATTTTATTGGCCTGAACTTTAAATCTTCTCTCCCGATCAGTATTATTGTTCAACAATTTTTGGGATTGTATTCAGGTAAAACAAACCCAGAAAATAACTTCATGAAGATGATTTTGTGTACATATAACAAAATCAATTCTCCATTTTTAAGAAGGTATCATTTTACTATTTAAATTTTATTCGATTCAACTTTAAATTCGCTTTTTTCGATCAGGGTTTGCGTTTAACGTTGTTTGCAATTGTATCCAGCTACGACAAACTTAAAAAATAATTTCTTTAAGATGTTTTACTTCACCTATAACGAAACTAAATTTTTATTATTAAAAAAGAGTTTCTATTCCTTCATTCACTTTTATTCGCTTGAACTATAAATTTCATTTTTCGATAAATGTTATCGTTTAATGATTTTTGCAATTGTATTGAGGTAAAATAAACCATATAGAAAATAATTTCGTCAGGATGCTTTAGCTTTCATACCAATAACAAAATCTAAACTTCATTTTTAAAAAGGTTAACTTCCTTCCCATTCAATTTCATTCGCATAAACTTCAAATTTTCTGTTCCAATTAGTGAAACGGTTTGACGATTTTTAAAAATGTATCCATCTGTAATAAACATAGAAAATAATTTCATAAAAATGTTTTAGCTTTTATACTGATAACGAAACTTAAACTTCATTATTGAAAAGTGTATCTTTTTCCTCATTGAATTTTATTGGACTGAACTTTAAATTTCCTTTTCCGATCAGCATCACCGTTTAACGATTTTTGAAATATCTAGGTAAAACAAACCATATGGAAAATAATTTGATTAAAATGTTTTAGTTTGCCAAAAACAAAATTTAAACCTATTCTATGAAAACGGTATCTTTTTCCTCATTCAAGTTTATTCGCCTAAACTTTGAATTTCCTCTTCCTATAAAAATTATCGTTTAACGACTTTTCCTGTTATATCCAGGTAAAATAACCCCAGAAAATAATACCATTAAACTGTTCTAGTTTACCTATGACAAAATTCAAACTTCATTTTTAAAAATGGTATCTGTTTCCTCATTCAAAAAAAAAACAATGTATAAAATAATGGTAATAACGCCTCTGTTAGCGTTCTTTTAATCATGAATCGTTCGAATTCCTTTGTAATTTTTTCTGCGATTCTCTCTGCAATTTTGCATTAATTGGGTTGCAATGAAACATGATCATTTCATTAATAAATATCGAATGCCAAGAAATATGAGCAGTGAAATTAAAGTTGCAAAAGTAAATGATTTAAAAGTAGACTACAAAGTATCGTATATTGAATGCAGTGTGCAGAAACCATATAATACGATCCATACCGGAAGTACCGAGTTTTCACGAGCGGACATAATGGACGTGGGATGCGAAACTGCGGATAGAATTTAATTTTCTTCCTCGTTCTTTTTCATTGCAGGGAAGCATTTCTTAGCGATCGAATGAAAAAAATGTCGTTGAGTCCCACTAGAAGAGATTTTACGAAGATGAAAAAATTACCTGATTTTCCAAGACGAAAAATCAGATCGTTGAAAATTAATAAGAATTATGATTTAAAGAATAAACAAATAAAAATGACGTGGGAAAAAAAGAATGAAGAGGATTTGGAGGAACCTTTTTTTTTCTTTTCCTTTTTTTATTATGGTTTTTTTATTAATTTTTAATGGAGACATTCGAGGCGTGTTATCCAAATTTGATCGTTGACTGCTTATTTTTTTAGCATCCAAGAATTTCGTAGTTAAATTTTAATGTTAGACGTTAAAAAGGAATTTACATTTTGATTTCCTCTGAATCTAATTTTCTCAATTTGAATAAAAAAGATATTCTTTAATGTACGATTTTCTTAGAGCTTGACCAGAGCCTTTATAGAGCATGTAAGAGAATTTAAAGCATTTATCGTTTATATGAGTATGTGTATAGCATGATTAATAAATATATTTTATTACAAACATACTCTAGAAGGAAATCAATATATACTTGTAATTAATCACATACTGTTTATGCGCACAATATGCTTTATATTTCTTTGCCTTCTTTTATGATTTGAATTTAGCGCCCTTCTCAAATTAGGGCGATACATTTTCGAGCGAAATTTAAATACTTTAATTATTACCTGAGTAATTTTTGGTGAATTTAGCTATTTAGACGATAAAAGTCTGAAATTAGTTGCAATATGTAAACAGGGACACATTTTTGCTTTGAAATCTAATAAAAATCGAAGATACGGTTTTTTAAATCATAATTCAAAATGCATTTAAGCCTTCTACTTCATTCCAATCTTCGAAAATTATATTTTTTACAAATATGAGACTTATAAGCGTTATTTTCAATGAAACGATTGCAGACTAGATGGACGTCCTAAAATCACTTCACCAAATGTGAAGTATGTATTATTTTTCTATTTTGACCCCACCCACTCCCTTACAATATGCGCCTAAAACCTTAATCTAAATGAGGATCAAGTATTTTGCGGTATATTGGGCGTAATTATCACTTTTTTGTAGTTCTTTTTCACATTTTATTTTCAATGGACGAATTAGAATGTTTCGTGTATTTTTTTATTAATTATGAATCGTCTAAGCTATTTTCATTTCCTTAAACAGTTATTGTTTCATATGTTATTGCAATCTATCAATATTCTCATAACAGCATGATCTAATTAGCCTGTATAAAAAAATTAATATGGTCAATCTAATGTGCTGTTAATTGTTTAAAGAATATTTTATTGTTGTTATGTAATTTTTGACTAAAATAAAACATAGAAATGTAGTTCTTTGAAAATTTTCAACAAATTCCATCGAATTCCGGTATGTCTTCTAGTTTTACCACTTACCTATAATTTTTTAAATTTCTCTTCGTTGAATCAATCGACAAAATATCGAAAATTTACACCCACTCTGAGTGACATGATTTAATTAATTTAAATAAATAGCCAGCGCGGTCGATTCATTTTGTTTTCATTTGTTAAAACAAAAGAGAATTTGCATATTTCATAGATACGGAAAATAATTATTGCATCTTCTGGAGGATGTTAAACTGAGTTTATTTATACAAGAAATAAATCAATATCAGGATTGAATATTTTTTATTTCTATTTTTAGAAGTGGAAAAAAACTTGCGGGAATGGGAGCTTTTATGATTGATGTGACGTCAGTTATACGAACCATCCTTACCAATGATTGCTTAATCAGTATTTTTGAAAAAGTTGAGTGTCACATTCAATTTTTTTCATATCGATACCAAGTATTAACATTGATTGCCATTTAAAATGTCAAATATTTGAAATGCATAATGGAAAAAGGTTTTTTCTAAGCGGATTCGTAAAATTATCAACTTCGCTGCAATTCAATGTTTGAAATTGTTTTATAGATGCTGTATGAAAATAATAATGGGTAATATTATTATTGATGAAGTTCCTACGTGTTCAAACAATGAATTGTTTAACAAACGTGTCAAGGAGTGAAAAGACTCTTATAAACCTCTGTTCGAAAGGCAGGAATCAATTTGCACACATTGTAATGTTGTAATTAGTCATGCAAGAAATAAAGAATAAAGGCGTCATTTAAGTTCATAGTAGCATTAAATGAAGTATGCAAATTTTTAATATAACAGAAAAGAAAAAGATTTATCTCGAGAATTATGGCAAGAAGATGTTGAAAGTGCTGACGTTAAAAGATTTTCCAACAGAACCGAAGATCAAAATAAGTTTAATAAAGATCTATATGAGATGTTTCTGGGTGCTGATATTCCATTAAAAAAGGTTAATGATCCTTTCGTTGAGAAATTTTTTTCGACTTATACAGGTAAAACGTTCCCGATGAATCGACTTTAAGAAAAAATGTTCTTCCTGAATTGTATATTCAGACCTTAAATGCAATGCGCGATGAAATTGGAAATAATAATATCTGGGTATCGATTGATGAAACCACTGATGTTTGTGGTAGGAAAGTAGAAAATATAATTGTTGGTGTTTTAAATGACATTAACTCTAGAGAATTTTACTTATTGATTTCTGAACAACTTAGTGCAGAAAATACTGTGACTTTAGCAAATCTCTTTCTCGATACAATGCAGTTGCTATGGCCAGATAATATTCAACACGATCGAGTTTTGTTATTTGTCACGGATGCAGCACCTTATATGGTTAAAGCTCCTGAAGAATTGAAAAAAATGTTTCCGAAAATGTTGTATATTCCGTGTGTTGTACATGGTCTCCATCTTGTTGCTGAAATCATTCGTCTGCATAATCAAACAATAAATAGTTTAATTGCAAATGTAAGAAATGTTTTTTTGAAGAATCTTGAGCGAATTGCACGTTTCCGCAAGATGAATCCAGAATTACCGTTGCCACCAGAGCCTGTTATAACACGATGGAGAACGTGGTTGAATGCGGCTACGTATTATGCAAAAAAATTTTTAAAAATCACTTCTTTTGTTTTGAGTTTGAACCCAGAAAAAGCAACATGTATAGGAAAAAATTCAAAAAGTTTTACGTACAAAACATTCGCTAGCAGATCTACAGTACATACAAACTAATTTTTAATGTTTAGTTGAGTACATTAATAAATTACAAACTTAGGGACTGTCGCTTCAAGAAAGTTCAAGTTATATTCAACACGTGAAGGATGAATTATCAAAACAGAGTGGACCAGCGTCAAAAGTAGCCGAAAAAAAATTAAATGATTTTCTGGCAAAAAACAATGATTTAAAAGTACTGCAATTGAATGCTGAAAATTTTGATGCTCAAAATATTGAAGGTTGTTTCTACTCCAAAAGTGAAATTCAGAAGATTAAATGTGCCCTCATCACATCGGTAGAGGTAGAGAGCAGTTTCTCCCGATGTGCTAATATTTTTAGCAACAGAAGAGAAGCGTTCATCCACGATAATTTAAGAATATTATTCACGGTGTCAGCTAATGCTTTAGTCCTCAATAAATTGAATTTCGACAATGGTTGATAAAACATTGTTATCTGACATTCAATATGAAATGTCTTTTCGGCACCCTTTTATTTTATTTGCACCAATGACGACAACGTATCATTTCTCACTCTATTTTCTTTTCTTTCTACTCAGTGCTGTCCGCTAATCACAGTCACTGACATTCAAATGCTCGCGCGTGCTCTCCCACCACTTCCCCCCATGTGGCGGTTCACCCGAACGAGGGAGCCGAGCCTAGGCTTGGTGCGCAACTTCAGACTGGGCTCGTCCGCTTTCTGTATACCAATAACTCTTTTAAGTTTTTCTACAGCGTCTCCACTACTTCCACTTTCATACTTGGCATTTTCAACCAACTCTAAATAAGCTTTAAGGGCCTAAAATTAAAAAATAAGTGCATTCATCAAATTCTTAGATAATAAGCTTTTAAACAAAGCGATAAGAATGCATGCAAATTCTCTATTGTTTATTGTTTAAACAGCAATTGAGCAGGAAAGTGCACTTTTTTGAAAGTTGCTTTTTACTTTTCCTTGAGTCCACGTAGCTATGCGAGGATCGTAACAACGTTAATGTCAAGACTAATTACGTGGTAGCGCGTGGTATGGTTATGCGATTATATCGACGTCGAACATTGGATCTGCATTAATGTAAATTTGATTCAGCCAGAGCTTGCGCGTACACATCTATTTCCGTCGTGTGTTATTACCGTGCCCTGGGTTTTGTGGTCTATCCACATCGGGAATTGACTAAATTGGTAGTATCGAAACCATAGACTGTGTTAGCTCATAAATCCTGACACTCTCTCAAGGAGGATTTTCGTTAAAATATCCATTTTTAGGTATTCTTATTTTTTTTCTTAAAGATCGAAATGAAATCTACTTCCTTGTGAGAATTTTTGGCGTACTGAAAAAGGAATACCCAGAAAGTTAACACATCAAAACTAGACTTCGAGACTATCAGATTTTCCGGCTCATCAGAGACAAATGTACAATAAATATACGAACAAAAAAGAAAAAGAGTGGGAGAAAAAGGAAAGAGTCAACCAAAACCAACCTCATACTCTTTTTTTCCCTATCTTTTTTATGTTTGTTTTCTTTTTTCATGACAACATGTCTCGAAGCCGATTTAAACATCCTCGTGAGGGGTAATTTACAGGATAACTACAGTTATAAATAATGAAACAAATATTAGTTGTGTATATGTGCATAGCAGACTTTTTTTAACCAAATTTGAATAGATTAATGAAATTCATTGATATTCTTATTAAAAGTTTCTTTATTATCTTTTTTCGTTAAAGTCAAGACATATTTTCTTGTTAATATGAAATATCTCCAGTTTCAACAACGAATTTCTAGGCATTTCTAATTTTTTTTTCTGCTTCGAGACAAAGTCCGCACTACTAACGTTCTGTGCACTCTGTAAGCAATATTTCAAACTATGTTTAGGCCAGGCGCCAAATTCAAACACTTCAGCATAACGATTCTGGGGATAAAAGCTAGCATGTCTCATAATAGTCCCTGGTGTCCCAGCATAGCCACGGTTAACGGTACATTTAAATAAACAATTATGAGATCAACTATCTCCTTATTACTTACGCTTAAGCGGCTCTTCTAAAATTTATTGCAATAATCAATGGGTCTTTCTTCAAGTCTATAAAAGAATATCTTCTATATATAATAAGAACTAAGTAATTTTGAGCTTGACTGTTCACACAGAACATCCTTAAGGGCCTTCGAAATCATGGGCAAATCCTAAATGTGAAACTGAGTCCAAACGGAGAAGCCATTTTGTCTAGTTTTTTGCATACATAATCTGAAGAGTAACAAGATTTGCGGAC
>JAUMHM010000085.1:24831699-24844314 GCA_032362435.1 Melikaiella ostensackeni
ATAGCTCAAAACTTGATATCTCCAACTGACAATTGATTATTTTGCTGCTATGTGTGAAATAATAGGATTGCTCTACTGTTATGAGGATTACGAAGGTAATGAAAAGTGCAACACGTAGGATAATGACTCGCCAACAATACTTATATTGCAATTTTGTAATTTTTCACTTCTGCACTACTTTTTTTAACGCAAATTGAAGCACACGAAGAGTAAATCTGACGTAAACAAGAGACTGTAGTCGAATACAGCTGTACACAAATAAAAAGTCGTCATGCGAGGGTACTATAAATCCCACAGTACCTATAATCTACGATCGATGTCACCCTAGGTTTATTCGGTCCCAAATAACTGGTCCGAGAACCCGAAAAATGTGGAACGCCCATTAGACTCAATAGGTACTTGTCAAGTTTTGAACTTCCGACATCAGTGGAGTTAACAGAAGTGCAAAATTGACCACTATTTTTTTCACCTTAGAATGCGACAAAAAATCTCCAAAAATTATCCCTTGTTGGAATTTGATTGTACATCACGAAAATAATGAAAACTTGATTTCGAAAAAAATATGGCTCATCAACTTTTTAACTTCAATGCTTCAACTGTCAAGTAGAAAGTTACTTCTCCGAAATTTGTTTCTTTTTTGTGCCAATCTGGGAACAAAAATGGTTCCTTTGGACGACATAATTTGATTCCTTCGGACACATTCTCGAAAATAAGTGAATTTCACACCACAGTCATTCTGCTTTGTTGTATCTCCGATCGAACCCGAAAATTGATTCTATTTAACACTCTAGTTTTTCTGTGAAATAAGGCTTTATTATGTATGATATTAATGTCCAGACCTCCACATTAATTTCCAACCTATATTGATTTATATATGTGTACGTCTATATTAAAACAGTCCACTTTTTCGCTTGTCAATGAGGTTCAAGTACAGACAGAATTTAGTTTGAAGTTGACCCTTGTTGACAAGCGACAAAGTAGACTGTTTTAATATGGACGTACACGTATGTAGAAAAGTTTTTTGTAATGCATAACTAGAATCATTATATTATCGCGAGTTGAAATTGCGCTTCATCTTAGAAACCTCATTTTCAAGAGAACAACAAAATAATGTTAAATATCATGGCCATGATACATCATGAAAAGTGTTTATATATTCAAAGATGTTACGAGAAAATTGTTTAACTCTATTGCGTTCTTCATAACATTAGAAAATGTATGCACTTTTTCATCTATGGAGCCCATTTCATTTCACAGAAAAAACTAGGGTTTCAATTTGGCTTCAGATCATTTTCTTATGAACTCATTTTAAACTTCTGCTAGGTTTGCTGTCATGAGAAATGTGAAAACTGAAAAACAATTGAATTGCTTTCAATGTTCGTATTGCTCAACATGAACGACTTGTCGTTCAATTCTGGGCCAGAATATTTTGACATCCATTTTAGTTTCAAAATGAAACTTAATGTTTTTCTGTGCTCCGATACCATTTTCTGTTGCAACTCATAGATTTTATTTTGTTTGCAGTTACAGTATTAGTCAACCATAATATGGATAAATATTTCATTTTAATCTAGTAAGAGATTATTCTTATAGCTTTAACATGCATATTTGTGCAAGTCTGGCCTCATCAAGTGACCCCAGTTATGGGCAGAGAGAAAAAATGCCTATTGTGGTGAGCTGATATTTACGTCGGTAAATTGATTCTAAACCACATCACATCAGAAATACACATGGATCTGAATAACTTCATTAAAAAAATACCGTGCGAATGATAAATTACGTCTACGGGTAAAAAAATATCGAGCAAGTGAAGCAGGAGCTAAAGAAACATTTGGAGGAAACTCGAGTGTTGATGACGATGGTGAGTTATTTTAAATCAAAATAATAATAACTAGTAAGACTTAAGTATGAAAATTCAATCATTATTATATGTACGACGAGGCAAGGCCAAAATTTAGATAAGAATTTTTATCATTATTATACCATTAAGCTAAATCCCTTTCGGAGTAAGCGTAACTCGTTTGGTTCTAGCCACGTTATACTACCGGAGTTCAAGAAATTGATATGGTAAGTGTAAATCAGGGATGTGTGGAGGAAGGGATAGATTATATATCAATCTAGAAGTCATCGCGTGCTTCGACACGGGTCGCTGATCAATCTCTAGCAATCATCCCCGGTGAAGAACTTCACAAAGCCATTATACTATTCCACCAAGCAAATCTCTTTACGCGGGCTCATTAGTATAAAAAATCTTCTGTTTCAGGCATCATTCTTCCTCTTATAAATATTTGTCCTCCATACATCCCTATCCTTGCATACAATGTACAATGTTCAGGACGTCAACACTGACGTAGTCTTAGAAATTCCTGAACAGGAGTGTTCCGAGGATGGAAATTTTACCGAGCAGTATCCAGATCTCGCAAATGCTACAAATCTAGAAGCAGGTAATATACAATTACACGTTAAATTTCATAACCTCAAACATGTATGGAAATGTAGGGAGGGCACTTTTGAAATACTAAAATACAAACATTGTACAGGGTGTCCCAAAAATAAGTGTCTGCACTCATATAAATGTATGAAAAAATTAAAAATAAACCGAAACTTTCTTTGGCAAAAATGTATTGAAGTTTTAGTTTTTGAGTTATGAAATGATTAAGCTGACAAATCAGGAGCGCCGCATAGAAAGTCTCACATGCGTAAGAGAGAGCCAACGCTGTGTCAGTGACCGCTGCCTCTCTACTCCGTATCCCCACTCTGAGAGCTTGCTGTACGTTCGACAGGGTGCAGTGCTATGCGGCGCTCCTGATTGGTCCAGCTTGATCTTCTTATAACTAAAAAACTAAAACTTCAATACACTTTTGCCAGAAGAAGTTTCGGCCGGACACTTAGTTCTGGGACACTCCCTATTTTAGTAAACACCGACAAAAATGATCTAATATTTTAGTGTTTCAAAATGCCCGCCAAACTTCCATTAGCTGCTCCAGCTCGAACGCACTGCGCAAACTCTGATGTACAAACCTATAGAGTATTCTCATTATGCCTTAAAAATCTAAGAGGGCGAACCTTGGGGGAAATAACGATGCTTCCCAATGCTCGTGTTTGTACGTGGAGTTGTAGGTTCTCATGATTCCTTAGGTTTTTTTGAGGTGCAGAGTGTGTATTTTGCAAAGTTGTCGGAAGATATAAGGACCTGATACATAAAAAAAAAAGTAAAAATAAAAAATTTTGATTCGTATGCTCCGCAAGATGATAATTTTACTGAAAGCAGTAGTGCTGCCGATCACTATAATGGATATAATTAAAGAAGCGCGTACAATAGTGGCATATTTTATTCTATCACATAGTTTTTTTATCACAAATCAAATAAAAACATATCAAACATTGAGTGATATTTTCGTATAGCATGGAATTGGTTTAAATTTTGGTTGTAATATTCCATTATTGAACTTAAATGCGATCGCAGCTTCTAGCGGTTAGAGTAAATTCTCAGAATCATGCAAGTGCGAACGGTGCGAACTGCCCGCAAAATTACAACCCTGATGCAAATATTTCTATATGACTTTTCACGAAACATTTCATAAATTTGCATGACACTTTTTAGGAATTTGTATGCAAAATTTCACGGATTTTAAATGCATTTCGAACACGGAGTATTCGTAGTACGCGGAAGTAACAAATCTTACTCTTGCAAAATTTTTGGAGTCGTACATTTTCGAAATTTATCGTAGCAAAATATAATTCTTCATAAATGTTTGTAGATATCTGCCAGTCATTTATATCGAAGTGGAAAAAAACTGCAATCTTACAAAGGTTCGATGATCTCACTGGATTTCACACGAATTTTGTAATTCTGTGGGTGATTCACAGTTCGTTCTTGCATAAAAAAAAAACTTCACTCGCAGTGCAAAATTCACTCTAGCCTTCAAAAGCTGTCATCGCATTTTACATCAGAAATGGGATTCTACAACAAAAATTATGACTAATTTCATGCTTTCTGGGAATATTACTTGATGTTAATACTAATAAATAACAAGTAACCAATAACTAGTAATAGAATAATATTATACTATAAGCTCACACCTCCTCTCTCAGAGAAGCAGAAAAGTACATACCATCAAACTCCTTGCACTTGACCTTTACCACAAAACCAGAATCATAAAATTTATAGGCTTCCAAACTGTTATCAGCTTTCATACTCGTATGTCCTAATTTGATTCGTGATGTAAAAACTATGGCGTAGAATAAAATATGCCACCATATCCATTACAGTGATCAACGATCCTGCACTCACATTTTCAATAAAATCTTTACCTTACAGAGCATACGGATCACAATTTTCGATTTTTTTCAAATTTTTTGATGTATCGGATCATTTCATTTTCAAACAACTTTATTAAATACTAATTTTGAAACTCGAAAAAATACAATTATAAAAAACTACACACACGCGCAAACTATAGGGGTGTACGGGCAATGTTATTCCCCCAAAGGTCAGTGAGAGCGCGTGACGTCACAAGTGAGAATACTCTATCTTCTCCCTACGGTTCTATAGTCAATCAGCTGTCAGCAGTCGTGGGCACCATTTTATTTTTGGCTTGTGTGATTTTGTGTCAGTTGGATATTCTAAGAAAGAAAAAGTAAGTAGGTATGATTAACTATCTAATAATATGTATATTACTCAAGAAATATTTTTTTTACATATGTTAACATTAAAATCTGATTCTCCAAGATGGACGTGAAAGCGAATTTCGAAGATGAAGATACGAGTTTACCCGAAGCCTATATCAGAATACACTAT
Organism: Melikaiella ostensackeni; assembly: GCA_032362435.1. NCBI lineage: Eukaryota > Metazoa > Arthropoda > Insecta > Hymenoptera > Cynipidae > Melikaiella > Melikaiella ostensackeni. The sequence goes on from JAUMHM010000085.1 coordinate 24,836,501, forward strand.
GCAATATGCATATATGCTGGAAAATTCTATTGAAACTAAGAACAGCTTCTAAAAATTTGCAATTAAATCTTATTTCTTTATTAAAATATTCATTTAGACTTAAATCCTTTTTCCTCAAATGGGAAGAAAATAAATTGACCAACTAGTTCACCCAATCTGGGCATTGGTTGGTCTGAGCGTTACAACCCAGACAGTAGTCCAAATTGACAGTGATTGGGTTTTCCAACTGGAATCCAACTAGTAATTGGGCAATCTGGTTGGACCCCGGTCGAGTTTTCCACATAGGTTTGAGAAGAATCACCCATATATTTCTTCTTTTAAAAGAGATGTTTTTTCCCTCTAGATGGTGCCATTGACCTCTACCCATATATATAATCAGAAAACAAACTCCATCCTGCATTACACTCTCCTTCCTTCTTTTGCTTTTCATTTCACCCTGTACAATTACTCAAAATTGTGTCAAACTCGTATCTCCACCTCGATATTGTTGCAGAAGTCCTTCTTCATTTTCAAATTTTATGACGCTGACACTAGTAGGATTTTTATGCGTTCGTACGTGGCTGGCGCTTATAGAAAGTTTCAGGGAGACGGGGGTGACTAGGGGATTGGATTGGTATTTGCTGTTGGTGAGGGTGAAGGGGGCTTAGGGAGAAATGAGGGGGTGGATGGCGCGAAAGTTTCGCATTTGGGGAGGTCGATAACCAGGGTTGCCACACAAACACTTTCTTTCTCAAATCACTGTTTAGTCACTTTTTAAAGATTAAGTCACTCTAGTCACTCTTTTAAGTGAAAATATCACTTTATTCACTTTTCCGTCCAATAAATTAAAACAGAGAACCAAAGGGCTAACTACCATTAAATTCAGGTCTATACCCACTTCTGCTTTTTATTGCTTTATTGGAATTCCCCCTGAATTTTTTGGATATCTCTTGAAATCCACTGAAATATAATCTTTTTAGGATTTTCAACTTTTTGAAAATTCACCTTGAAGACCTTTAAATTCAGCTTGAATTCTTATGAATTTTATCAGATTCTATTCACTCCCATTTGTCTGAATTCAATGGAAATTTTTTTGACTCTAAAAATTTTGCTACATTCACTTAAATTATTTTTAATTTATCTTGAGCTCGTATGAATTTCATTGAATTATTTTAAATTCCCTTAAATTCTTGTAAATTCACTCTCATTTTACTGAAATTAATGGAATGGATTAGATTTTTGAAATGGTTTCATTTCATTTGGTTTTCACTCTGAATTCTTATTAATTTATATCAAATTCTTTTGAATTATTTGAAATTATCTTCATCTTTTGATTCCACCTGAATCATTCCAAATTCACTTGAATTCTTCTAAATTCAACGTATTTCACTCAATTCAAAGGACTTTCTCAGAATTTTCTTTTTAATTCACCCTGAAGTTTTTTAAGCTCGTCTTGAATTCTTAGGCATTTTATCAAATTCTTTTGAATTTCCTTGAACTCTTCTAAACTCACTCAAAATGTAATAAATTCAATAAATTTTTTTCATTGCCTCAAATTGTTTTCAGGTCACTTGAATTTTTTAAAAATTCACCATAAATTTTCATGAATTTCATCAAATTCTTCTCATTCACCTTAAATCCCTCTAAATTCACTAATTCTATTCACTCTCATTTATCCGTTTATGGAACTTAATGGAATTTTTTTGAACTTCAAAAAATTTGTTCCGTTCACTAAAATCATTTCAAAATCACCCGGAATTCCTTTTAGGTAATATTAAATTCGTATGAATTTCCTTGAATTTTTTGGAATTTCCTTGAATTCTTCTAAATTTACTCCAATTTTACTAAAGTCAATGGAATGTTTTGGATTTTGTAAAATTTTTTCCAATTTATTTGGAACTGACCATCTGAATTAAATTCACCCTGAATTCCTTTTCTAATTAATCTTGAATTCTTATGAATTTCATCGAATGTTTTGGATTTTTAAAATTTATTTGGAACTCACCATGAATTCTTATGAACTTACCCTGAGCTCTTTCAAATTCTTTTGAATTCCCTCGAATTTTTATGAATTCACTCCATAAGTAATGAATTCAATTAACTTTGTAATAGTTTTAAAATGTTTCCAGTTCACTTGAATTTTCGTAACGTTCACCTTGAATTTCTATAAATTTCTTCGAATTCTTCTCATTTTCGTTGAATTCTTCCAACTTAACTGATTCTGTTCACTCCCTTGTTCCTGTTTATAGAATTCAATAGCATTTTCTTGAATTTTAAAAAATTTGTTCCATTCACTTGAATTATTCTCAATTACCCTGAATTCTACTGAATTCTGAATTCGTTAAAATCCACCTGGAATTTCTATTATTTTTCTCCGAATTTTTTTGAATTTAAAAGAACATTAAGCTACATTATTCATGCGCGTTAGTGACTTTTAGTCACTCTTTGGGTTAGAAAATAGTAACTTTTGGTCATTTTTTTGTTTAAATAGGCCCCTTTTTTAAGTGAATTATGTTGTGGTCAGAGTTAGGAACGTAATTTACTCTAGGCAATTTACATGGTTTTCTATAGTAATTTACCAGGTATTTTACCCCCTTTAGTTTTCTACACGATGGTTATTACCGGCAACATAACCTAACCTTCGCAACTGAGCCATACAATGACATCATGGCCCGTCGGTAAAATCACTGTCTAACAGACCATTAACATTCAGCATGTGATTCATCGGTTCCCTACAGTTTTCTACGCAAATTACGTCACTCATGTAATTTACGTAGAAAACCTCAAGCGACGCGTCACTTCGCAACCCTGGTTGTGGCAGCCTTGCCGATAACCCCCCAGTACAGAAAAAACTAAAGATAAAATTTACAGCATTTTCAGGTAAAAGTTTCACTGCAAAAAAAATTAATCTTGCCAGTTAAACTTCACACGAAACGGGGATCATTTCGCGTTTTTAAACTGTCTCTGAATAATTTTCCAGAGAAGAAGCGTCGTCTGCTATGTCGTTGACAGCAGCGCAAAGAACAGGAAAGTATGAATAAAATCGGTCTGCAAATCGGGACACCAGATTCCGAAACATTGCGCTTATTTGAATTTCATTTTGAAAATAATTATACCCATCGCGGACGAATGAAAACATATTTTTCGTGACTGAGAACTTCGCACTTGACACCAGTACAGAAGTCGCCATACTGTCTGATCTTAACCATAGTTCACAAGTAAAGAGATAGGAATTTCCGTCCTGAAAGTTTCCATATCCGTCGCGTCAGTATTGCAGTTTAAAATTAAAATTAATGAAGAATTTGAGTAAATTTTGAACTTTCTCAAACGTTAATGACATTTGTAAAGAATAAATGACATGTTCAATTGGAGGAGGCCTTTTTACAGAGCAAAATTTCTTAACTAAAAAATGATTTCTCAACAATTACAATTCCTATCGTCTTCGTTCCGTGCCCCTGATTTTTATCATACTACAAGTTAACTGTCAAACCAAAAAAATCAGGAAAAAGTTGACAATGTTCACAAAAAAGATTTTTAATGAGCAGCCTCGAAAATATTTCGCAAGTGAAAGACGCGAAAGTCGTATCAAATTAACGGAAGATTTAAAAAGAATAATTGAAGAGCGTTGTGTTCACATTACAAACGAAATTCCAGTAACCTAAAATATTCTGAAAATCCTTCATTAAATCTTATAGAAATTTACAAATTGTTTGGAGAATATTATTCAGAAAAAACGGGTTAAATTTGCGTTATGTAAAACTGTTTATTGTAATTATTTGAACCGTCATGTTGGCTTCACCTTTAAATTACCTAGAACTGACGTGTGCAACATTTGATACAAAAATTAGGCAAAAGGAGAGTTAAAGGAAGAAGTAATTAATCACAAGAAAAATGCTGAAATTTATTTGAAATTAAAGAAGTAATTTTTGTCTGAGAATATCAGTCAATGCTGTGAATTTGACTTTGCACAGAATTTGACATTATGCAGTTTTATTCAATACACGATGCTAAAAGAATCTGATAAAGACAGATTCAACAGCATAACTCTATTTTCAGGTTCATGTCTCGGACAAAATAAAAATTACAGTGTTTCATTTTTTGGTTTTATTGGCAATTTATTTGTAAAAAGTGAAATAAAATATGTGTTTCCAGTTCGAGGACATTCCTTCTGCCAGTGCGATGGGAATTTTGGCTCATATTCACAAAAATTAAAAAGATTAGAACGAATTGAAACTGAAGCTGAATTTATGGAAATTATTCGCAATGCTCGTTCTTCTTCATCCACAATGGTCGAAAAATATGAGGATCTCTGGCAGGGTTTTGAAAAAAGTTTCAAAGGCAAAATGCGAAAACCAAAAAACTTTTAAATTAGTGAAGCGTTCGTTTTGAATTTTTTTCCTGATGGAAAAGTAGATGTTTATGACAATCAGTCGAATTTGATTAAAAGCGGTCCAGATGTCGAAGAGACTGAAGAGAGTGACGAAAATGATTGAAAGTAGTTTTTATTAGAGTATTATTCTAATAGATTATTGTTAAAAATGTCTAATAAATAAATAATTTCAACGATAATATGTCAAATATTATTTTGATATCCGACTTGACCTTCATATCGTCCGCTGCAACACATTCGTAGACGAGGAGGCACGTGCATCGGGCTGCGTTAAGATTGCTGCTTGCACTTTAGAACATGCATAATTTTTTACTCATTATTACGATTGAGCTAAAACTATTCAAAAGACTTCTTCGAACCTTAATCAACAACCTTTTCACTGGAAGTTTGCCGTTGTTCAAAATTTGCTCGATAAACGACGCGCTTGAAGGTTGAAATTCATGACTTTTTCAAGGTCTCAAGAAAAAACTAACAACTTTTTTGTTAATTGAAATATTTACGTTTTCCATTCTTAAAAAGTTTCAGAAGACTTGAACACGTAATTCAGAATTAATGAAATCGAGAAAATTTGAAAATTGGCTAAGTTAGCGCGGGTTGAAGTAAAAAAAGATTGAAATTTGTTGTATTCGAAAAATCTACTTTCCAATAATTACTTCAAAAACTACAAAACGTACCAATTCTTGCAAGGGGGAAAAAGATGCACCTCGAAATTCTCTATAAGTATCAGTCCTTGAAATCAAAATTTGAACGATTTTTGAAATTGACTTTCTGGACAATACTTCTCAGGCTGAATCCACGCAAATCCCCTTTTGATTGAGAGCGGTTCCATACAAAACAGAGTGACACTTTATTCATGAAACCATTTTTAAAATTTTGAATTGAAATTTACTTTTCAATTGAGATTAACGTTTCGTAAAAAGATTCATCATCAAACTTAATTCGATTCCCATTCTTCGTTTTGATATTTGATCCTAATCTGCAATACCGACTGAGGAAGAAGGTTTCATAATGGAAACTTTCAGGATCGATTAACATCTTTTGAACTTCATAAGCCACGTTGTAGTTTTTATAGATGGTGATGGTGTCCCAAGTGCTTTATTCTCAGTCATAAAAAATATGTTTTCATTCGTCCGCGAGAAGGATAATTATTTAAAAATGATATTTAAATGAGCGCAACGTTTTTTTTTAATCTGGTGTCCTGATTTCTAGCCGGAATTCACTGTTACTTTGCTGTTTTCGCACTGCTGTTAACGACGTAGCGGTTTAATTCAAAACAGAATAATACTCTATTCATAAAACTATTTTTAAAGTTTTTAATTGGAATTTACTATTTAATTAAGATTGACGTTTCATCAAATGATTCAACACCAAACTTAATTTGATTCCCATCTTTCATTTTGATATTTGATCCCAGCCTGCAATACCAACTGAGGGAGAAAGTTTCACAATGGAAACTTTCATGATCATTAACATCTCATGAACTCCATAAGCCACGTTGTAATCTTCATAGTTGGTAATGGTGCCTCAAGTGCTCTATTCTCAGTCATGAGAAATATGTTCTAATTTGTCCGCGATAAGTATGATTATTTGAAGAATGACATTTAAATGAGCGCAATGCTTTTTCTTAACCTGGTGTCCTGATTCCTAGCCGGAACTTACTGCTACTTTGCTGTTTTCGCACTGCTTTTAACGACGCTGCTGTTCAATTCGAAACAGAGTGACACTTTATTTATAAGACCATTCTCAAAATTTTGAATTGGAATTTACTCTTTAATTAGGATTAACGTTTCATAAAATGATTCGACATCGAAATTAATTCGATTCTCATTTTTCGTTTTGATATTTAATCCTAGCCTGCAATACCAACTGAAGTAGAAAGTTTCACAATGGAAATTTTCATGATCGATTAACATATCATGAACTTCATAAGCCACGTTGTAGTCTTTATACATGGTGATGGTGTCTCAAGTGCTCTATTCTGAGTCATAAAAAATATGTTTCAATTTGTTCGCGATGAAAATAATCATTTAAAAATAACATTTGAATGAGCGCAATGTTTTTTTTCTGGTGTCCTAATTACTGATTTCTAGCCGGGATTCACTGCTACTTTGCTGTTTTCGCACTGCTGTTAACGACGCAGTGGTTTAATTCAAAATAGAATAACACTTTATGCATAAAACCATTTTCAAAGGTTCAAATTGAAATTATCTTTTTTATTTAGATTAACGTTTCGTAGAATGATTCATCATCAGACTTAATTCGACAGCCATTCTTCGTTTTGATATTTCATCCTAATCTGCAATATCGATTGAGGAAGAAGGTTTCATAATGGAAACTTTCAGGATCGATTAACATCTTATGAATTCCATAAGCCACGTTGTAGTTTTTATAAATGGTGATGGTGTCCCAAGTGCTTTATTCTCAGTCATGAGAAATATGTTCCAATTCGTCCGCGATAAGTATAATTATTTGAAGAATGACATTTAAATAAGCGCAATGCTTTTTCTCAACCTGGTGTTCTGATTTCTAGTCGGAACTCACTGCCACTTTGCTGTTTTTCGCACAGCTATTAACGACGTAGCACACGATGGTTTCCATTCCATCAAAATACCATAAACTTTCGCTGAATAGCACGTAAACTTTGACCGCGCAAAATTTTACCTGCAACAAAATTGAACTTCTCAACTTTACTAGTAATAGACTAGGGTAGAGTACTTTACTACTAGAGTACTTTACTAGCAGAGTAGGGTAGCGAGGACACTTGGGTAATTCGCGGATATAACTAATTAACTGGGGGTAAATGATTCTTGGCAAGTTCATTCAACGGCCGCCAGCCATGCGAACGAGAGGATGGTCGTCTGTCTCCAGGCGCGCCTGGCAATACACTTTTGCGCAATTCCCTGTCACGAGTAATGGTTTCCTCTTGAAACATGAAAAACTCCCGGGGCGCTCGCGGCACAATAAACCTGCCGAAATTATGACTGCAGCCCCTCGAAATACGCGCATTAAAGAGGAAGAAAGCATGTAAAGGTATCCACTATGCTCGATAATAAAGCGTCCGATGCAGCTTATTTGACTCATTGGTCTGAATAAGTAACTACAGCTCGGTGCACCAAAAGAAAGAGAATTTTGCTGCATTTGAAACTGCGCAATTTCCGCACTTGGTCGATGCGGGATTCAAATTTTTTACTGTTTCATGCACCCGTCCAAAAATCATTTAGAAGAAAAAAGAATTATACACTCATCTCGCCAATTGTGGCCATCTTATCCCTGGCCGACCTCACGGTTGTTCATGATTTAATGCTCATGTCTCCCCCCCCCCTGAGCGTCCCTTGGCCTATACTCAAGGTCTTCGCTCGGTCAATCAGCGCCGTATCAGAAGTTATTTATATCGCGAATATCTGCGTATATACTTTTGTACGTGCCGGGTTCAAAAATTGTATAA
>JAUMHM010000085.1:24844414-24868401 GCA_032362435.1 Melikaiella ostensackeni
TTGTATAAGCCAAAAGGTTTAATAAAACTGCTTAAAAAAAATAAGGCTCATTACTTTTCAATCGAACCCTGTAAGTTTCTGAAAGATGATAAAAGTTCACAAATTTCTTAAATTCATTAAAATCGAAGAGGCTTAAGTAACTTCGTAACACTTAAGCTATTTTCAATTGCAAAGCCACAATATTATCAATATAAAATATTATAAATCATCTCTCAAAATTTGGACTAACATCGTAATCAATTTATTTCTTAGTTGAAGACCTTAGAGAGTATTGTTAAGTTATCCTCCCTAAAAAATAGTCTTTGTTTATTTAACGATGAGTATATGAAGTACACTAGAACCTCCATTTAACGGCCCTCCATATACCGTCTTCCTAGAACTTCCGCCAGCTCGCATTCGTTGGTGAGGGGGTCCAAGGAGTCAAGAAAAAGGTGCTATGAGCTCAGCGGAGTTAAACAGTTCCGTAGCCACAAAGCTTGCAGTTCGAACACTCAAGTACATATTTCGCATTTATGTTTAAATATACGCGGAAAATTCTTTTTTCATCAATTAGGCTTTATTATTAAAAAAGGTCCATCCTTTATGACAACGAAAATCTACATTCGTACGAAATACAGTTAATTAATATAATGTATTTCTACTGGAAATGGTTCACACGGCCCTGACTGTTTACGATATAGAAATTCTTGGAAGAGCCTCACGGCCATCGCAGACCATACCCAAGACCGCCGTTAAATGGAGGTTCCTGTGTCAAATGTGACTTAAGCCCTACAATTGAATTACAAGTAGTGTCAAATTATTTTTCTTAATATTATACCATTAAGTCAAATCCATTAGGGAGCGTCCATTAATTACGTAAAGCTTTTTTTTACTTTTTACCCTATTATACATATTTTCTCATTATTTCTTTTATTTCTTTTTTATCATGTAATATTTAATATTACATGGGTCCAATAAATATAAAGTCGAGGTGTTAACCATACTTGAAATCTGGTGTACACCTTTCATGAAATCTCTTGAGATCCTCTTAAAACGTTAAGCTCCCTAGAAATCCCTTAAAATCCTTTGAAAACTGTGGAAACCCCTTGAAATTCTTCAAAATTCCTCAAACTCGCTTGAAATCTTAAACGTCCCATACAAGTCCCTTATAATCTTTTAGAATCCGTGGAAATCCCTTAAAATCTCTGAAAATGGATCAAAATCCTTGAGATTCCGTAAAATATTTCGAAATATTACGAGATCTCTTGAAATCTATGGAACCCCTTCAAAACTCATTAAAATCTTCAAAATCCGTGGAAATCTTTTCGAATATCTTGAAATCCTTTGAAATGTTATGAAATCCCTTAAATTCTGTTGAAAGCCATTGAAATTCGCGAAATCCCTTAATGTCCTAATATTCATGCACCTAATATTCAGAAATCCTTTGAAATTCCCTTGAATCTTTAGAAATCTTACGAAATCCTCTAAAATCCGTGGCTATGTTGTGGATTTTTTTTAAATTTCTTTAAATCCTTTGCAATCCTGTGAAATCATCGGAACCGCTTTAAATCTTTTAAAAGAGGTAGAATCTCTCACAACTAAAATCATCTGATATCCTTTGAAATTCCCTTAAGATTTTTTAAAATTCCTTGAAAATTTGAGATTATCTATCAAAGTGTACTAGTTGTTTTTTTTAAATTCTTGGAATCTTCTGAAATCGCTTAAAATTTTTTATTACATGTAAAAATTTCTTGAAATTCTCTGAATTCCATGGATATCGTACATAATCTCTTAAAATCCCTCTAAAACGATTTAGCTCCTTGAAAATCTCTCTAACTCCTCTGAAATTCCATAAAATCTTTTTCAATATTGAAACCGCTTGAAAGCTTCTAAATCCCAAAAAAATCACTTATAATCCTTTAAAATCCGTGAAAATCCCTCAAAATCTCTAATAATCGCTTAAAATTTCTAAGATTTCGTGAAATATTTTGAAACATAACGAAAACTCTTGAAATCTATGAAATCCCTTTGAGATTCATTGAAATCTTTAGGATCCGTGGAAATCTTCCCGAATCTCTTGAAATCCCTTAAAACATTTTAAAATCCATTAAGGTTTTTCAAACGCCATTACAATTCGCGAAGTCCTTCAAAATCCTTCAAAACATTCGTAAGTCCTTTGAAATTCCGTTCAATTTTTTTGAATCTTACGAAATCTTCTAGCATGCATGAATATATTTTAGAATTTTTTTAAATCTCTCTAAAATCTTCGAGATCCCATGAAATCATCGAAACTGCTTTTAATTTCCTAAAAATACTTCTTTTGAAATATTTCAAACTCTCTTAAGATTCCTTGGAATCCCTTGAAATCCTTTTGAATCCACGGAAATCGTTCTCAATTCTATTAAATTCCTCAAAATTCCTGAAAATCCGTCTAAATCCTTCTGTATCTTTTGACATCCCGTAAAATTTCTTGAATTATGATTAAACTCCTAGATGTCCCTTGAAATCTTGTAAAATCCCTCTGAAAAATTGAGACTCTCTCTGAAATTGTACTTGGTGATTTCTTTAAATTCTTGAAATCTTTCGAAATCACTTCAAATTTTTCAAATCATGTGGAAATTCCTTGAAATCCTTTGAGTTCCATGGATATCTGCTTGAAAGCTTCTAAATCCCAAAAAAGTAATTTATATTCCTCTAAAATCCGTGGAAATCTCTTAAAATTTTTAATAATCGGTTAAAATGCTTGAGATTCCGTAAAATGTTTTGATAAATAACGAAAACTCTTGAAATCTATAAAATCCCTTCAAAATTCATTGAAACCTTACGAAATCCTCTAGCATCCATGGATATGTTTTGGAATTTTTTTAATCTCCTTAAATCCTTTGCAATTCTATGAAATCATCGAAACCGCTTTAAATCTCTTGAAAGGTGTAATTCCCTCAAAATTAAAATCATCCGATATCCCTCAAAATTCGTGAAAATGCTTCTTTTGAAAGATATTAAAATCTCACAAGATTCTTGAAATTTTTTAGAATCACTTAAAATTTTTTGGATCATGTGGAAATTCCTTGAAACTCTTTGAGATTGCGTGAAATCTTTTGTAATATTGAAACCGCTTAAAATCTCCTAAATCCCAAAAAAATTCGTTATAATCCTTTGAAATCCGTGAGAATCCGTTAAAATTTCTAACAATAGGTTCAAAGCCATGATATTCTGTGTAATATTTCGAAATATTGCGCGATATCTTGAAATCTTTGAAATCCCCTTAAAATTCGTTGAAATCTTTAAAATTTGCGGGAATCTTTCCAAATTTCTTGGAATCACTTGAAATCTTTTAAAATCGATGAAAATTCAACGAAATCCCTTCAAATTCTTTATAATATTCGGAAAAAATGGTAAAATCACTTGATTTCTTTTGAAGTGTTTCGAAATCTCTTAAAATCCCTTTATTTCCCATAAAATCCTTTGAAGTCCCTTCGATATTCTAAAAATTCCCTTAAAATCCTTTATAATATTCGAAAATTCTGTGAAATCCTGTGATTTGTTTTTATGTATTTCAGAATTTCTTGAAATCCTCTGAAATATTTGAAAATCTTTTTGAATTCCGTGAAATCTTTCAAAATGTTATGAATTTTCTGTCAATCTCTTGAAAACTTTAAACTGAAATTAAAACCCCCTTAAAATATCTTATTATCTACTAAAATCATCTAAAAGGTATTTAAAATTCTTCGAAATCTCTTAAGAAGCTTCATAATATTCGGAAATCCTTTGAAATCCCGTAATTTATTTTTAAATATTTCGAAATCATTTGAAATCCCTTGAAATCCCTTAAAATCCTTTATAATCGAAGGAAACTGTTCTTGAATTTTTATATCCCTTGAAATCCCTAAAAACATTACAAAATCCATTGAAATCTTTTTGAAGCAATTAAAATTTCTCGAAATCCATCAAAATCCCTTATAATTCTTTATGAAATCTTACAAAATCCTCTAAGATCCGTGAATATACTTCGGAATCTTTTAGAATCTCTAAAAATCCCTTAAAATTACTTGGAATCTCTTGAAATCGTTTGAATTCTTTGCAAATCATATAAAATCATGTGAAATTTGTTAAAATTCTATGAAATTTCTTATAATCCTTACAAGGCTTCGAAATCCAATTGAAATCCCCTCATATCTTCAAAATTGGTGAAAATATTTCGGCATCTCTTGAAATCCTTCAAAATTCTTTGAAATCCAGTAACTACTTTGGAAATATTTTGAAATATCTTAAAATCTCCGAAAGTCTCTTAACATTCTTTTTAATGCACGGAAATCGTTCTCAATTCCCTTAAATCCCTCAAAATCCTTCGGTAACTCTTGAAATCCCATAAACTCTCTTGCAATCTGATTTGACTCCTTTAAGTCCCTTTAATATTTCTAGAAATCCCTTAAAATCTTTATTATATTCGGAAATCCTGTGAAATCCTGTTATTTCTTTTGAAGTATTTGCAAATCTCTTGCAATCTCTTGAAATCCTTTGAAATATTTGAAAATCTTTTCAAATTCCGTGAAATCTTTTAAAATTTTATGAATTTCCTTCGAATCTCTTGAAATCTTTGAACTGCAATTAAAACCCCCTAAAAATATCTTATTATTTACTAAAATCTTCTAAAAGGTATTAAAAATTCTTCGGAATCTCTTTAGAGCCTTCGTAATATTCGGAAATCCTGTGGAATCCCGTGATTTATTTTGAAATATTTCGAAATCATTTAAAATTCCTTAAAATCCCTTAAAATCCTTTATAATCTAAGAAAATTGTTCTTGAATTCTTAAGTCCCTCAAAATCCCTAAAAATGTTACAGAATCCTTTGAAATCTCTTTGAAGCAATTAAAACTCCTCGAGATCCATCAAAATCCCTCATAGTTCTTTATAAAATTTCACAAAATCCTCTTAGATCCGTGAATATACTTCGAAATCTTTTTGAATCTCTTAAAATCCCCTGAAGTCACTTGGAATCTCTTGAAATCGTTTGAAATCTTTGCAAATCATATGAAACCCCGTGAAATTTGTTAAAATTTTATGAAATTTCTTATATTCCTTAGAAAGCTTCAAAATCAAATCAAATCCCCTGATATCTTCAAAATTGGTGAAAATACTTCGGTATCTCTTAAAATACTATTAAATATCTCGTAATTTGATTTAACTTCTTTAAATCCCTTTAATATTCCTAGAAACCCCTTGTAATCCTTCATCATATTCGGAAATCCTGTGAAATTCTGTCATTTCTTATAAAGTACTTCGAAATCTTAAAATCTCTTGAAATCTTTCAAAATCCCTTGAAATTTTTGGAAATCTTTTAAATTCCGTGAAATCTTTTCGAATTTTATGAATTTCCTTTAAGTCTCTTGAAATCTTTGAGCTGCAATTAAAACCTCCTAATAATGTCTTATTATCTACTAAAATCTTCTAAAAGGCATTAAAAATTCCTCAAAATCTCTTTAAAAGCCTTCATAATATCCGGAAGTCCTGTGAAATCCCGCGATTTATTATGAAATTTTTTTTAATCATTTAAAATCCCTTGAAATCCCGTAAAATCCTTTATAATCTAAGGAAATTGTTCTTAAATTCTTAAATCCCTTAAGATCCCTAGAAACATTACAAAATCCATTGAAATCTTTTTGGAGCAATTAAACTCCCTCGAAATCCATCAAAATCCCTTATAATTCTTCATGAAATCTTACAAAGTCCTCTAAGATCCGTGAATATGCTTTGGAATCTTTTAGAATCTCTTAAAATCCCTTGAAATCACTAGGAATCTCTCGAAATCGTTTGAAATCTTTGCAAATCATATGAAATCCCGTGAATTTCTTAAAATCCTAACAAAGCTTCGAAATCCAATAAAAATCCCCTGATATCTTCAAAATTTGTGAAGGTACTTTGGTATCTCATGTATGCCCATAAAATCTCTTGTAATCTGATTTAACTCCTTGAAGTCTCTTAAAATCTTGTAAAAACTCTTCAAAATGATTATATCAAAAAAATGATTAAAATCATGAAAAAAGTAAAAAGAAGTGATTGAAATTTAAAAATGATAAAAATTAAAAAATGATTTAAAAAAATAAAAATGATTATATTGTTGATATATTCTGTAAGAATATAAAATCTTACGTAAGAAGGAGTGGCGAGACGTCACAAAAATCTTAGGAATCCTTGCAATAAAGGGAAGGAAGTCTAAAATGTTAGAAATCATCATTACGCAATTAATGGTCGTTCCCTTAGAGCTTGCATATTTTGCAGATTTTTGAGTACAAATTTATTCTGTTTAGCGAAAAGTAGAGTGACTCTTTATTCCTTTTTTTTTTGAGTCCAGGAATGGTTGGATTCCTTGAATGCTTTACGATATTTTGAGAATTTCCGGCTACAAAGTCGTCCAATAATATAACACCATACGTACTACGGTGTTAAAGTTTTTCACAAAAAAGTCTTAACGACTTGACCATCGTAAATATTACGACGTCTCCAGAAATAATAGTTTCACGATTTTTCTCGTTCTTCGCCGGCTAGATTCGTAGATCCATGAATGCTGCGGGGGTAATAAAAAAAGAAATTCCCGTTTTATGCTTTCATTGCCACAGAAAGCAAGAAATGTTTTTGAAATAGTATGTTTTCGGTATTCCTCCATTTTTCTTCACTAAATTTCCATGATGAATCAATATATGGTCTTCTATATCAAAAATTAACTTTTCTAAAAAAATTATTTCAATTGTAAAAATGAAAATTTACCTAATAGTAAGTGGAAACAATTCTGTTTGAATTAATCTTCAACAAAATTGTACTTCAAATTCTTATTTCTACAATCCACAGGCCCTAGTAGTTAAATTATTAGTGAATAACAAACTTTGAAATGAATTTTCATTATTAATTAGTTTTACAAGAAATTATGTTTTCAAACAAAAGTCCTTTTCTTGAAAAAAATTGAAAAATTTTCGAAGAATTTTGATGGTTGACGTTTGCTGAAAGTTTCACATGCAATTGCTGTGTCTTATCACTATCTTATCGCCAATTTTCAAGGACCATTGACTGCACCGTCTCAAAGTTGGAAACTCCTCGTATACTTCTTTATATTATGGAAAGAGTCCAATTTAAAAATGCAAGGAAGTATCGCATTTCTCTTACCCTTATAATTTCAAAAAAAGGGTGTATTCCACGAAATTTTGAATTATTTTCTCAAAATTCAATTTGAAATTATGTCTTCTGAAGTTTTTTTCATCCAAAATATTATTCGATGTGTGATGTGAAATTGCTCGTACTTCAACAAAATAAGTTACAATCCTAAATTGAGGTTTCTACTTCTTATTCTAGAAGCTTTTTCTCGTCGAAATTCTAGAGAAAATTTGCGGAATTATCTCAAAGGCAAAAAGGGCGAGTCGACTTGTAAAGTAGGTTTCTTGCTTCACTTCGAACTTTTAAAATTTATCTTCGGCTTCAGTGTCCTAAAACTTCATTAAATAGTTTGAAAGAAAGTGAATTTAGATTTTTCGAAGCAGGCAAACAAAGAAGTTCAGAAAATGAGTGAGTAGATTTAATATTTTCAATTTCTGCTTATCGAGTTCGACGGATGGATTGTCAAAATTGTTTTGATTTAGCCAAGTAGTCAATGCAATATCATGTCATAGCTCTTCAATCTTGAAAAGAATTACTTTCCCGAGATTGAAGAAAGATTTATCCGACAGCAGTCAATTTACCGCCCACGAGACGGGAGTGAAAAAAATAAGAATCTTTCAAAATATGCGCTTCTGAGGTTCCCGCAAAGAAAATACTTTTTCCAAGAGAGAAAGTTATAACTTTTTCTAGCACTCATACTTCCCAACCAGCAGCGAAAGTTACACGTTGACTCCAACGAAAGAATTGCTCAGGAGATAACGGGCTGGCGCCCTACGTCAGATATGCTCGAAGGAGGAAAGGGTTTAGATGGATCGTTTATTACGCCTGGAGACATATTTACGCAAGCAAAAGACTGTGGAACATGAAAAACGAGAAAAGGGTCCTTTTCAGATTTGGCAACCAAAAGAAAAGCATTAAAAGTGAGAAGAAGTTATTTTTAAGGATAAATGTACCAAAAGTGGATTCTGATTGGAAAACTGGAACAAAAGGTCCCGAGGGACTATTTTATGGAGTAAACAGTTTCCAAATTAGAGGGAATTAAAGTTTGCTCGTGAGGCACGGTCTATGCGGCACGGCGCGCTGCACAGTGCGGCGGAACAAGATATTGAGGTTCAAAAATTTCCAGAGGTCGTATTACCCGACCGATTCAAAATGTTCTTTTTTTAGATTAAAATTGGTAAACTTACGACTAGTTTTGTTGAGGCCGACTTACAAAAAATTCACTACTTTGTTATTTTAGTTGGAAAATGGCAAGGAGCTATTATTTTTTGTATTTATAGTACGTTCTATGCTCAGTTCTTTTATATTTTCTCAAATACACATGAAATTAGGAAATTTACTCTCGATGAAGAGAAATTATTGCCGCAAAAAAAAAAGACTGCGGAACATGAAAAATGAGGAAAGGGACCTTTTCAGATTTGACAACCAAAAGAAAAGCAACAAAAGTGAGAAGAACTCATTTTTAAGGATGAAAGTACCAAAAGTAGATTCTTCATGAAAAACTTAAACAAAAAGTCTCGAGGAACAATTTTGTAGTATGGACAGTTTTCAAATTAGAGGGAATTAAAGTTTGGTCGTGAGGCACGGTCTTCGTGTCGCGGCGCGCAGCACAGTGCGACGAAACAAGATATTGAGGTTCAAAAAGTTCCAGAGGTTGTATTTCTTGATCGATTTTGAATTTTTCTTCTTCAAATTAAAGTTGATTAAATTTTTAATAATTCTGTTAAGGCCGATGCTTAAAGAAATACGTACGAATTTGTTATTCAAGTTTGAGACTGACAGAAAGCTATAATTTTTCATATTTATACCACATACTTTGCTCTGTCTTTCGGCATTTTCTCAAAAACACATAAAATTAGAAAATATACTCTTGATGAACAGAAATTATTCTCGCAAGAAAAATACTGTGAAACATGAAAAACGAGAAAAAGGTTCTTTTATGATTTGGAAACCAAAAGAAAAGCACTCAGAATGTGCAGGAGTTCTTTTTGGAGATGCAAGAATCTAAAGTAGATTCTGGATGAAAAACTGAAACGAAAAGTCCCCAGGGAAAATTTTGTGTAGTGAATGGTTTCCGAATTAGAGGGAATTGCAGTTTGCTCGTGAAGCACGGTCTGTGCGGCGCGGCACGCTGCGCATTGTAACGAAACAAGATATTGGCTTTAAGAAGTTCAAGGGGTCGTATTTCTCAATTTATTTCGAATTTTTTTTCTCAAATTAAAGTTGATTTAATTTAAAATAATTCGGGTAAGGTTGATTTTCGAAAAAAATGCACTAGTTTGTTATTTAGGTTTAAAAATGACGAAGAGCCATTATTATTTTTAATTATACTACTCACTTTGCTCTGCTCCTTGATATTGTTTCAAAAATACATAAGATTAGGAAATTTACTCTTGATAAACAGAAATTATTCCCGCAAAAAAAAAACTATGGAATATGAAAAACGAGAAAAGGGTCCTTTCCAGATATGCCATCCAGAAAAAAAGCAATAAAAGTGAGGAGAACTTATTTCTGAGGATAAAAGTACCAAAAGTAGATTCTGGATAAAAAACTGGAATGAAAAGTATAGAGGAAAAATTTTGTAGAGTGAATAGTTTCCGATTCGGAGGGAATTGAAGTTTGCTCGTGAGGCACGGTCTCTGCTGTGCGGAGCGCTGCACAGTGCAGCAAAACAAGATACTGCGGTTCACAAAGTTCCAGAGGTCGTATTTCTCAACCAATTAAAAATTTTCTTTTTTTAAATTGAAGGGGATTAAATTTCAAATAGTTCTGTTGAGGGCGATTTTCAAAAAAATATGCACTACTTTGTTATTCAAGTTTTAAAATGACAAAAAGCCATAATTTCTTATATTTATGCAACCTTCTTTGCTCTGTTTAACGATATTTCCCCAAAAAAATATAAAATTAGAAAATTTACTCTCCATAAACAGGAATTATTTCCACAAAAAAAGACTGTGGAACATGAAAACGAGAGAAGGGGCCTTTTTAGATTTAGCAACTAAAACAAAGCATTAAAAATGAGAAGTTTTTTTTGAAGGGTGAAAGTACCAAAATTAGATTCTCGAAGGGAAACTACAACAAAAAGTCCCAAGAAACAGTTTCGTAGAGTGAAGTGTTTCTGGTTTAGACGGAATTAATGTTTCCTCGTGAGGCACGTTCTCTGCGGCACGGCGCGCTGCACAGTGCGGTGGAACAAGATATTGAGGTTCAAAAATTTCCAAAGGTCGTATTTCCTGACCAATTTCAATTTTTCTTTCTTCAAATTTAAGCTGATCAAATTTCAAATAGTTCTCTTGAAGCTGATTTTCAAAAAAGAGATGCGCTAATTTATTATTCATGTTAAAAGTGACAAAAAGGCATAATTTTTCATCTATAGACTACCCACTTTGCTCTATTAAATGATATTTCCTGAAAAACACATGAAGTTAAGAAATCTACTTTTCATGAACAGAAATTATTCCCGCAAGCAGGAGACTGTGGAACATGTAAAACGAGAAAAAGGTCCTTTTCAGATTTTGCAATCGGAAGAAAAACATTGAAAATGAGCAGAAGTTATTTTTGAGGATGCAATTACCAAAAGTAGATTCTGGATAAAAAGCTGGAACAAAAAGTCCAGGGGGAAAATTTTTTATAGCGAATAGTTTCTGAATTAGTGGGAATGAAAGTTTGCTCATGAAGCACGGCGTCTGTGGCGTGGGTCACTGCACAGTGCGGCGAAACAAGGTTTGGGGTTCAAAAAGGTTTCAGAGGTCGTATTTCTTAATCGTATTTAAATTTCCTTCTTTCAAAGTAAAGTTGATTCAATTTCAAATAGTTCTGTTGAGGCCGATTTTCGGAAAAATATGCACTATTTTGTTGCTTGATTTTAAATATGACAGAAAGCCATAATTTTTATGATAATACTACCTACTTTGCTCTGTTTAACGATATTTTCGAAAAAAATATATAAAATTAGGAAATTCACTCTCCATGAACAGAAACTATTCCCGCAAAAAAGACTGTGGAACATTAAAAACTAGAAAAGGGGACTTTTTAGATTTGGCAACCAAAAGAAAGGCATTAAAAATGAGCAGAATTTTTTTTTTCAAGGATCAAGGTACCAAAAGTAGATTCTCGATAGAAAACTGGAACAAAAAGTCCCAAGGGATAATTTTGTAGAGTGAAGAGTTTCTGAATTAGAGGGAATTAAAGTTTGATCGTGAGGCACGGTGTCTGCGGCGCGGCGCGCTGCACAGTGCGGCGGAACAAGATATTGAGGTTTGAAAACTTCCAGAGGTCGTATTTTCTGACCGATTTGAATTTTTTTTCCAATTTAAAGCTGATTCAATTCCAAATAGTTCTGTTGAAGCTGATTTTCAAAAGAATGCACTTATTTGTTGTTTGTGTTAAAAATGACAAAAAATCATCATTTTTATATTTTTGCTACCTACTTTGCTCTGTTTAATGATATTTCCTTAAAAACTCATAAAATAAGAAAATTTACTCTTCATGAACAGAAATTATTCCCGCAAGCAGAAGACTATGGAACATGAAAAACTAGAAGAGTTTTCTTTTCAGATTTTGCAACCGAAAGAAAAGCATTGAAAATTAGCAGAAGTTATTTTTTTAGGATTTAAGTACCAAAATTAGATTTTAGATGGAAAATTGGACCAAAACGTCTGAAAAGACAGTTTTGTGGGGTGGATAGTTCCCAACTTTGAGGAAAAGGTTTTCTTGTGAGGCAGGGACTCTGCAACGCGGCGCGCTGCGCAGTGCGACGAAACAAGATGTTGGGCTTCAAAAAGTTCCAGAGGTCGTATTTCTGAACCGATTTAAATTTTTTTCTCAAATTGAAGCTCATTAAACTTCAAATAGTTCTGCTGGGGCCGGTTTAAGAAAAATGCACCGATTTGTTATTTAAGTTAAAAAATGACGGAAAACCACTATTTTTTATATTTATACAATCTACTTTGCTCTGTTTCTTGATATTTTCTCAAAAACACATAAAATTAGGAAATTTACTCTCGATGAACAGAAATGATCGTTTATTACGCCTGGAAGAATATTCACGCAAGCAAAAGACTGTGAAACATGAAAAACGAGAAAAGGGTCATGTCCTGATTTTCCAACCGAAAGAAAAACATTAAAAATGAGCAGAAGTTATTTTTGATAATGCAACTACCAAAAGTATATTCTGAATGAAAAACTGGAACACAAAATCTCGAGGGAAGGTTTTGTAGAGTGAAATAGTTTCCGAATGAGAGGGAATGAAAGTTCACCCGTGAGGCACGGTTTCTGCGGCGCGGCGCGCTGCACAGTGCGATAAAACAAGATATTGAGGTTCAAAAAGTTTCAGAGGTCGTATTTCTCAATCGATGTCAAATTTTCTTTTTGCAAATTGAAGTTGATTAAATTTCGAGTAGTTCTGTTGAGGTCGATTAAAAAAAAAAGCACTAATTTGTCATTCAAGTTCAAAAATGACTAAAAGCCATAATTTTTTGTATTGGTATACCTACTTTGCTCTGTTTAATGATATTTTGAAAAATACATAAAATTATGAAATTCACTCTCAACAAACATAAATTTTGATTACAAATCTAATTTCTTCATTTTTTCAGTTGCTATAAGCAAATTATTGAATTAAACTTTTGGTACATTTTCAGTGTATGCACGCATTATATTTCTACTACTACTACTTATATCGTATTTTTTAACATAGAATAAATAATTTATTGAAATCAATTGAAAATTCCTTGATATCTTCAAAAATACTCTAAAATAGTTCAAATCGTTTTGAATATCCTAAAACCACTTAAAATTTTTCAAAACTCTTACAAATTTTTTTAATTCTCCAAAAATAACCTAAAAACTTTAAAATATTTTGAAGCTCCTTGAAATTTCTGAAACTCTTCAAATTTGTTCGGATTCTCTGAAAATAACCGAATAACCTTTAAATTCTCCAAAATCCCTTGAAATTTCTCTAATTCATTGAAATCTATTGAAAATTCCTTGGAATCTTTAAGAGTGTCCTAAAATAATTAAAATCCTTTGAAACGTTTTAAAATACCTTGAATTTTCTAAAATCTGTTGGAAATTACTTTCAATCTTTAAAATCCTTTGAAATCCTTCAAAATCGCTTTAAAGTATTGATATCTATTGAAGAGTCCTTGGAATTTTCAAAAGACCCTAAAATATTTCAAATCCTGTAAAATATTTTGAATCCCCTTGACATTTTTTGAAGCTGTTAAAAATTTCTTGGGAACTATAAAATACACTAGAATCATTGAAATCTTTTGAAAACATTTTATATCCCTTGAATTTTTTTGAAGCTCTTGAAAACTCATCAGTATCTTAAAAAATACACTATTACCTTTAAAATCCTTTGAATTCCCTTCAGTTTACTGAGATCTGTTGAAAATTCCTTGGAATCTCTTAAAATGCTCTACAACATATTTAAAATTCTTCCGAAATATTCTAAAATCCTTAGAAATTATTTAGAGCTGTTGGAAATTCCCTAGAGTATTAAAAAATGTCTTGAATTTTTTTGAACTTCTAAGAATTCCTTGGAATCTTTAAAAATACCCTAAAATCTTAAAAATCCTTCGATAAATGCGAAATAAGTGAGTAATTGTTTATTATAGTAATTTATGATAATAACAGTTTTTCTCGCTTAATTTCCTTTCATCATAAATTATTACTGTTACATAATTCCATGACGAAATGAGTAGAAATAATTCATTCAAACATCGAAAATACAGGAAATGTCAGTTTTATCTAATAGTTTGCTTATAACAATTAGAGAAATGGAGGAAATTAATCTATAATGAAAACTTCTCTTTATCGGGACTAAGTTTACTAATTTTATGTGTTTTCGAAAGAATATCAATGAACAGAGCGAAGTATGTAGAATAAATATTAAAAGTTATAGTTTTTCCGCTTCAATTTAAAAAAAGAAACTTAAAAATCGGTTGAGAAATACGACCTCTGGAACTTTTTGAACACCAATATCTTGTTTCGCCGCACTGTGCGCTGGTGCAGAGTGCGTTCCTGTAGCCGCACTGGCCGTACTCGATTCTTCAACTTTAATTCTATTTAATTCAAAAAATATCCACAGTAGAAAAAATTCGTCGAGAGAGTTTCGATTTGTTTTTCATTGGGGAATTTATTGGTGTATTTCTATTCCAATTTCAAATGGTTCTGCATGAGATTTTGAGTATTTTTAATCTGAAATGATAGCAATGTTAAATTTAAATTAAGGACAAGGATCTTACGCAGATTTTTTTTGTTTCGGAAATAATCCAAGGCTCGGAAACGCAATGTTTTCAAGTTTTTTGTTTCCGCCTTCGTGGGATTCTCATCTTTCAATCCGTCCTTGCCATTTGCACGAGTGCCGTCTCCTTTTCAGTGAAAGGTTTTCTTCTCGAGTATCGATTGCACGAGGCGTCATGTGCCTTCTAACTATTTTCTCGATAAACGACTTTGAACGGGAGTTCAAGTTACAAAGGGGGCGAGTGAGACGCTCGATCTTCTCAAGAGTGGAACTCGTGGATTTCGAGGTCGAGACGATTTGAACTTTCTCAGCTTGTGCTTGATCACTG
The DNA here is from genome assembly GCA_032362435.1 of Melikaiella ostensackeni. Taxonomy (NCBI): domain Eukaryota; kingdom Metazoa; phylum Arthropoda; class Insecta; order Hymenoptera; family Cynipidae; genus Melikaiella; species Melikaiella ostensackeni. The sequence goes on from JAUMHM010000085.1 coordinate 24,859,117, forward strand.
GCACGAAAATGCGAAAGTGAAAGTGTTTTGAGAACCTTAGGTTCCTCATCACTTTTAAACTCTATGAAAATTGCTAAACTCTCAAAAAATGTTACTTAAGGCAAAATTTGAGAAAAATAAAATTGTTGGTGCCGAAATGTTGTTACTATAATTGCATTTTCTTCGGCGGGACAGGAGCAACGACTTTCAAAAGTGGCAAAGTTTTACACAATAAATCTGCCACTAGTATGACGGACCACTACGAAAAGCGTTAGTCTACTCTAAGAGTAACAAAAGAGAAAAACGGATTCCGGCAAGTGTAGTTTACTGGCCGTTGAAGTGTTAACGATTTACAGCTCAGCATTATCATTATATTCATGGTGCACCATAGAATATGAATAAAAATGTTAAAATATACTGCATTCCCCAATGACAATCTCAATCCACTCAGAGTTATGCCCTCTTGTGTTTGAAGGATGTTCCTTGATACAAATGGAATTTCCTCTTGAATTTGAGGCTAAGAGAATTTTCATCTGCCATGAAATAAGTCTTTTTGCAGCAAAACTTATCTTTGTGCGACAAACTTCACCCAATGTTGCAGCCGAATAGGTCTGTTTGTATTATTCATACTCTTTACCATAACCACATCCAATAAGCAAAGCTATCCACAAGGGTCCATTAGTATCCAAAATCTTTCGTTTCAGTCATCATTCTTCTTCCTATAAACAATTGTTCTCCATGCATGCCTATCCTTGCAAACATTCTTTTGCTTCCTTTACCATACATCCATACACCTTTTCATGCAAACTCTTGTCTTCCTATAACTGTTTATACCTCTACGATTTGGACTTACGCTGACACATTCCAACAGTTCTTTTTTCGGTCTACCTCTGGGAACGCTACCATTTCCCTTAGCTAAATACACTTGATTCGTTAAACGTTGTTCATCCATTCTCTCAACATGACTAAACCATCTCAGAAAATTTCTTTCACTCTTATCAAACAATGTTTCTTCTGCACCACATTCTCTCGGAACCCACTTATCACTTTCATTGTACCGAGATCAACACCTTCTTTGTCTAAGAGAGCCATTCTGAGATATTTCTTTATGTATATATTGAACAACCAGGAAGACATAACGCAGCCTTGCCTGACGTCCTGCCTTATATCGAACCAATCGCTCAGTTGTCCATTTACTCTTACATTCGCTTTATTACTATTATATATTACTTTTATTGCTTTGAGAAGCCAACCATTCACTCCATGCTCTTTCAGGACTCCCCAAAGCTTAGATCTATTCACCTTACCGAAAGCTTTTTTCAGATCAACAAATACACAGAAAACTCTTTTGTTTACTCTTAAACCTACATCTATGATCTGCCTCAGAATAAATATCTGATCCGCACATGATCTCCCAGGCATAAATCCACATTGGACTTCCCAGATCTCTTCCTTAGTTATTCCCATGACCTGCCCAATGAGTATCATGGTAAATATCTTGCCCACGGTTCTTAGTAGGCTAATCGCTCTATAATTAGTACAGTCACCGTTATCACCCTTTCTCTTGTAGGTTGGGACAATAATCGCCTTTCTCTAATCATTTGAAACTTCACCATTCGTAGCACACATTCTCATAAATTCACTCAGCTACACAAACAAATATCCTCCACCGCTCTTGAGCATTTCAGCAGTGATACCATCTACACCAGCAGCCTCATCATTCTTTAGTTTCTCAATCACGAATATAATGTTGTCGATATCCATTCTTCTTCTGTTACCTACAACGGGTTCTTCTTACGTATCCTCTTCATTCTCACGGTTGTTATGCTCCATAGCTTGACCTCCATACAGATTCTTTAAAAAATCCCACATACAGTCTTCTACTTTGTCCGATTCCCTCGCCATTTCACCATCTGCATTCTTAATTCTGAATGCCTTAGTACTAGCAGTTCCTTTCCTAATCTTCTCAATCCATTTCCAAAATTATTTCTTATTTCCTTCACAATCATTTTGCATTTTTTTATGTTTCTGCGCTTTGATTTTATCCTTGCTTTATTTGACAGGTATCATTGCTTTTCTGTTAATATCCCTATAATTATTTTCTAACCTAGTCCTTTTCTCACCGCAAAGACCTATAATATTCAACTTTCTAAAGTAAGCTTAGTTTCATCATTCCAGCAAGCATCACCACTATTTCGTCCTACAGCCGTAGTACCGCACACTTCAGATGAGCTCTTGAAGATGCTATCCCGTAGCATTATCCATGCATTCTCTACATTTTCATTGTCTAATTTCAACTTCTAGTCTTACACATGTAGATATACATGTTGTATACATGTGGACCATTTTATGTTTAAACCAAGTATTTGTTATAAGCAAGCCTTTTTTCAAGCACAAGCTCATCAATTTGTCCACACAACCGTTAATTTTTAGGGCTTCTAAGTGACCAAGTTTCTGTCTGTACCTTCGCTTTGCACACCAACCCAGCTATTCATATTTCTAAGTAAAATGGTTCTTTCGCCAGGATCGCGAGTACCTATAATATCATCAACGAGTTCCAGACATTATCTTTTACATCCCTACTATCATTATCAACTGCAGCGTAGCATACTAAAGTAAATAGCCTTCTGACTTCCACTTTTATTCTAATCTATAATAATATCGGAAATACACATTTACACTTTTTGACATGCTGTTTTACTTTCTCAGTCATATTCGGATCAACTTCTTGGCTACCATGTGAGTCATTACCTACTCCTGACCAAAGTTGGAGTCCATTCTCTATCTGCCTTATCTCACATCCTTTCTTCTTTGCTTCCGGTACAAATTTAATATCTAGCTCCTTCAAGCGCATTGTATCCCGCAATTCCTTTTCCTAGAAATCATTTACACCTCTAGCATTCTAAGCACCCAGTTTCCGTTCATCGCCTGAAACTTTTCCGTCAACAAAAATTCAAATCCTATCCGAGGCTGCATTATCATTTGTATTATTCATTGCTAAAAGTATACACCCAACTTCTGACTAGATGCGAAAAATTTATTCCGTAAGTATAAAATTATGTCCAAACTGAGCAGTTAAATCGTCATAAGGTAGAGTGTCCATTCACAATGTCAGTCCCATCAAACATCGGTCATTCACAGGAAAGTATGTGAACAAAGCAAGAACCAAAGGAGTTATGATCGGTTTTTGTTGTGCACTGAGGAGGGCACCAGTCTCCTGCAATTTGACAGTGAAAATTGGCGCAAATTTAATCTTTATGACGAAAACTATTCAAAACTGATAAAAGACATGGTTTCTTGCAGTTATCTCAGTAAATAAAAAAAATATCGTAAGGTAATTCTGACAAATGTTGTAGAAATCATAGAAACACATATTTCTAGTTGCATCCATTTTTAGGCTACGAGTAATAGCTTCCGAAATATTTGCAGTTGAAGATGTAATATCACGAAAAATTGATATTTCTTGAAATTCTTGTGACCTATCACAGGGGTGCCTTTTCGCCGCCGCAAAACGTCGAAAAGGGTTAGGGGTGTGACTTCAAGTATTTCTCTGACCAGTCACAGGCGTGCCTTCTCGCTCCCCACGAGACATTGGAAAAGGGTAGCTTTTTCAGACAGTTCAGTTCAAAATTCTCTTTATTGTTTATAAAAATTTATAATACATTTGTTTGTGACATTTATATATATTTGGTCGCTATCTTAATCGATTTTACCCTAAATTAATTTTGGATTTTATTTTGTGGAAAGGGGTAGCTCGAGAATAATGAAGACTCACTTAAAAGCGCGAACGCTGAAGAAAAACCCAAGCTCTATTGTACCCCACCTTGCCACAACTCCTAAACTTCGTCTACCTTTTTCTAGAAAACTATCATCTTTACAGTTGAAATTCATACAACATAAAATGTGCATTTCGATGTGATCTACAACTTTTCATTCAAATATTTTTCGAAATTCACATCATTTATGAAAATCAATGAAAGAAAACCATCATTTCATGAGTTTTTAAATGATTTCTGCCATGAAAATAAAATTGCACCCATTTTTACTATCATATTTGTAATTCGCGCAACAAAATACGTAAGTATACCTGTATGTAGTTTTGAAAAATCAGAAGTCCGACGTTTTCGGAAACACACCCAATATTCTAGAATTGTTTTTTAAATTTACAGAGATATCGCTTTTCTTTCAGTATTTATCACCTTCATTTCTATTATTAATTATAATGTGTCAAGGCCGCTTTACTTTGCAGCGAGAACTTTATCAATGTCCGAAACCGTAAATAATTCCCTATCAAAAGAGACAATGAAGAGAAAATAAATAATAGTTTCCTTACTAAGGTTTTAAATAAAAAAATCGTAAGTGTTTCCTTTCTTTACTTCTAATTTCAGAAACATTACTTTATAAGTATGCAAACGAGTCTAGTTTGACACACTAGCTGTCATTCCCAAGACTCGTTTGCAACTTTAAATATGTTAGTTATTTCTGTTTGAATACCAACGTCAGCTACTTGAGTACACTTCCCTTTTTATAGGTCACTTTCAGATATTGGAGAATGCAACAAGTGGGACAAAGCAGAGGTAAAATTTCAGGTAATATTCCATGTTTCAATGAGCCTGGGAAATGCAAATATCACTTATAGCAACTTTCGAGAAAGAAAAATCGAAGAAATATATTTAAAGAATTAAATAATAAATATAAATTGAAGTACAAAATAATATACGCAGCTTTGAAATGTGAAAGGAACTTTGAACATTTTTTTTCTTGAATCACGTAAAGTAGAGTAAAATTCGATGAAAAAGTAAAAATATGACGTGAAAGAAGAAGTTTGCTATTGAAAGAGTGACTTAGAATTATTAATTTCGAAATTGCTAGCAGGAACATGTGTGGATCAATACACGACCATTTTTCCCGTCATTAAAAGTTTTCCGCCAATAAGTACGTCTGAGCGTCAGTTAAGCGTCGTTATTAATAAAACGTCTAGTGAGCAATTAATGCGGGTAACTTAACTCATTAGCGCATGTTTTGCGCATTAGCAGTACAACTTCTGTGACTACTGCTGTTCAACCATTGATAAAACTGCTTACCGTTAATGAAATTAGTTCCATTATAGTCTAAAGTAATTGATTCAATCGCATCCTGAATAATTGAGCGAGTTTCAATGAGTCTATGCTAATCGATGCCATTCATAATTTGCAAGCTATTTTATAAATTACAGGGAAATTTAAATTTTCGCGTGTTTTTTGTCTTGCGACTTTTTCTATCATGTCCATGTGAAAGTTTATTAGTATATGTCACTTTGCAATCTTATAAAATTGTTTTCCCATTTGATGCAGCATGAAGTTGTTCCCCTTGCATGGAAATGCTCCATTGTTCATTTTCAATTTATTAATTCTGAAAATCGTGATGTACAATTTGAAAATTAATCATTCTTATTGGCTTAGTTCCAAGATCCCGATATAAGAATGCTTCAATTTCTAAACAAAGTTTGGAAATGTTTAGTTTTTAATGCTTCAAGTTTGAGTTCATCAATTTTTAATGTTTCCACTTAGAAAGCATACAGTTTTCAACTTTTTTAGAATAATTTAACTTTAATGGTGCACAAAATTTTAAATTCTTCAATTTTGAACGGTGAAAGTGACAGTGATTTTTTTCGGGACAGAAATCAGATTTTTAGTAGAAGAATGTATCCAATCACTTTGAATGGCACTTGATACTACATGCAATGATACTTGTTAATGATATTTATCATCTTTGAAATTTCTATGCTTTCAATTTAAAGTTATTGTTTTCAGTGCGCAATTTTGAATATTCTAAATTGTTTGATTTCAATGTTAAACGTAAAAAATTGGTTTCTTAAATTCTTCGAAATCGTACAATATCAAATTGAAAGACTTCATATTTGCACAATTTTCAGTTCAAAAGACTAGTAATTAAACAATTTTGAATCAAATGACTCAAGAATGAATTCAATACAATGAAAAATTAAGAAAATATTTTCTCAAATCCAAGCCTTAAAAATGAAAAAAATTTTTAACTAGGTATTGGAAATTGAATTATTTTTTCTTGAAAACGTTCCAAGATATTGAACATTTCAAACTCAACTTAAAAATGAAACGATTCCGAATTGAAAGGCCTAAAATTTCGCAATTTAAAAAACTGGAATCTTAGCGATCTTGTATTGTATTCTTTTTTATTTAATTTTCAAGTTTCAATGTAATATTTTTGAATTGTCCGATTTTTGGTTTAATATTTTTAAAAATGAATCATTTGAAATTAGGAAAATATTTGAGTAGAGAAATTCATGAATGAATAATAATTCTAAATGAAGTGTTGAGAAATAAACGATTTGAAATTAAAAAGTTAAATATTATGTTGCTTGAAATTAAAATAGATAAAAATTAAACTACCTGAAATTAATACCTCAGTAATTGAGTATTTTCTTAAATTTTGAATGGTAATTATAGTGGTTACAATTTTAGAGTTTTGAATTTTCATGTTGAACGCTGAATTTTCAATTTTTCCCTTTCATAAGTTTTGATTTTGTAATTAAAATTGAAATGGTTGAATTTTGAGAAGTCTGATGAACAATTTGAAATTTGGTAATTCTTAAAAGATACGAATATACTTAAAATAATTAAAATCTTGAAGGGTTTGAGTGTAGAAAAGTTTTAATATCATAATTCTTGGCCATTAAATTTTTTTTTTGAATGAAGTTCGGATTCGCTTAATTTTCAACGTTCCGAAGTAGAAATTTTTTCATTTTTAATGTCTTCCGTATAAAGTTACTCCATTTTGAACATTTTTTTAATAATAATTTAATGTTGAAGGCTCATAATTGAAAATTTTCCCATTTTGAACGGTAAAAATGACGGGGAATTTATTTTTTGATCAGAAAAATGTGTCTAAAAGTTTTTATGTAAAATTATATTTTTCATGTAATAAGAATTTAAAATTCTAGAATTTCAGAGGCTCTTCTTTTAAACCTTCAGTTTAGTTTTTATTTTCAAATTGTCAAATTTTATTCGTTTTGGATTAAAATTTATTCAAATTCTAAAGTTTTAAATTCTGAATTACTTAATTTTGAACGCTTTTAATTGAAAATAATACATTTTAAGTTCCTTCGAATCTTAAATTATGCATTTTTTAAAATTATAATCTGAAATTATTCAATTTCAAACTTTCCGAAACTGTCCTATTTCCGAATTTTTAATCTGAAATCATTCAATTTCAAGATTCTTATTCCAAAATAAAATTGTTCAATCTTAAATGCTTCGAATTAGAATTGTTGGAACTTAAACTCCTTTCTAATGAAATTTTCCAATTTTCAAAATTCTTGTTCGCAATTGTTTAATTTTGAGAGCCCTTGCATTAAAATTTTTCAATTTAAAATTATTCAATTTTAAACGCTTTTTTCAGACCAAATAATGGCCTTTTTTCAAAGTCTTACCTGATCTAGAATTTTATTTGGAACGTTTTTAATCCAATTAAAATTAATTAATTGATAATTGGGAACTAATATTTTGGAAATAAATATATGACTTGAAATGCTTGGATAAAGAAGAAGCCTTTAACCTTTCCAACTTTTGAGGTGAGTTTCAGTAAAAATAATTAAAATGTTAAAATGTATGACAATCACAATTTTTTAATTTCTTTCTTCTTGAATATTTCAAAACTGTAAAGTGAAAGGCCTTATTTTTGAACAGCTTTCAGCTTGAAACTATCAAAATTGAATTATTTCAAACTGAAATTATCAAAAATTAGACAACATTGTATTGAACGCATTTAAAGTAGAATAATTTGATATCAAAACATTGAAAATGGTTTGGCTTCATTTTTGAATCTTTCAAAAATGTATCGTTTGAAAATAATTATATTCCATAGTTAAAAGAATAACTTAAACCAATACTGAGTTGAATAATGCGTTTCAACCTGCATTATCCAAAATTTTCATTTTTATTTCACATCAATACACTACTGGTTGACTATGTCATTCCGCCACCTAAAACTTTAAATGGACCCGTAAAAATGATACCCTGAAAATTTGAACAAAATCGGTTAATAAAAAGATGTGCCTCACAGCCGTTAGTTTCTTATTTAATTAACGTTGTGAAAAGCTTTACTTTTGAAAATGTGAAGTCATTACTGATTTTCATTAGTAGACTCAATAATACATTAGTTAGAACAATTTAAAAAAAAAGTTTTTACTGAGTTTATTTCTCTCAGTGTATACTACACTTTCTCTAAACAGTACAATATCTTCAAATCAGAAATGAGAACATCTCTGATATCATCACCCTTCAAGGAATATTGCTGAATCTGATATTTCCGGTTTTACGATCCCTACGAAACGTGTGCTGTATCACTTGTACTCGATCAAAAATATGATATGAACATTAAAATAGGATATAAACATCGAAAACGAAGTATAAAAATAACTTAACATGTATAAGTTTGTAAAATTATTGACTTCAAATTCATTTATCTCACAGAAGGTAGTTCATGCGACCTCTTTTTATTACATAATAATATAACCGAGAATATAACAAACAGAATTTCATGTTTAGCACCATTTTTGCCTCGCTTTTTTCGTTGCAAAATCAGGGATCCAGTCGTCGGTATTCAAACTTGGGAATCTACAACATAACCTCATTATATACTCGATGATTTAAAAAAGTACTCAGACACATGTAAAAAACTTGAAAGTAAAAATATACTAGTTGAATTTGAACTCGAATGAGATTTGTCCTCAATAGTGGAAGAGCGATTTTCATCTGGTGTTTTGTGGAAAAATGTTTGGAGCTCCCTTGTTTTTGCTATTGTTTCTTTTTCTCGTTGAGACTTTTCAGCAGCTTGTTTTCTGTATTCACAATCACTCAATTTTTTCCAACCGTCACCCATTTTTATGTGAAAAAAATGTATGTTTCCATTGCAAATGAGAATATGTAATTGTTTTTTCTATGGATATCGCTACTCGAGTTGAGCCGCAGAGGCGCCACTATACCAAATAGTTGTGCACTCTCTGGGCGTTTTTACTCTCAGTTTCTCTCTGTAATCAATTTTTTCCGACCATTTTTCTTCTCAAGATCATCATTAAGCAATGTGTCATATATTTTTACTTCTAAAATGATGTTTTAATTGTTTAAAGAAATTTTCATCACTTAAGCGATTTATTTTAGTCAAGAAATTGCAAAATGATGTCATTTTCTAAATCAAATGAGTTTTAGAATCAATATACAGAAATAATGTATTTTATATAATACTAGCTGTGCCCTGAGGCGGCGGCTTCGCCGCAGCGGAAGTGCCGCT
>JAUMHM010000085.1:24868501-24888734 GCA_032362435.1 Melikaiella ostensackeni
GATCGCAGCACCAACTGTCGGGACAAACTGGAATTACAATAGAATATTATTGAATATCGATACTGCGCGATCGTAGCACAATCTGACGGATCCAATATGAAACATTCCAAAGTCAACAACAATTTATAAGTGATAAATTAATTAAATAAACAATGCAAATTGGGCCGAATTGTAAATCTTAACCATTCTCGAATCCACCCGAACACACAAAAAATTTCATCAAAATCGGTCCAGCCGTTTAGGAGTAGTTCAGTGACATACACACGCACAAAAGAAATATATATATAAAGATATTTTTCCAATTTGATTATCTATTCCATATTTTGCCAACATTCATTAACTTCTTGAATAATTTTTTATTGACTAAACAATTAGTTTTCAGCGAGAAGCTAGAAAATTATCATAATTTTGAAATTGAACAAGTTTCCTTATCAGTGCATGTATTATAACAATTATGTAGTTGTTCAAACAATCATGAATTCTATGCATGTACGTTGAAAGCTGAAAATTTCAGAAAAACGTGTTTTTTTGCTATTTGATTAATTTTATTATTCATTAGACGGTGGACCACTTTGAAATTTGAAGCGTTTAAAATCGAAAAACTTTGAATTTAAAGCCTTGAAAAATTGTACATAATCAAATTTATAGCCTTTGATATTTTACAATTTAAAACTCATAGCTTTCAAAACGTTAAGATTAAAAATTTTCATTTCTTTTTTTAAAATGGAGAGTTTTATATTTAGGGCAATGGAAATTTGTCAGATTCAAAATGAAGCTTTAAAAATTGTATCATTATACACAGGAAATGGGAACGCTTAAGGGTGAATATTTTTCAATTAGATATCTTCAAAATCGGAAAGTTCAATTTCAAATCTGCAAAACTGAAGTAACGTTTTAAATTTGCAGCACAATATCAAAATTAAAAAATATGAGAATGAAAAATCCAAAATTACTAATTTAATATTGATACATTTTCGAAATTTATCTATTTCACTATATATAATAACTCCAAATTGAAATCGTGCACGATTGAAAAATTCCGAATAAGCATTGAAAACTGAATATTTCCAATTTAGTTTTCCAATTATCCGAATTAGAAACCCACTTAACTAATTCAGTTTTCCAATTATCCGAATTAGAAACTCACTCCACTAGCCTGGAAAAAAATTGCCTCAAGAATAAAACTATGCAAGAACTAATGATTCAAAATTGGACTTTTTAAATTTGATAATATTCTCAATAGAACATTTCAAAATCAATGCCTCTCAAATAATTTTTTTTTGTCATTTACTATGCAATTTAGTACCAAAAACGGTTCGACATTTCTTAAAAATTCAACTAATTTTATTGACTGAAGTGCACTTTAATATTTTCAACAGTAACTATTTAAGTTCAGGTCTTCATTTTAAATCAAGCAAGTGTAGTATATGAGAAGTATAGTCTTACAATAAAAAGAATTTATAGGATTATTTCAAATAAATAAAGATGATCTAGGACTAAGGTCATTTGGGTATCAAATTCTGTTGTCTTAAGAGTAACATGGTTGTTAATTATAGTCTTGAATTCTTCATTCCTCAAGTTGTTTGCATTTTTCTCGCATGTGACACTCTGAATGACCAATTAAGAAGAAAGTGAATTAAACTTGATAAATCCAGTTTTATGAACCTTTCATACAGCAGAATCCAATAGCATGAGAACTGCTATTTCTTCACATCCGCAATAAAATGCTCATAATTTTTATGAAGTAAAGTATGAGTTTTTTCCGAAAACATCAGGAAACATATCAAAATTCTACAAATAATCAGTCCCAAGCGAAGTCATTCTTGGATTAATTTTAAATATGAATTTGATACCATTTTTTTAATTTCTGACGAAAATTGTGAAATTTTTCTCTAGATTTTGCCTGAGGCGGAACTTGGAATAAGAGGATTGTAAAAATCCAAATGCTAGAACTAGAAAAAAAATTTGTGCAAAATTTTGGTAATTAATAATCGTAAACATTTCGTAAAATTTGCTTAGAGTGTATTCCCTATTTATTTTTATAATTTTTGTCGAAATGATGTAGTTTTGAATGTTTGCAGTCTTCATATTCCAAGCTCTACCTCAAGTAATAAGTAAGTAAACATTTTTAAAACTTTCGTTATAAGTTGGAAAAATTATATGAAAATTCATGTTCGGAAGGAGCCAAAAAGCATGAAAAAATATGAAGTATTTCGGAAGGGCCTTGGAAAATTAGGAAGCTTCTTCAAAAATATTTAGTTTTTAATGCATTTGTTGGATTTTTTGGGTGTGCAGAATTTCAATTTGAAGTTATTAATAGTGAAATAATTGAATATCAAATATGCATCATTATCAAATTATTAATTTTGAATGTTTCATTCCGATAATATAAATTTTGAAATTGTGTGTCAAATTGAAAACGTTATTTCAGTTTTGTAGATTTGAAATTGAAATTTTCAGTTTTGAAGATATCTAACCAGATAATATTCACCCTAAGACGTACCCATTTTGTGTGTATATTTGTAAAGTTTCCTTTTCAATTTGCCAAATTTTCATTGCTCTAAATATAAAACTCTTAATTGTGAAAAAATATATGGAAATCTTTACGCTTAGAAAGCTGTGCATTTTGAATTTTGAAGCCTATGAATTTGATATCGTACAATTTTCCGGCACTTTAAATAAAAAAAATGCAATTTTAAATGCCCTAGACTTGAAAATGGTCCACTTTTACGTTTTAGAATTGATTAATTTTTAGTTCAAAATTCTCAATAGTGAAATTATTTCATCTGACAGAAACAGGAATAGAAAACAAAAACATCTCAGCGAACCAACTTCCTGCTGCGCACAGAATGTATTAGCTGCGCAAGCTTGTAGATTATTATTAGTAATTTTCAAAGGCTGATCAAAATCTGGAGCTTGTGATTCAAATGGAAAAAACAAAATTTAGATTTACCAGAAGAAATAACTGTAATTGTAATATATTTCAGCAATTTAATTATTTTTACTGAAACTAATATTATAAGCCAATAAGTTAGGCTTTTTTTTATTCCAAGTATTTTAAATATGAAAAAATGAGGAAGTTATTTACTGAAGAGGAAAATTAAATAAATGTAATAAGTAAAAGGCAAAATATATTCATTTCGAAAACATCAGTTTCCAATCGTAAATTTAATTTTGTAGTACAGTTTCGGATACTTGAAATTGATCCCAAAGAATCTCATATTTAATCAATTGAATATTACTTCATTTTACACTTACTTATGTTTTTTCAAACTTTAAATAATATAACAAATAAATTAAAAGAAACAGGAATAGAAAACAAAACTATCTCAGCGAACCAATTTCATGCTGCGCACGGACTGTATTGGATGCGAGCGGAATGTACAGGTATAGGCTGCGTACGCTTGTAGATTATTATTAGTAATTTTCAAAAGCAGGTCAAAATTTGGAGTTTGTGATTTTAATGAGAAAATACAATCCAGATTCACCCGAAGAAGAAAATTGTAATTTTCATAGATTTCATCAATTTAATTATTGTTACTAAAACTTATATAAGATGTCGAAAAAGTTAGGCTTTTCCTTCATTCCAAGTATCTTAAACATGAAAGAATGAGAAACTTATCAACTGAAATGGAAAATTAAAGAAACGTGATAAGTAAAACGCAAAATATATTTATTACAAAAACATTAGTTTCCAATTGTTAGTTTCATTTTGTAGTACAGTTTCGCAGATTTGAAATCGATGCCAAAGAATTTCATATTTAATCAATTGAATATTATTTCATTTTACACTCACTTACGTATTTCTGAACTTTGAATAATAAAACGAACCAAGTTAAAGAAACGGGTATAGAAAACAAAAACTTCATGCTGCGCACGGCATGTATTAGCTGCGTTCGCTTGTAGATTATTATTAGTAATTTTCAAAAGCAGGTCAAAATCTGGAGTTTGTGATTCAACTGAAAAAAACACAATGTAGAATCACCCGAAGAAAAAAATTGTAATTGGAATAGATTTCAGCAATTCAATTATTTTTACTAAACTTAATGCTAGAAGTCAAAAAGGTTAGGCTTTTTCTTTATTCCAAGTGTTTCAAATATGAAAAAATGGGAGGCTTATTGACTGAAAAGGACAATTAGGGAAACGTATCAAGTAAAACGCAAAATAGGTTTATTTCGAAAACATTAGTTACCAATCATTAATTTCATTTTGTAGTACAGTTTCGAAGATTTGAAGTTAATCCTAAAGAATTACATATTCAATCAATTGAATGTTATTTCATTTTGCACTTTCTTATGAATTTCTAAACTTCAAATAATGAAAAGAAGCATGTTAAAGAAACAGGAATAGAAAACAAAAACATCTCATTGAACCAACTTCATGCTGCGCACGGACTGTATTAGATGCGAACGGAATGTATTAGCTGCGTACGGTTGTAGATTATTATTAGTAATTTTCAAAAGCAGGTCAAAATCTGGAGTTTGTGATTTGAATGAAAAAAAGTCTAGATTTACCTGAAGAAAAAAATCCATAAAAAGTGTTGATTTCATTTTAAAAGGCATGTTCTCATTAGAATTATACTTTGAGCGTCCACTAAATATTTGAATAACATTTCTAACCAGTCGGGTGTACTTCTTACTTTCAGAAATAATTTCTAAGGATGCACCAATAAAATAAAAAAGTCAATTTCAAGACATCAATTATTATTACAAAATTAATCTTAATGTCTTCATATTCATTCATATGTGATAATAATCGCGACTCGAATCTTTTCGTTAAAATAACATTTTAGTCGTTTGAAATGATCTTCTGGTGCATTGGGAGAAAAATGAATGAATGGTTTTTTAGAGGGCTCCTCGTCCAAATGAAGTGCTATGATAGATAATAAAATTAAGGGTATATTCTGTTTATTTATTCTTCTCCTTATTAAATACTGGTTTTCACTGGTTTACACTGCTTAATCAACATTAATAAAGACTAAAATTCAATATATCTTCAAATCATACTTGTTGCATGATAAATATATTTTTCAAGTTTTCGGCTTATTGCCTTTGCCTTTTTTTTATTATAAAATCTACGATTTTGAAAATATTTTTTGTACACAAATGAAGATTTTGAAAATAAAAAATAGTGTTTTCGAAGAAATTGAATTTTTTAGTTCTAGGGTTTTGTAGGGGAAGTAAGAGGGAGTATGGAAAAAGTAGGGAAAGTAATAGGAGTATGGGTAAGTGAGGAAAATGAGGAGAGCGATGATGAGGGAAATGAGGGTAAGTGAGGGGCGTGGTATGAGGGAAGTAAGGGCGAATGAGGGGAAATGATAAGAAGGAAGGGGAATGGGGGGGATGGTGTGGAAGAATAGGATGAGGGAAAGTGATGGGAGATACGGTGAAATAACGAAAAAAGATTGGAAGTGAGAGACATGAGGGGAAGTGAAGGAAATGAGGGGAGGTGAGATGAGCGGAAATAAGGAAAAGTGAGGGAAAGTAAGGGAAAATGAGGGTAAGCATGGTGAGTGTAATAAGAGGAAGTGAGGAAAATAAGAGGAGGGGAAATAAGGGGAATGGAGGGGAATTGATGGACTAAAAGTCTAAAAATTAATATATCTTCAAATCATACTAGTTGCATTATAAATGTATTTTCTTCTTTTTCGGTTTATTGCCCTTTCTTTGTAGTAGAGTCTACGATTTTGAGAACTTTTTTGTACGCAAATGATGATTTTGAAAATAAAAAATACTATTTTCGAACAAACTGAATTTTTTCGTTTTCGGGTTTTGTAGGGGAAATGAGGGAAAATGATGGGGAGCGAGAGGAAGTATAGGTAAAGGAGGATAAGCAATAAGAAGTAAGGGGAAGTGAGGAAAATGAGGGGAGAGATGATGAGGGAAAATAATGGCAAGTGTGGGGCGGGGAGGTGAGATGAGAGGAAATAAGGAGAAGTGAGGGGAAGTAGGGGAAAATGAGTGCAAGCGAGGCGAGGGAGATGAGGAGAAGTAAGGAAAATTAAAGGAGGGGTAATGAGGGGAAATAAGGGGAAGGGAGGGGAATTGACAGACTAAAATACTAAAATTTATATAACTTTAAGTCATACTAGTTGCAATTTAAATGTATTTTTTAAGTTTTCGGTTTACTGCTTTTTCTCTAATGTAGAATCTACAATTTTTAAATATTGTTTGTACACAAATGACAATTTGGAAAATAAAAAACATTATCTCCGAACAAATTGAATTTTTTCGTCTTAGGGTCTTATAGGGGAAGTGATCAAAAAATGATGGGAAGTGAGAGGAAGTATGGGAAATGGAGGGGAAGTAATGGGAAGTAAGGGTAAGTATAGGAAAGTGAGGATAGAGATGATGAGGGAAAATGTGGGCAAGTGGGGGGCGGGGTATGAGGGGAATTAAAGGAAAACGAGGGGAAATGATAAGGGAGGGGAATTGAGGGGATGGTTTGGAGGAGTAGTGTGAGGGAAAGTGATGGGAAATAAGGGGAAATAATAGAAAATGAGGGAGAGTGAGGGACATAAGGGGAAGTAAGGGAAACGAGTGGAGTGATAATGAGGGTAAATAAGAGGGGAGAAAGGGAATTAATGGGATCGGGTGGGGGAATATGGGATAGAGATGATGGGAGGAGAATGGGCTGAGTGAGGGAGGGGTGGGGTTGAGGGGAGGTTTGAATTACCTTATTGACGGCTTGATAGGCTACTAATCCCTTTTTGTAGGCGCCTGTCGCTTACTTTTACTAATTTTTCATAGATATTTTATTCATTACTAAAGTGCTTCTTAAGATATTCACCTTCAAAATAACCGACTGGCCATACCACATCGATAATCCTCAGACAAATAAATATCGCATTTCTCAATGCCAGGGTCGTTCGCGGTGAAGATATTCTGACTGAAAATTCTCTTCCATATTGTTAGCCCCTATAACATAGACCTGTGTTGATTTTCCAATAAAACTTTACAGCAAGGTTTATTACAACTTTTATTTGCAGATCTCTTTCCCAGTGGTGATTTCATTTTACTCCCTTTTTTCTCTCACTCTTTTTCTTACTTTTTCGATTCCATTTATTTCAATCTCTCTTACATTTTATGATTTGAGCAAAGAGAGCCAGCAAGAGATTGAAGGCGAAAGTCAGAGAAGAAGTAACAATAAATGAAAGAAAGAAGGGACATTAATTCTCGATGTTAGAAAAGGGGGTGGGGATAAATTGCCGACGCACTCCCATTTGGAGAAATTTTCTCTCAAAGTAACGAATTTATTATCCTTTGGATTTTGGTCACAAGACAGAAGAAAATAGAAAAAGTCTTCTGAAATGTATATAGGTATAATTAACATACCTTACATTGTTAGTCGTATCATTTATTTACGATTAACTTGTGCTGGGTAGGCTGACAGGAAGAAATTTAATATCATTGAAAAACTTCGACCAATCGAACGAGAAAATTTCTATTGAAACTGTTTTCGATGGAAGATCATTCGAGATAATCAGTTGCGATCCGAGGGGAATCCCTTTCCAATCTCTACAGTCCTACCAACCACGCTCACCTCTACTTACTTCCAGCTGGTTTCCGCTCGTCAAATGTCTGGGGAATCCAGTCGCGACTCATGGCTCGTTTTAATTCTTCTTCTTTCTTTGGCATTTTAACTTTCTTCATTTTTTGGACTTCTGTTTCTGTCTGCTATGTGCTCCTATATTAAATCTCTAGACTTGGAGATGACTCGCCGCACAAATTGTTTTCGACGGTGGAACAGAATACGCACCAGGGGGATTCCCCGGATTCTATATACTCGTTGAGGTTGCATTATTGCATATACGGGTGGTCCAAAAAAAAAAGTATTTCTGAATTTCTATGTCTACAGTGGCCTAATTTGTTCTTTTTTCGACCAACAAAATATTTTGAAAAAGAAAATTAAAATTCATGAATATTTAGAGGTCGCGCAAGCCGAATTTTTGTTTTAAAATGGAAACTTATATTTTATTCGTTTTAAATGGACGAAAGAGTATTTTATATGTTGAAACATTATTATTTCAATAGACAGCAGCTATTTTGTTCTGCATTTAATCATTGTTTATTTATTGAAATGCCTTTTCAATAACGATTTGACATTACTTTCTCCAAACATATATTTAGAGAATTGAAATCAGTTCAATGAATCATTTCACATTTTAGGGAAGAGCAAGACTTCGCTGGTACGATTATACAATATAAATATAATTTTGCAGTTTCTAACACATTTTTTTGAAGAATTTAAAATAAGTTTACAAATATAATGAGAATGAAGCAGAGAAAACTAAACGGTGCCAACTTCACTTTCTGACGAAATGAGTTCTCTTCAAAAATCATATTTTCTCGGACTTTACACCTATTTCAGTAAAAAAAAATTAACGATTTGCAATTTTTTATGCTAAAATTTAGTATTTGAATGTGTTTAACTGTTTGAAATTTCGCAGAATTCAAACTATATGAATGGTGAATACTAGAATATTCAATTGTTTTAAACAATTCGATGGTTATTATAGAATTTTAACAAGTACTTAACAATTGGAGATATTATTATCAAAATTTAAAAATCTTCTACTAGTACTATAAATGATTTTTTTTTGTTAGTGTTGTTTGTTTATAAAATGAATAAAAATATGTATTTCATAGGATTTTCTTAACTATTTATGTACTATTTTCATTGATAATACCGCATGGACATATAGCGCCATTAATTAGTTCACATAACGGCTATTAAACTGATCTACCCATTTACACTACCATTTACCATCTACCCATTTACAGTTTAAGAAGAGTTTATTAATTATGTAAGGCTTTTTTTGAGGGGGGGGGAGGGTTGTAAAATCTTAAGAATCCTAACTTTGGGAGGAAGGAATTTCAAAGCATTTCTTACTCAATTTTCCTCTTTCTAATTATTTTTTTTAGATATGCTGGTTGAAACCAGTTTTGGCTGTTAACATTATTTTTGATATTATCATGCACATTATATCATTATTTGTTTTATTTCTTTTTCATTATATTATATTTCATATAACATACGTTCAATAAATATAGAGTCACGAAGTTAGCCATTCTTGAAATCTAATGTACACCTTTCATGAAATTCCGTGGAGTCCCTGGAAATCTTTCCAATCCTTTGAAATCCAGTGAATCCTTTCGAAAATTCTGTGAACCACTTAGAATTTCTCTAATCGTGTGAAACTTTTTCAAAATCCTTTTAGTTCCATGGATATCGTGCATAATCTCTTAAAATCCTTAAATTCCCATGAAAATCTCTTATAAGCCCTTAAAATCCGTCAAAATTCCTTAAAATCCCTAAAAATCGGATAAAGTCGTTGAAATTCCGTGAAATAATTATAAATATCACGAAATCTCTTGAAATCTTTGAAACCCCTTTGAAATTCAGTGAAATCTTTTAAGTCCGTGAGAATTTTTCCGAATCTCTTGAAATCCCTTGAAATATTTCAAAATACATTGAAATCTTTCAAAAGCCATTGAAATTCCTCAAAATTGTTTCACGTCCCTTATAGTATTCGAGAACTTTTTAAAACTCACTTTAATCTTCTTAAACTTTACAAAATCTTCTAAAATCCATGGATATACTTTGAAATTTCACGAAATCTCTTAGAATACTTTGAAATCCCATGAAATCATCAATACCACTTCAAATATTTTAAAATATATTTTAAATTTTTGCCAATATCTTAAAATGCTGTGAAATTGATTGAAATCTTCAAAAATCTATGAAAATCCTTTGAAATCCCTGGAAATCCCTTAAAATCTCTGAAAATCGGTTTAGATCCTTGAAATTACGTGAAATAATTCTAAACATCACGAAATCTCCTGAAATCTTTGAAACCCCTTTGAGATTCAGTAAAATCTCTCAAGTCCATAAGAATTTTTCCGAATCTCTTGAAATCCCTTAGAATAACTTTAGGAATACATTATAATCTTTTAAAAGCCATTGCAATTCCTTGAAATTCTTTTGAATCCTTTATAATATTCAAAAACTTTTTAAAACTCAGTTAAATTTTTCTTAATTTTACAAAATTCTCTAAAATCCATGGATATACTTTGGAATCTTATGAAATCTCTTTAAATACTTTGAAATCGCGTAAAATTATTGTGAAATATTTCGAAATATCATGAGATGTCTTGAAATCTTTGAAACCCCTTAGAAATTTAGTAAAATCTTTCAAATCCATGAGATTCCTTCCGAATCTCTTGAAATCCCTTAAAAAATTTTAGAATACATTAAAATCTTTGAGGAGCTATTCAAACTTCTCGAAATTCCTTTTAATCCTTCATAATAGTCAAAAAAGATTTAAAACTTAGTTAAATCTTTTTAAATCTTACAAAATCCTATAAAATCCGTGGATATACTTTGAAATCTTATGAAATCTCCTGAAATACTTTGAAATCCCATGAAATCATCGATACCGCTTTAAATCTCTGAAAATCCATTTAAAATTCTTGCCAATCGCTTGAAATGCTGTGAAATTGATTGAAATCTTCAAAAGTCCATGAAAATCCTTTAAAAACCCTGGAAATCCCTCAAAATATCTCAAAAAACGGTTAAAATCCTTGACATTCCTTGAAATATTTCTAAATATTACGAGATCTCTTGAAATCTTTGAAATCTCTTTCAAATTTAGCAAAATCTTTCAAATCCATGGGAATCATTCTGAATTCCTTAAGATCCTTCTAAATCTTTGTCAATTTTTTTGTGTCCCGTGAAATTGCTTTATATCATCGAAATCAAATAATAATCCTTTAAAATCCCTGGAAGTCCCTTAGAATCTCTAAAAAAACGGTTAGATCATTTAAATTCCGAGAAATATTTCAAAATATCACGAGATTCCTTGAAATCGTTGAAACCCTTTTAAAATTCAGTGAAATCTTTCAAAGCCATGAGGTTCCTTCTGAATCTCAAATCCCTCAAAATATTTTAGAATACATTAAAATCTTTGAAGAACAATTAAAATTCCTCGAAATTCCTTTAAATCCTTTATACTATTTGAAAAATTTCTCAAACTCAGTTAAATCTTTTTAAATTTTACAAAATCGTGTAAAATCACTGGATATACTCTAGAATTTTATGAAATCCCTTAAAATACTTTAAAATCCCATGAAATTATTGATACCGCTTTAAATCTCTTAATATCCATCTGCAATCTTTGCCAATCTCTTGAAATGCTGTGAAATTAATTGAAATCTTCAAAATTCCATAAAAATCCTTTAAGATCTCGGGAAGTCCCTTAAAATCTCTGAAAGTCGGTTGAAATCCTTGAAAATCCGTAAAAAATTTTCAAATATCACGAAGTTCCTTGAAATTGTTGTAAGCTCTTTTTAATTCAGTGAAATCTTTCAAATCCATGAGATTCCTTCTGAATCTCTTGAAATCCCTTAAAATATTTTAGAATACATTAAAATCTTTGAAGGGCTATTAAAATTCCTCGAAGTTCCTTTGAATCCTTTATAATATTCGAAAACTTTTCAAAACTCAGTTAAATCTTTTTAAATCTTACAAAATCCTCTGAAATCCATGGATATACTTTAGAATCTCTTGAAATACTTTGAAATCCCATGAAAGCGTCGATACCGCTTTAAATCTCATAAAATCCATTTCAAATCTTTGCCAACCTCTTGAAATGCTGTGAAATTGATTGAAATCTTCAAAATTCTATAAAAATTCTTCGAAATCCCTTAAAATCTTCAAAATTCGGTTAAAATCATTAAAATTACGTGAACTATTTCTAAATATTACGAGATCTCTTGAAATCTTTGAAATCCCTTTAAAATTTAATAAAATCTTTCAAATCCATGAGAATTTTTCGGAATCCCTAAAATACTTTCAATTCGTCGTCAATTTTTTGGTGTCTTGTGAAATAACTTTATATTTTCAAAATTCCGTAATAATCCGTTAAATCCCTGGAATTCCGTTAGAATCTCTAAAAATCAGTTAAAATCCTTGAAATTCCGTGAAATATTTTGAAATATCATCGGATTCCTTGAAATCTCTGAAACCCCTTTAATATTCAGTGAAATCTTTCAAATCCATGAGAATCCTTCCGAATTTCTCGAAACCTCTTGAAATATTTTAGAATACATTCAAATCTTCAAAGAGCTATTGAAATTCCTTTAAATCCTTCATAATATTCCAAATTTTTTTAAACTCAGCTAAATCCTTTTAAATCTTACAAAATCCTCTAAAATCCGTAGATATACTGTGAAATCTTTCAAAATCTCTCAAAATATCTCGAAATCCAATGAAATCATCGAAACTCCTTTAAATCTCTTAACATCCATTTTAAATCTTTGCCAATCTCTTGAAATGCTGTGAAATTGATCGAAATCTTCACAATTCTATGAAAATCTTTTTAAACCCTTGGAAGTCCCTTAAAATCTCTGAAAATCGGTTAAAATCCGTGAGATTCCGTGAAATTTTCTCAATATTACGAGATCTCTTGAAATCTTTGAAATGCCTTTAAAATTTAGTAAAATCTTTCAAATCCATGAGAACCTTTCCAAATCCGTAAAAATCCTTTTAAATATTTGTCAATTTGTTGGTATCCCGTGGAATCTCTTTATATCTTCAAAATCCCTTAATAATCCTGTAAAATCCCTGGGATTCCCTTAGGATCTCTAAAAATTGGTTGAAATCCTTGAATTCTCGTGAAATATTTGGAAATATCACGAGATTTCTTGAAATCTTTGAAACCCCTTGAAAATTCAGTGAAATCTTTCAAATCCATGAGATTCTTTCCGGATCTCTTGAAATCCCTTAAAATTCCATTACATGTTTTGAAATCCTCTAAAATTTGTGGATTTACTTTTGAGTCTTTTGGAATCCCTCAAAATAATTTGAAATCCCGTGAAATCATCGATACCGCTTTGAATCACTTAACATACATTTGAATCCCTTGAACTCCTATTAAGACTTTTCCAATCTTTTGAAATCCCGCGAAATCTTTTTAAATCCTGTGACATTCCTTTGAATTCCTTTAAATTTTCGAAATCTAATTGAAATCCCCTGACATCCATCAAAATTCGTGGAAATACTTCGGTATCTCTTAGAATCCTTTGAAATCTCATGACTTTTTTAAAAATGTTTCGGTACCCCTTCAATACTTTAAGATCCTTTCAAACCGCAAAAATCGTTCCTAATTCCTTATAATCCCTCAAAATCCCTGAAAATCCTGAAAGTCCTTAAAAATCTTGTGGGATGTCTTGAAAATCTAAAATTTTCTCTGAAATCCCACTAGGTAATTTCTTCAAGATCTTAAAATCACTCAAAATCTGTAAAACCTCTCGTAATCCTCTGGAATCGTTCGGAATACCCGAAAACTTTTGTAATTCCTTGAAATCTCATAAAAACAACGAAAAGCTTTAGAAATCTCATTAAATTCCCAAAACAAATTCATAATTCTTTGAAATACTTTGTAGTCCTTTGAAATACCTTAAAATCCCTTGAAATCTCTTGAAATCCTTTCAAATCACTGGAAATCCTTCAAATTTTTTGAAATCTTTTCAAATCTCGTTTACCATGAAGGTAATTGATCTACTGTTGATGTATTGAGTAAGAATATAAAATCTTTCTTAAGAAGGAGGGGGGAGGGTTACCAAATCTTACGAATCCTTATAACAGGGAGAAGGGGGCCTAAAATTTCAAAAATCATTCTCATGTGATAATTGGACCTTCCTTTATTATTATATACACTATTTTTCAATCAGAATGATACCGATTCTCAAAATACTCAGTTTTCCTCGTAGAAATGATTGACGTCAATCTTAAGAATGCTAAATTTAAAAGCTAATTTTTCTATTTGAAAATCGTTTAATGCTGCATTATATTGATTATTTCACTTTTTACGTGATCGATAACCTCGCCAGGTCCCGGTTAGTTTCATACTTTTCTTAGGACATGTTCTTCGAAAAGTATGACGTGTTCTTTACCTATGCATAGTTATAGAATTGGCTCAAGAGAAAGAATAAATGCCACTTAGTTACACTATGTTTGCGACCATTGGGAAAGAGCAATAAACTCTTCATATTTCAAACTCTGCCACAAATTACCTCATTCACTGAAGACAAGGGTTCTCAAGAGCAACTTTTTGCAATCATACTTCATGTTTAGAATTTATGAGAATTTTTTGTTTAATGATTAAAATAAAATCTACTTTCTTATGGAAATTTTTTGTGTACTAAAAAAGAAAACCCAAAAAGTTCACAACTGAAAAATAGACTTTGAGGCCAAATTCAGAGTTATATAGTTTACTGCATGTTATGTTATATAATCATAAGAGCCTGATGCCAACACAAAAAGTTTCTGAAAACAATTTTGAAACTTGGGTCAATTGAAAAACGTCATCTTTCAAAAAACCAGTAAAGATGTCACTGAACGACCGAGTAATATCTTGCACTTCCATTAAAATTATTTTTATGTTCATCTTTTCGTGTTCTAAGTGACCTCCTTGTTTGCCCTGTATAAACAGCATCACATTGTCTACACATAAATTTGTAAGTTACACATTGTTTTTCCAGTTTCGCATATTTGTCAATACCCAATTTTACAATCGAATTGCTTTTAATAAGTACACTATATATCGTATGTAAGCCTAATTTTCCTAACAATGATTTTAAGATACTTGAGATCTTTCCAAAATAAGGCAGGACAACCGTATTGAATCTATTGTAATCTTGTGCATTGTTTTTGTTCTGATTATTGCCTCTTCTTTTGAATTGCACAATTCTGTTATGCGTATGCTTGTCAATGAAAATAATAGGTTAATGATTGCGAAAAAGAATTTGTTTGCATAATTAAATTTTCTCTTCATGGAATTTTGGATGAGATAATTTAAGAGCTCTATCAGTTAAATTCTTTACAACTCCTATTTTGTTGTAAATAAAATGATTAGGATTAAAATTCAATGTTTTTTTTTCCTCGGAAAAAATTTTTTTTTGAATTTTTCACGTAAACGATGCAAGATATCACAAAAGTGCAAGAGGTATTTTTTGTAGATTTTTTCCAGACGTGCAACCTTTCATTTCAACACTTTTTGGTACATTTCGTTCTTTCTGAGAAAATTGCGAAAATTCAATTTTAGAAAAAAATTCTCTTGGCCACGAAAATTGTTTAGCCCACACGAAAATCAGAGAATATCTTCCTTATGGAAGGAAAAATTGAACAAGAAATTGGCAGAAAATATAAGTGTGTGTCTTCTGTTGAAATCGGCGTTTTATAGTTTCAAACAAATCGTCGCCATTTTGTTAATTTTTAACTTTTTTCAAATTTCCTGACGGATATCGAAAGTTTAAAGAAAAAATTCGTGTTCTTTTTAAACAAACGTGAAAACTCAAATACTTGTAACTTCGTGGAATATCTTTTTTCTCAATTTGAAAAAATATATGTCGCCTAATTCACTCTAGAAAACAACATATTTTGTCGCTGAGAGATTCTGTGAATGATTTATATATTCTAGAAAACAGTTGACTTCTATTAACTGGAAAGATAAATTTCCCGCAAAAAAGATCATTTTTAACCAAGAAATATGAACGTAAAAAAAATATATTCACCCAAATAGTTGAATTTACAACCAAATAGTTGAATATCAAAGACAAGAAAAAGAATTTTTTTTAAATGTTGAATTTTCAACTTTAAAATTTGGATTTTCAAGCAAAAAGTCATTTTCAACCAAGAAGGATAAATTTTTAACCAAAAAAAAGACGAATTTTCGACAAAAGATTCAAATTTTCAAGCTGAAACGTCGAATGTTTAGAAAAAAAAGTTTACTTTTCTAACCCGAAAAGATAAATTTGCAACCAAATAGTTGAATTTTTAAGCAAGAAAATTAAACTTTAACCACAAAACCATTGTATTTTTGAGTCAAGAAGGCGTACTTTTGGGAAGACAGTTGAATTTTCAATAAAAAGCTTTTTTCAACCAAGAAAAATTAATTTTCAACTAAAAAAGATTTTTTCACCACAAAAGATAAATTTTCAACCAAACAGCTGATTCTTCAAACTATAAAGATGAATTATCAACCAAATAGTTGAATTTTCAGGGATAAAAAATAATTTTCAATCAAACAGTTGCACTTGCAACGAAATGTGTAATTTTCAAGCCAAGAATACGAATTTTGTAGAATACAGTTGAATTTTCAACCTTAGAAATTTGAATTTTCAACAAAAATGTAACTTTCAACCAAAAAAGATGAAATTATAACAAAGTGGTTGAACTTTCATACAAAAGAGACGAATTTTTGTCAAAATAGTTGAATTTTCAACCAAATAGTTGAATTTTCAACTATAAAAATTTCAATATAACAGTTGCATTTATAACCAAGTCGTTGAACTTTCTAACGGAAAAGACGAATTTTCAACAAATTAGTTGAGTTTTAGACATGCAAAGAATCATTTTTAACCAAATGGTGGTATTTCTTAATAAAAGATTAAACTTTAACACAAAACAGTCGCATTTTCAACCAAACAGTTGAATTTCAAAGACAAAAAAAAACAATTTTTTAAGAGACAATTGAATTTTCAAGGGGAAAAAATGAATTGCCTACAAACAGGTTAATTTCAACCAGAAAAAAGGTGTATTTTAAACCAAAAAAGATTACTTTTCAAGCATAAAAGATGAATTTTTAACCAAATAGTTGAATGTTCAGGAAAAAAAAATTTCAATCAAACAGTTGCATTTTTAAGAAAAAGTTGAATTTTTAAGCCAAGAGTACAAATTCTGTAAAAGACACTTGAATTTATATCCAACCTTAAAAGTTTGAATTTTCAGAAAAGAGTTATTTTCAACCGACAAAGATGAATTTTTAACCAAAAAAGATTACTTTTCTACCCAAAAATATAAATTTTCAACCAAAAAATGTAACGTTCAACCAATAAAGATAAAATTTCAACCAACTGGATGATTTTTCAAACAGAAGGAGACGAATTTTCACCAAAATAGTTAAATTTTTAAAGAAATATTTGAATTTTCAACAACAAAAATTTCAACATAACAGTTGCATTTACAACAAAGTAGTTGAACTTCGAAACGGAAAAGACGAATTTTCAACAAATAAGTTGAATTTTGAACGTGCAAAGAATCATTTTTAATCGAATCGTGGAATTTCTCAATAGAAGATTATACTTTCACAAAAAACAGTTGCATTTTCAAACAAATAGTTGAATTTTCAAGCCAAAAAAAAAACAAATTTGTTAGAAGACAATTGAATTTTCAAGGTGAAAAGTTGAATTGTCAACAAAAAGGTCATTTTCAACCAAGAAAAATGTATTTTAAACCAAAAAAGGTTACTTTCTGTGACTTTATGTGGAAGAACCGGGTACCAAACTACAACTTTTGGACCCCCTCTGAATAAAAAAAAATCCTTCCGCCCTAGCCTTTGCATTTCAGATTTAAATCCTCTGATCTTTGATATCTTAAAAATGTAGAATTACTTACAGTTATTTCACCATTTGACAAATTTAGTGTATCCAAGTTAGAGAGAGTTCAAAGCTACAATAGAGCCAATAGCCATGAAATCACAGCGGCTCCATGGCGCTAATATTTCTAATACAAAAAACTTTTAGGAATTAAGAGAAAAACCAAGTGATTATAAGGAATCTTTAATAATAAATCCTTCTAAAAATATTATTTTTAACAGCTGAAATGAATTCAATTAATTCATTTGTTCACTTTGTAGAATTAATAGTATAATCTGTTGAATTTTAGATTCGTTAAATTCACTTGAAATCAATGATTCATTTAGACAGCATTTCAAATAACTTTGAATTTATCTACATACAATTGAATTATTAACTTTCATTCAATTTAAATTCTCTAGAGTCTTAATTTCATTTATTAAAATTTAATCTGCACTTAATAGATTTATTTGACCATTTTTCGGGAGAGGAGGATTTACAATATTTTTCCTTTCGAAAATATTTTTGCATAAACATTCTGAAAAAGGAATCTAACTACAATGCTAGGAACAGAATATGAATGACTTAAGATTGAAGCTCCTTTTGTATAAATATGTATGCTTGTCATGATGACTTGTCACACCCTATAAAATGAAAGAGTGATTTCTGTTTACGTTTGCTGATTATGTGATTCTAAGAAGTTTCTAAAGAATAATTTTCTTGTTAAACTTAAGGGAAAGTTAATAAAATAGAAAAAGTCTCTTTGGCATTGAATGCTTTGTCCTTTATCTGGTAGTGGATTGCATTTCACTGCAGTTTCAGTGACGATTCTTTGCTGCAACTGTTCTTTCATTGCAGTGCCAATATCAGAGCCAAAGACAATTTGTCGCTTCGATTGATGACGTTCAACATTTGCTGAAATTAAATTTAAGATAAAAACCAACCCAATTACCTTGTCTAATATAATTTCGAGAAATCTATACATAATACATTCTATTAGGAGCATTAGCAATTTATGTAAATAGTGAAAAAACACATGTCGAAATTCTGTAATTTCATATGACTCTTAATTTGTTCAATTTTTAAATTTCGAACGTATAAAGTAAAAAATAAAACTTAATTTCGAAGTCCCCAAAAGATTTCTCTCACAAGAAAATAAAAATTACAGCTCTTAGAAACCGTTCAATCTACAGAATAATAAAGTACATATTTCAATATAAGTATTTGTCATAATTTCATTCCAATTGTTCTGTTCAATAATTCTAATCGAAATTTCGGGCTTTAATGTGAAAAAATTATCGTCCGCGATTCACTGAAAATAAATTGAATTTTATTTCAAAATTTTATATTTAACAATTATTATTATCTTACTAAACAAAATTATTGTCAATTTTTCGTACTTGAAATGGAAAAGGGGGTTATATTATTTTCAATAATATACGATACGTTAAATTTCATAACATTTTTAATGGTCAGGAGTAGATAATGAGTCACATGGTAGCCGATAAGTTGGTCCGAATATGACTGAGAAAGTAAAACAGCATGTCAAAAAGTCTGAATGTGTATCTCCTAGATTATTATGGGTTAGAGTAAAAGTGGGAATCAGCAGGCTATTTATTTTAGCATGCTACGCTCCAGCTGATAAAGATAGTAGGGATGTAAAAGATACTTTCTGGAACTCGTTAATGATATTATTGGTACTTGCGATCCTGGAAAAAGAACCATTTTACTCAGAGATATCAATAGCGATTTGCAGAGAATGATGAGCAGACTGGATACCAGCATGACGAGAATGGGTCCCAATATTAACGTGAATGAAACAAAAAACATCATGTTTGCAAGAAATGGTGACAGAACAGTATGCAACATTGTTTATTTACACGAAAAGAGGATAGAACAAGTTGATGACTTCGTGCACCTTGAAAGTTTATTTACTGCTGACGGAAAAATAGACGAAGATATATCAAGGCTTATAAACGAATGTAAAAAGATTATCGGCAGTGTACGAGCTATTGCTAGAAGTAAAAATGCAGTTTCTGCTGAATATGTGTGGTAAAACGCTAACGGACAAAGTCAGTAATGAGTGGGTTCTGAAAGAATTTGGTGTAGAAGAAACATTGTTTGACAAGAGTGAAAAAAGTTTGTTTGGCTATGTCGAGAGAATGGATGAAGGTTGTTTAAGAAAGCAAGTATATTGAAGTGAAGTGAGTTGTTGCGTAGTCAGACGTAGACCGAAGAAAGAATTGTTTGGGATGTGTGAATGCGACTCTAAAACAAATGATATTTGAAGAGTTGTTGAAGGACAAGAACTTGCATGAAACGATGTATGGATGTAAAGGAAGCAAAAGATGTATGCAAGGATAGAAATATATGAAGGACAATTGTTTATGAGAAGAAGAGTGACGCCTGAAACCACAGATTTTGGATACTTATTGGCCCGCGTTTAGAGATTTGCTTAGTGGATTAGTATAATGGATTTGTGCAGCTCTGCACCTGGGGTGATTGCTAGAGAGATTGATTAATGACCCGTGTCTGAGCGCAGTTATGGAAAGAGTGTGCTGTTTGAATAAACAACACGCGATAACTTCTAAATTAATCCAAAACCAATCCCTTTTTCGTTCTCCTACATATCCCTTACTCAGACTTACCATATAAATTTCGGATAAACTTCCGATTAGGGTATACCTCCAAAACTCATGAAACTTCGTATACCTACGTATTTTGACGCGCTATTTACGAAAATGATAGTGAAAATTGGCGACTAGTCGATTTTCATGGTGAGAACCATGAAAAAAAAATAAAAATCATGGTTTTTT
>JAUMHM010000085.1:24891174-24916071 GCA_032362435.1 Melikaiella ostensackeni
ATATCATTCAATAATTATTGTTTCGATAATTATTGTTTCGAATAATTATTGTTTCGAAATATTCAATTATTCATTTTCTCAAAAATTGCGCCATGAAATATTAATTTGCTGTAAATATGTCATAGAATCATTGGATTGACGTGTTCTAAGGTGAACTTCACTAGAACTTCCACGCGCGTGGCGCGCGGTATATTCTAGTAGTTTACTAACGTTACCCAACGTGTTTCTTGTGTCGTGTACTTTGTGTCGAGCAAAATGTCCACAAGTTAATAAACGGCAAAAACCGTCAAGTTCAACGCACGGAAGAATAAAAAAATTCGCGCTGACGAAGATAGGTTGTTATCCAAGTTTTTCGCAAAATATTTACAAAAAACAGTTCCCGAAAAAGATGCCAATGACGTCGTAATAGCTGGTGCGTATTCATTTTCATTCTCATTTTTTCTCATGTTTGTTCAGAATAATTCGATTTGCAAATACAATTCGATGAAGTAGATTCTACATTACTGTTTGGATTCACATTTGAATTTTCAATTCCTGGTAGATGACGTCTAAAATCAACATAACCTAAATATGAGAGAGGAATCATTCGTCAAGTTCTCTTTAACTTGATTATTAAACATGTGCATTCCCTGAATTTACTCATAATATATTGGTTTTCATTTCTCTCCCCTTGACAGATAAAAAATTTTAAAAATTGATTCATTGTGAAAATTTGAAAAGAATTTATTAGTCTCTGCAAGTCTGTTAAACTTCCTAAATATATAGTTTTTGTCTAGCGGAAGTTGCTTTTTATAATTTGTGATCATCAAATTGTTGACGTAAATTTTTATAACCTTAAAATTTAAGAAAACTACTTTAAGCGTGGGAGTTATAGCTGAATTATTAATTTTGGTCATTGATTTTGTGTTCAAAGTACTCTATAGTTATTGTAATTGACGAAATTTTCCAAAATTGATGATGAGGCATCGCGTTCACGTTTTAGTTATACAAAAAATTTGGGGGGGGGGGGCGCCCAAAAAAGTTTGCCCGGGGCGGCAAATAGGCTTGTGCCAGGCCTGTAATTTAGCACAATTTTCGTACGAAAAACCACTTCATAGATCTTGCATTGGTATTTACTTTCGAAATCTGGAAATATTGCTCTGCTCTCAGATCGCGTTCTGACTCTGGTCGGATGAGTAAGCCTGACTAGATGAAGCTGTCACTTCTTTTATGCATCTCTCAACGTGAGTATGACATGGAAGGTCAGAAGCTTTCTTGAGGAATAGAGAATTTCTCTTTTCCTCTTTGGAATTCTTCAAATCTTCTTTTGTCATCGATTTGTTCACGGGAGGTTCTGTCATGACGCAGTTGTTCCAATCAATGAGTTCCACATAGTCTTTGGCATTGAGAGTTTAGTTTAGGAATCTCGAAATTCCTGACTTCTTTGGTAATTTTTATTGTTAAAATGTATGTTGAATCACGTGTGCTGATCAAACAATAGATATGAGTTCAAAAATATTACAAAACTAAATGGAATTTATAGTTTCGTGTTTTTGAGGACTTTAACATTAATGTGGGATCATGAAGTATCTTTAATAGCAACTATAGCGAAATGATACGTATGATCAGAAATTAACCATTTTCAAGTCTTTGGCGATGGAAGATATATTATTTTTCCCTATTTTGACTTATGATGACTTTGTGTGAACTGAAGACATTTTTTATAGGTCTCATCTTTTTCGGATGTTATTTTGGCATCTTCCAGAAACTTTTTAGCCCTAGCCCAAAACAAAAAGAAAATATTTAATTTTTTCGATGCGCCCTAGAGAACATGCTGTCATAAATTTCTAGGTCGAATATTAGGCAAAAAGTTTGGAAAAAAGTAGATTATTGTTGAATGATTTTGAAAAATTAAATTTTTCACCTGTGCCCACCTCTGTAGCTTGATATATTCAATCGATTTACATCGAATTTCAGTGAGAAGTCTGTAGCAGCACGTTCTTGATATATTTTGCAAGAATTTTCGATATCTTGGATAGTTTTTGAAATTGTACCATTTTTGTGATCTCTCCATTTCAATTTTTCAATCTAAATACGTAAAATTTTTCCACTATTTGAAATATTGAAGATTACTGCAAGATGTATCGAAAACATGTTGCTGAGGACCTCATTAAAATTTGATGTCGATCGGTTGAATAGATTAAGCTGCAGACGTGGGCACAGGTCGAAAATTGGTAGTTTTTATGGTTTCTTTTGTTTAAATCTCACAGTTTCTAAGACACTAACATAAAGTCACGCCAGAGCCCTTCCAAATCCCGATCGCAATATCCACTGAGATGATTATGAGAAAAGTGGTAAAAAATTGATCACTTATGTGATTGCGATGTGGAAAGTAATCCGGAGATCCTGTTTAATATACGAGAAGGGGTAACAAGTGGAGTGATTTAGTTAGTGAGAATCGAAGAGTTTCTTTCAGGAAATGCATTGGCTCGAGGTCGCAGTCGTAAACTAATACATATGTATAGGGGTCCCTCGTAACCAGGGATTGGTCTCTGTTCGAGAAGATAAAAAG
Source organism: Melikaiella ostensackeni (assembly GCA_032362435.1). Taxonomy (NCBI): domain Eukaryota; kingdom Metazoa; phylum Arthropoda; class Insecta; order Hymenoptera; family Cynipidae; genus Melikaiella; species Melikaiella ostensackeni. Next base: position 24,893,726 of record JAUMHM010000085.1, read on the forward strand.
ACGGAAAACGCCTTTCTCATTAATTTTACCGTAGCGAATCGTAGTAAATGCTGCAGAGTTTGCGGTAACATTACATTTCTACCTTGAGTTCTATTACCCTTGTTGTTAAACTTAGAGTTACTGAACTATAGACCGGCGCTGCGACACCCATAGGCCACGTGGCTCCAGACGTGTGGCTATTGCATGCGAATGCCCGTTAGCTTTTCATACCAGGATTCATTCTTTTATCAAGATTTTTTTAAACAAATTTTTTCACCAAATGTGAGGTAATGTTCCTAATCTTTTCCAACTTAAGCTATTTGGTTAACTTTGGAAAATTTCATAAAATTTTAGATAAGGGTGAAAAGTGATTAACATTGATAGTGACGTCACAAATACGAACATTTCCCTTCCTTTTATGTAGAAAAAATTTTCCAACAAAAGAGTTAAATTTTCAACCGCAAAATATGAATTTTCTACCAAAAGAGTTGAATTTTCAACGAAAGAATTGAGTTTTCAAGTTAAAAAGTCAAATGTTTTAGGAAACAGTTAAATCTTAAATCCAACAATATGAATTTTCAACCAAATGGTTGAATTTTCTACGGAAAAGGTAGAATTTTCAATAAAGTTTTACAATTTTTAAGCCAAAAAGACGAATTTCCTACAAAACAGTTAAAGTTTCAACAAAAATGTTAATTTTCAACCAAACAGTTGAATTTTAAATTAAAAACGATCGATTTCCAATAAAAAGGAATACATTCAAATTTGTAGTCGAAAAAATTGATATTCAACAAAAAAGAACAAAATTTCAAGAAAATAGTTAAATGTTTAACCAAAGAGATAGATGTTTAACTAATAAAATGAATTTTCAACGAATTGATTTAATCATAATGATAATAATAATAATGGTAACAATAATAATAAAAATAAAAATAATAATACTAATTCAACCATCAACCAATTAGTTGAATTTTCAATCAAGAAGATTAATTTTCTACCAAAAAAGATGAATTTCCAACAAAGTACATAGATTTTCGACCAAATTGTTGAATTTTCAACTGAGAGAATCTTTCAACAAGATGAATTCTTAACAAAATAATTCAACTTTCAACAAGTTAGCTGAATTTTCAATCAAGAAGATTAATTTTCTACTAAAAAATACAATTTTCAACAAAGTACATAAATTTTCAACCAAATTGTTAAATTTTCAACTAAAAACGATCAATTTCCAACCTAAAAAGGACGAATTCTCAACAAAATAGTTAAATAATCAACCAATAAAATGAATGTTTAAGAAAGTAGTTCAACTTTCAACCAAGTAGTAGAATTTTCAAACCGAAAAGACGAATTTTCTACAAGAGAGTTCAATCTTCAACCAGGTAAGATTTTTCAGTCAACTCTCTAGAGAACAGTTGAATGTTCAACAATTTGTTGAATTTTCTACAAAACTCATAGAATTTTTCACAAAAAAGTTTAATCTTCAACACAAAAATATAAATTTCCAACAAAAATGTTGATTTTCAATCAACCAATTGAATTTCAAACTAAAAAGAATCAATTTTCAAGCAAAAGGTGAATAGTTTAATTTGCAGTTGAAAAAATTGATTTTCAACGAAAAAGAACGAATTTTCAACGAGTTAATATAATAGTAATAATAATTCAACTTTCAACCAATTAGTTAAATTTTCAATTAGGAATATTAATTTTCTACCAAAAAAGACGAATTTGCCACAAAGTACATAAATTTTCAACCAAATTGTTGAATTTTCAACTGAAAGCGATCAATTTTCAACCTAAAGAGGACGAGTTCTCGACAAAACAGTTAAATATTTTACCAATTGAATGAGTGTTCAACAAAGTAGTTCAGCTTTCAAGCAAGAAGTAGAATTTTTAAGCCGAAAAGACTCATTTTCTACAGAAAAGTTGAATCTTCAACCAAGAAAGATTTTTCAGCCAATTCTATAAAAAACAGTCGGACTTTCAACCAAAAATGTAACTTTTAACCAATTTGTCGAATTTTCTACGATAGTAATAGAATTTTCTACAAAACAGTTGAATTTTAAACATGAGAATCTAAATTTCCAACAAAATATTTAAAATTTCAACTAAAGAGATAGATTCTCAGCGAATAAGATGAATTTTTTACGAAATTATATAATATTTATAAAAATAATAATTTGATTTTCAACCAGTTAGTTTAACATTCAATCAAGAAGATAATTTTCTACCAAAAAAGACGAATCTGCAACAAAGTACATAAATTTTTAACCAAATTGTTGAATTTTCAACTAATAACGATCAATTTTCAACCTTAAAAGGTCGAATTTTCGACAAAAAAGTAAAATATTGAACCATTAAAATGAATGTTTGAAAAAGTAGTTCAACTTTCAACCAAGTAGTAGAATTTTTATACCGAAAAGACGAATTTTCTACAAAACAGTTGAATTTTCAACACGAAAATATAAATTGTTAATGAAAATGTTGATTTTCATTCGATCAATCGAATTTTAAACTAAAAACGATCAATTTTCAAGCAAAAAGGGAGTAGTTAAATTTGCAGTTGAGAAAATTGACTTTCAACAAAAAGGAACAAATTTCTACCAAAATAGTTGAAATTTTAACCAGAGAGATAGATCTTCAGCTGATAATATGAATTTTTAAAAAACTGATTCAATTTCCAACCAATTAGTTGAATTTTCAATCAAGAAGATTAATTTTCAACCTTAAAAAAACGAATTTTCAACTACAAACAATCATTTTTCAACGAAAAACAAAATAGTTCAATTTTCAGTCAAAAAAATTAATTTTTAACTAAAAACCAAAAAGAATTTTTAAGAAAATAGTTCAATGTTCAACAAAATTGTAGAATTTTGGACAAAAAGGGATGAATTCTGAACCAAAAATATAATACCAGATTTTTCAATTCAAAAAATTCATCTTTCAACGAAAAACAGTTTCATTTTCTTAGTAGCTTCTATTAAATTCAATTCGAATTTAAGAAAAAAAAACACGCAGAAAAAGGAGAAGTTTCTTAAAAACAGGGGAAGAATGAGAAATACTTTTTAAAAAAGAGGTAAAGAGCGGAATAGGGGAAAGAGTGTGAAACCTGTATTAAGATGCGAATCGTCACAAAACCTGTCCCCCACCCCCTTGGGAATGTGACGTAGTTTTTGATTGGACCCCCAGTGATTGCCAAGTCTAAAGGCCAATTAAATAAAATGTATTGAAAATCATTAAGATTAAACAAATTTCTGTCAGATTGAACTGTCAAATTTTTCTTATCAAAACTTCAAAAAATGCACTTCTCTAAATGGCTAGTTCTGTATGGCGATCTCAGGTCAACATTGATGTTGTCAAAATCCAAGTATCGCCCAGCCAATAATTATTAAAATAGGTTCTAAAACGTTATTTCAAAGATTGTTTTATAAAGGAAAATCAATTTTAAATACTGGATACCATCCATCTTATTAATAAACATGCATTTCCTTACTTATTTGAGAGAATTCGAGACCGGTTTTTTTACATCATGGCGTAAGAATTATCGATTTTTCTGTCAATTCAGGAGTTTTCTTAAATAAAATTTATTTTCTCCCGTTCACTCAATGATAAAATTGTATAATATGTGCCACTATGTTCGTAAATGTTGAAAATCATTATTATTGTGAATTTGTTGAAAATCATTGAAAAAATTGTAAACATTCATAACTTAAGAAGAACAATTTTTTCAATGGAAACTTCTTATATTTTTCTCAAAATATACCTAACTACAATAGGAAAACCCCGGTAGGATATCCACAAAATATTGCTATTTGTACCGAAATTTCAGTACAAGTAGTCACATTTCCAGGGCCATTTGTACCGAAAAAATCCGACTATTCGTACCAAAATTTTGGTATGCGTAGCCACGGCCTTAATTATATGATTAAACTTGTGACAGTAGTTTAAGTGTGTGAATTATTGAGTGTTGAGTTTGTGAAATGTGTTGTCAACTTTTTTTATAACTTATATACATTGTACAAATTAAGTTCAATTCTATCTTTCGTAAACACGTACTTTATATTAAGTGACATAATTTCTAGTGTGTAAAGAGTTGAGTCAGTTTTTCAGATTTGCGTTGAAATCGGAATTTGATAGTTCATCTTGTTTGGAAAATCAAACAACATTCTATTTTATTAAACTGAACATACATGCTTTATCGAAATAATAAATTTTTTTAATTATTCTTCCTCTATCTAATGATAATGGATCATAATTAACCCATGTGCAAAAACCTTCTGGCGCTGGTCTTGGCGCGGAATCGAACCCTAACCGCCTGACAATAAGTTATAAACCGCGCGCTCTACTCACTAAGCTACCTCAAGTTATAAATTTCCCTTATTAAAATAGTCAGTCGTTCGTTCATGTCATAGATGGCCGACCAGCACCAGACCTGGGCCAGACCAGACTACTAAAGTGATTAAAAAATTCTTGTTTTGATAGTTTAAATTTCTTATTTCCTATCCTATTGAGAGGCTGATCAATGCCAGACTTGCGCCAGATTAGGCTTTCCATACCAAATGGTCTGGATAAATCCAGACCTGGGTCAGACCTGACACTAGGCTGCTATAAAATTTTTCCACATGGCAAGGCGAAGAATAGTATAATATCAGACAGAAGTAGAAATTGAGTTGTAAATTGATATGTAAGATTTAAAACAAACTTGAACCAAATGGCGGAACTTGTAGGTGAAAATTTGTGGAAATCAGGGTATGAGGGTTTCGAAAGGATGGTATAAAAGCTCAAGTAATAGCAAACAAGGCGGCGATCGGAGTCGAATAATGCCTCGTAAAAGAACGTTGTGGGTTAGTACGACTGGTTACGGATTTACATACAACTTTATTTCTTCTCATCTCTTCGGGTCGTACTTTCCAGAACATCCCGCTCATTCCCACTTATCCACCCCCTACACCGAACTGGATTTGTCCAGCGAGAGTTGCTTTTTTAACCTCAAAGTTTCGTTTTTTCCGCAACCCCCGTTTTTGTCTTACCCCCTCCCACCCAGGCTGAGATCAATCCTGTGGGTTTTTCAAATCTCCAAAAACCCAATACCATCTGGAGCTGGATTTTTATTAGAAGTGCTCGCATTCGCTCAAACATTTGGTTAGGGGAGTGGAAAACTGCAGAAAACCAAAATTGACGAGCGCAGCTGGTTACCAACGGACGAGTTTGGATCGGTGAGATTTTTCTAATTATTTAGGCTCGTTTATTATTGGGTTCGTGCGATGAATCTTCTAAAGCCTGATAGATGAAATTTTCATATTAAAAAAGCCTTAAATAATTTTAAAAACGTTAATTCAGAAAAAAATGTTCTACAAAATTGAAGAGAATGTAAATTTGAACATTTCAAACAGTCGAAAGATAAGTTAATCTATAGGGTGTAATCTAGCACGTCGGCTATCATTCGAGTATAACCGTGCCAAGCCCTGCTTAACTTCGGTGATCGTACGAAAAGCCTTGCATAATTCCTTGTACCTAAGCGAACAAAGTGAATAATTTGAATTTTCTATATAAATTATAATTAAAAAATAATGTATTCCACAGTATCAATTGATTTTGAAAATATGGAAATACCGAAATAAAAATATTATATTCCATCAAATTAATGTATGGGGCATATTTTTTGTAAGCATAAACTATTTTGCTTCATAATTAATTTCCTTGTTATTTGGAACGAGCGTCATCTTGAAATACACCTGATAGGTACCTTTTTGTAGAACATTTAATGAATATTTTCTCAAAAATAAAAATATCTGATAATTAAATAAACTGATCTTTACAAAAAATAGTTTTATCTTTTTTAATATTCTTTTTCAAATATATATGTATAGCAAAGAAAATATTGTCAATAAAATCATTTTTATCACTTCTTATCATTATTGTTATTTTAGAGTAATGTGGAAGAACACAAGATAGAAAATATTTATTGTTACGTTTACTCATTTATTTCTTAACTAATCTATCAATTAGTTGCCTGGCTCAGAAATACATTATGCACTTCCAGGAAAAATTGGTTTGCAGATTCAATAATTGAAATTATAAACATTAAACTCATTTATACTGAAGCAGTCTTAAAATTGGTGTTTTGAATTTTCGTTAATACAAATTCATTTTAGTTTTTCACTGAATGTTAATTTACGTATATGTAAAATGTTTAACGAGACCTCTTAATATTCAAATCCCTTATTTGTAAGTTTGAGTAGGTATCTAGTAGATGCAATTCATTTCGAAGTTTTATCTTTTATGAGACTTTTCATAATCTTGAAATTCCAAAGACGAAAATCAGCAAAGGTTTTACAACGGAATGGTCACAAATTCGTGCAAAGTTTTTTCATTTCGAATTTTGAATTGCAAAGTTGTCTTTCCAAATATCAGTCAAAGTCATCTCAAATGTTATATTTCGGCTTCTGAAAATGTTTTCTAGAGTTTTAAAAATACGTTCCTTCAACACAGTGATGAAATTGTTTTCGAATTTTGAATTGCAAAGATGTCTTTCCAAATGTCAGTCAAAGTCATCTCGAAAGTTATATGTCGGCTACTAAAAATATTATTTTGAGTTTCAAAAATACGTTCCTTCAACACAGTCATAAAATTATTTTGAAAAAGTGCAAAATATTTTCACTTTGGTCGAAAAATCACTTTATCCTGAATTTTATCACGTTCTGAACTCTAATTTTTGAGTAAATGGTATACAAATTTTATAAGAGCAATATTAGAATAATATGAATACAATTTTTTTCTTTTCTTTTGTATGATTTTCTAAATACGATAAATTAATCTGAATATGAAATAATAATTCACAATATTAAAAATAAAATGATAGTAGACTGTATTTTCTGGAGTCATAAATTAATTAGGAATAAAATGTAACTAATACTTCGATTTGTCATTCTAGGGAAAATTTGAAGGCTTCATCAGAAAGTTCTTCTTTCACTATTACAATCTGAATACGAATTTTTCTTCGTCTTTTATAAATTTATTAAGCATGGCTTATTAGAATATGAATTTCATATTCGATAAATCTTCAAGAACTTCACAATCGAAACGCTCTGGTTCAGACAAATAAGACAAGCGTTCTATTTATTATAGTTCGGGTAAAGAAGATAGCTTACAAATATCTTCAAAGGTTTTTGAAAAAATTATTTTCAAACTCTTCTTAAACTATTCAAATTTAGAAACGTTTGAAAATAGTATTTCAAAAACAACTATTTGCATTAAAATAGCTAATAAATGAATAATAAAACTAATGAATAAAAAATAAATATATTCGCAATCTATATTAATAGAGATTTTTTAAGCTGTAAATCATTTCTCGTCAACATGGTGATTTATTATTTCTCGTGGACAATTTTGTAATTCTTTTACTTATTATTTCTATAAGTAGTTTCTTCGAAATTCAATTTTAGCAATTCTAAAGTTTTGCGAAATAATTAAATGAGAAATTGTATGGTTTCAAGTGGAAAGTATAAAAAAAGAAAGCCTTCAAATTGCAGATTTTTTCGCAAGAAATAAGAAAAACCATTTCACAGAATAGTATCCATCAATAGAATAATATCTCATTTTGAATTTTACTTTCAAACTCAGAGAAGTATTTCGTAAAATTTTCAAAGACCAAACTGGGTTAATTTTTTTTCTTTCGAAGAATTATAAATATTTTCATTATTCTAAGAACCTACACGAAAAAAATGCATAGCTCATTTTCCCTTTGAATAATTACCACTCTCCCAACAACGTACCAACTTGGATATACCAACTATATAAATTTTAATTTAGCTATTCAATCCAGTAATTTTTAATACGTAAATGAATTGTATAGCCTCATTCCTGAGATATTGGGGATTCAAATTACATATGATTACTATTTTCAGTAACCAGAGATTGACGGAGATGATAGGTCAAAATTAAAACCTGAAAAATAAGTCTCTACTTCTAGGATTAAGGATTGTAAACACAGATATATTTCCCACGTTTTCTAAAAATTTCTCAGAAAATTGTCATAATCTCTCAAAGTAAGACTCGTAACTTCATCATCTAACAAGACGTCTCCTGTTCCAAGAAAAATCCTAATTTTTCCCTGCAAAGTAAGACCAAAACTGAAACAAAACTGCTGAAATAGTAAAATCCACACCTCCAGAGTCCTCAACAAACAGTTGAAAAATCTCCATTTCTGTTGAATAAAACCTACCGGGTTCCGCAAACGTGATGATCTCCGACGTCCTGGCATAGAAGTCGTCCATTTCCTCCTGAGGTTCCTGGGTGTCCCCGCCAGGATCGTCGTAACCCTGGAAGGGTGTGGTGGTTGGCGCAGCATCATCCGTAGTGGTGTCCTCCATCGGCTGATCAAGATTCCTGTAGGAATACTCGTCACCACTATAAAGGAACTCGCTGTACCCCTCATCTCTCTCCTTTTCATAATTATTTCGTCTCTCCGAGTGTCTTGTTGGCTGGGCCTCTGCCCTGTAAAGTGTCTCAAGCGCCAGGTTTCTCGGAACAGTTGCGAGGGTCCTGTTGACATCAGGTCTACTCCTGAGTCCCAGCTTTGTAAGTATCTGATGCTTAATAGCCTCCAACCTAAGATCATCCGGACTTGGTCCAGACTCCTTCGCACTTCTGTGCAAATTATGAACGTGCTGCTGATGAGGACACCCCGGACAAGTCTGATGATGATTCTGCCTCGCCAAGGTCACCGGAAGAGCCAAACCCCAAAGGATCAGGGATATCAACACGAGATTCGACCTAATGATTATCTTACTGGAAACCCTAGTGTTGTAAACTTTATTGTGGATCTTTTTGGGGATTTTGATCGAAATGTCCTTCCGATTTGTGATCGATTGGAGAGTAAGACCAGGGCGATTCGGCACCTGGTGCATCTCGGCGGCGAGTCACCTCTCTCTCCTGCCGCCACCACCGCCGATTCCTGATCCTTCTCGGCCCTCAACTCCCTCAGCTTCCTTCTTTGATAGAATTCTCGCTCCTGAGCTGCTACCAGCACTTGAGAGGATTTTGCAGGTTTTTTTCTCTCTACAGAATTTTTCCCTCTCCTCGATTTTGATCTCGATGCTGATTGCCCCCTGGAGGCGACTCTCACTGGGTATGGTGACAATGACGTTAGCGATGGCAAAAGGTGATGGCAACGACGGGGAGAAGGCATCCTCGCCTAAACCCCCCATTACCAATGCACATTAGCCACTCTTGATTGACCAACCTCACCACCACGCTGGACCAATTTCACCCTCACAACCCTCTTGGCCATTCGCGAACACTACTCAAGTTCTAATCCTTCAATACTTTGTCCAATATATCACCAATATTTCACCAATCACCAAATTCACGAATTTTGGAGACACCAATTGTACACCACTAACCTAACATTACTCAGATCGGATCATTTGACTCAAATTCACTAATCTAAGAGTCCGGGTTCTCTGGTGTCCTAGGGTCTCCTAGACTTCCTCGGACACTTTCTATGAGTACCTAAGGCTTCACTACGGGTAAGGATCGCACGATGATGCTGCACCATTTAAAAGTCTTCAACATCCGAGCTTCGGAGATCGACTCACATCGACCCTTCTTCTAATTACTTTCTAACTTTCTAATCTTCGAGTTTTCTGACCTACGGAATGTCTTATATCCTGATTTTTCGACTTTCTTCCGAGTATTTAAAGTCTTCTCGTCTGTGAAGTCAGCTCCTAGGAAATCAGATTTTCTACAAAGTCTGGATCTCTTTAAAGTCAAGATTTCTATAAAAGCAAAATCTCTAGAAAGTCAGGACCTCTATCAAATAGTTAGGTTCTCCAAAGGATTTCATCTAGTTTTTCAAAAGGTAGATGTTTTATAAAAGAGGAAATTGTTTTTATATAATGATAGATCCAGATAGATCCGTGGCGTGGATCGTGGTACCGGCTCTGGAGTTAAGGGTTGCGCGTCTCTTCATTTTTCGAAGAAACTGTCTAACGATTAGGATCCCGTTTGCGTAACTTTTCCGCGTTCGGCACGATCGAGAGATGGAGATGATATCGTTTTTTGGTTTAGATAGTGGATACCAATATCGTGTGATAAGGACCGAAGGGATCTTGTAGAACCGAAGCACGCTTGTCGGAGGCGCGCCGGACACTGAGGTTCATCCACCACTACCACTACCACAATCCACCCACCCACCCACGACGACATATAGGTAGTCCCTGCTGGCTAAACTCCGCCGGTAACCTTATATATAGGTGGTCCCCTATAATGTGATAGTGTGTTTGATGCTATAGTGTTTAAGGGGGTATATCCACTTTGATAGCGCCGCGCAGGCGTCCCAGGGCCGGATCCGGGTTGACTCTCGTACACGCAGCCGGTCGTCATCGCCTCCCCGAGCATAGATACCACGTGGTTCTCGCGTGGCCTACGTGATTCTATTTTTTTATAATTACTTATTCATTTATTGATCTAGTTAGATAATGCATGTCTTCTTTAATAAAAATATGGAAGTGAAGGCTTCGGAAATAGTCTCTTATTTCCGAAGCTATTGCGAATACTATCGGGAGGAGAAAAATGCTCCTGAAACAGTAGTAAAAATGCTGAAACATTTAGGCGACGCAAAAGAGGCAGAAAAAAGCTTCAAAGTGACAAGCCTTAAATTTTGGTCTTCCTGCCGGTCGTTGCTTGTCATTTAAAATTAATGGATCTTGCCCCTTTTATTGCAAGTACCGTAGAATCACCTAATTTCGGAAATTGGCCCAAACTTCGGACGCACATATATTTTTTTAATTACCAGTTCAATCAGACACTTTTTTTGTGTTTAAGATTCCAATGCTTCAGATGATGATGTCAAAAATACTCAGGACTCTTTCAGGCCAACATTGGTTTTAAAAGGTAAATTTGTAGCACATAAAAAAATAATTTCCTTAGAACATACTACGTTTTTCATGTATGCTACAACAACATTATTTAATTTTTGTTTCAGGGATGTATTTCCATGACGAATCACGTTGTTGTGCCATTTTGATTGAGAATGTAATAGTATTGGGAACAAATTCGTTTCTGCTTTTGCTACTGTCATACTTCGTTTATGGATAATATAATGATCATACTAAGCGAGCATCTTCGTTGAAATTTGTTTAACGGTAGGTTTTACTATCCTTTAAAATATTCACGCTTTTCAATGTACCAACGGAATTTTTTTGTCTTCAATTTTTAAAATTAATTCTTATTCAAAAATAAGGATACATAAATTAAATTTTTTCGTTTTAGATGTTTCATGTCTGCTCATGTTCTTGAGCAAAAAATTAATTAATTTATTTGTTACCAGCAATCTATAACTTTACATTAAATTCGTGAATTGCATCACCAAGATTTTGGGGAATTTTCACCATAAAATTTTCCACGGTGTACCAAAAATTATCTTAGTCTCTCTACAATATAGAAAATATGTATTAGCATATAAAATGAACTTGATGAAATATAAGGAAATTTTACGAAATTACTGTTTTCAATTTTTAACTTAATTATAGGAAATTTTCTCCAAAATTTGTTGGGGAAAGTTTCACAATTTGTAGGAAATATTCCACACTATTGTTTGGAAATTTTCCCCAAAATATTTGGAGGAAGTTCCCCAATTTGTTGGAAATATTCCACATCATTAATGGGGAACTTTCTCCTCAATATTTGGTCAAAGTTTCCCAACTTGTACGAATTGTTCCATACCATTTATTCGTGAATTTTTCCCACAACATTTTACAAGTTAAGTTGAGCTGAGTTTGGACATAAGGTTAACTTGAAAAACCTCGAGCAGGCTCGTAAACTAAAAAATGTGAAACTTGCTCGTAAACTTTAACCTTTCAAGCTAAATCCAGTTTACGAGTCAGCTCAAAAGTCAGATTTTCATGAAAGACGGCAGTAGAAGATTTCTCGTATCACTGAATCCGGCTTTGGGGTCGAAACTCAAAAAACTGAAATTGCGGATCCAATATGGTGCCTTAAATTTATGAAAAATTTAAGTTTGCAGATTTTAGGAAAGTCAGTTCTGGGGGGTCGCTCAGGTCGCTGAATATGAATTTTGGGTACAAAAACAAGAAATTTCAAACTGATGGCTGGAGTTGTCTCAACCAATCTCAATTTTTCAAGCTCACTTTTGAATTGATGAGTTTGGTGAGTTAATTTGAATTTTTTTATTAAGCTGAGTTTGTCAAAACTCGAAAGCTCAGTTTAAGTCGAGTCGCACATCGAAGTGTAAAAAATTTTTCAGTCTATCAGTATTTGCATATCTTTTTTTTGTTGTCAGGTTTGCTACAGAAATTGAAAATCTTATAGATCTGGGAAAGTCGTAGAATTTTGAAAATGTTTCTGGAATTATTTGATTGGCAGCTCTTTTTGAGTTTCAATAAATCAATGTGAATTCGAAACGCTTCAAACGGAATTCGAAAGAATTTAAGCCAATCCATAAGAATCCGAAATAAATCAAGATCAATGAGCATTATTGTCTTGTCAATAAAATTAAAGGAAACATGGAAAGAGAAAAATTTGCCGAAAGCCCCCACTACAGTTTTCAAATTCCAGATCTTCCTACCAGAATCTTATCAGCAAAACTATCTTTCAGATGAAGGTTTTCGAAGGCATAACGAGAGAAGACGATAACAAATAAATATAGGAAGAAATTATTAGGTCGACAAATGCAGGTTTTGAAAAACTCTAGAAAATCATGATGCCTGTGATTAATAAACGTTTGTTTGATTTTGGAACTGGAATCTCTGAATTTTGTTCCTTCTGGTAGAAAAATATTTACCTAATTCTAATTTTATTTAAGGAAAATTATTTAGAAACAACACTACATCATTAAACATTGCATCTATTTTGATAATAATTCACACCTGCTTACGCCATTTCGGTTTAATTGCAGACAAAATTGTAAACTTGTGTAATTACATTTAAACTACAATAAATCTGTTTTTTTTTTTTTACTTTTTTCAAATCCACGATTTTTTTGTCACCATTTTCATATACCATCTACATATACGAACAGTTAGGTAAAATAAATGTGTTCTTGCATGTTTAAAAGTCACTTGCTTTCAATTTTTTCTCCAGGATGTTACGTACAAAACCAATTAAAAGTGATTAAAATGAAAGGAGATCGTTATTGCACCCAACCACTCAGTTGTAATTAAGTTTCAGATTTAATGTTTCAAGGGCATATTTCTAAAAAATTTGTCCTTCCTTTTGCAGAACCCAGGGATTATTCTGCGATAAAATCGATGTCATTTTAGGAAATAAAAGAATGCTTCATAACTCTATGTTATAAAATTCAAAAATACTTTCAAAAATAAAATGAATCGTGTCCTTAGAACCCCAGGGTATTATCTCACTTTTTTGGCCAATATAAGTTAAAGACACCAAAAGGTAGTGTTGTAAAATCCCAAACATTTTTAAATGTACAAACTACCCAAATTTGGAAAGCCTCTTCTGTAAATTTGGCAAAATCGAAGATAGCACCCTATGTTCTTAGAGCCACGAAATATTAGGCACCCTTATGATTACACTCATTTCATTATACGATTAGAGATATATTTTTTCTCTCTGGATTGAAACCGTAAGAAAAGATTTTCCCACTCCAATAGATTTTATGTTCTTTCGAATAGGTACAATTTAATCCAAAAATAAAGACATCCTTGAAATCAACCCGGCACAGTGGGGCAGAATTCACTAAAGTGGCCAAATTCGATTTTTCGTCGAATCTATATGAAACTTGGAAATAGGGGGTTTTTTGGGTCGCTCATTTCGAATTTGATGTCAAAAATTACAAATTCGAAATGGCGGATCCAATATAGCGGCCAAAATTGTTGAATTTTTCACTCGTTCGTATGAAACTAGGTATAAGAGGGTTTTTGGGGTCCCTGATTACGAATTTGACGTAAAAACATACAAATTAAGAATGTTGGATCCAATATGTCGGCCAAAATTGTTACATTTTTACTCGTTTGTCTGAAATTTAAAATAAGGGGGTTTTTGGGATCACTTATTTCATATTTGACGTCAAAAATTACAAATTCAAAATGGCGAATAAAATATGGTGGCAAACGTTAAATTTTCAGATATTAGTCTGAAACTTGGTGTGAGGCGGTTTTTTGAGTGTCGCTAATTTCATATCCAATACCAAAATATTAAAATAGAAAATAACTGATCAGAATCGCATGTAAAATATTTAAAAATACATCATTTGTAGACAAATGTTTTTTTTGTATATCAGCATATTTGTCTTATAAATGTCTTTTTTATCAGCCTACGAAACTAATTATAGTTGCAGTATTCAGGGTTTACCACGAGCAGATTACAGGGTTCAAAAAAGAGATTGAAGTATTTTTGGTTTCAAAAAAATGTTTTTCTGTGGTTCGATACCACAACCAAGTATTTGTTCATATAATAAGTTTATAATAAACATGTTGAATTTTGAACTAATTATAAATGTTAATTAAGTGTATCTGCATTCACTTTGATGCATAGCGAATTTATTTTTGTTTTTTCCTCAGCGATAAGAAATAATATTGTTGAAACGGCCAAAGAACGTCTGAATCGGTTGAGAGTTGCAGATCTTGGAGGGCTTTTTCAAAATATTTATATTTTAGAATAAAAAAAAATTTGTTCGTTGAAATTTTGAATTGATGTTACATGTAAGTTATTTTCCATGAAAAATTAAGTAAAAATGTCCAATGAAATATTTATCTAAAATGACTGCCTTGATTTCTGCGACAGGTTTTGTAGTGTCAACAAGTTCTTTTCACCTAAAAGGTTATCGAAGAGCTTGATTATTCGGCATTTCTTTAGAGGATATGGTTGTCTGATGACCCACTAATATTCTAAATTCAAAGTAATCGCCGGAGAGCTTATTTCAAACAAGGAAAATTTGAGTCTTTTGAAAAAACCTAATTTTTGTTCTGTGAGGGTTAGTTTACATAAAAAATGAAGTAAAAAATCTGATGAGATATTCATGTAAAATTATTACCTACAGTTCTAAGGAAAGTTTTTATATTTTAAACGTAGAGAATTTCCGTAAAGCTGTTTTAATCAAATTTAGAGTTTTTTTTGCCTCTTTTTTGTTTTTAAACATGATGTGTCATATGCTCTTGTTCGCATGTTTGTATTTCACTAAACATGCTTATATGTTTGATATATTTTCTCAAAGATAGAATAATAATAGAGAAAAAAGACAAAAAAAAGACTTTCTAAATTCGATTAAAACAGCATTGTAAGAATTTTATATATTTATAATATAAAAAATATCCATAGAACTGTAGGTAATAATTTCACATAAATATTTCATGAGATTTTTTTCACTTCATTTTTTATGTAAAATAACCCTCTCGGAATAAAGTTAGGAATTTTAAAAAAGAAATCAAGCTTTCATGCTTAAAAAAAGTCCTCCTGCTTTATATTTTATTTCGTATTGAAAATATTAGTGGTCATCAGACAATCATATTCTGCAAAAAAATGCCGAGTTATCAAGATTTTCAATAACCTTTTAGGTGAAAAAGACTCGTTGACACTAGAAAACCCGTGTCAAAACTCAAGGTAATCATTTTATAAAAATGTTTGATGAGACTTTTTTACTTCATTTGTCATGCTACATAGCTTACATGAAACATAAACTAAAAATTCAAAAGGAAACAAATTTTTTGAATTAAAAATTTTAATTTCTTGAAAAAGCCCGTCAACGAATATTCTAATCTTGTTCCTAAATTGTCTGTATATCATCACAGACTTGTATGCCGCATAGTACCACTGAGGAACTTGACTTTTAGGTTGAACTTGGTTGTGACTCAACGTACTAGGAATGCCATCGTATCGGTACCCTACTTTTATTGATATTACGTATTGTGATAGGTCATGGACATTCGGCAGCGGGCACTTTGGGAAAAAAAACCTAATGTTTTGCAAATAAAACATGTTAATTTTGCAATTTGAAGCAAATTTTTGAGCTTCTTCGTATTTTTTTTAAGGGTATTGTTTCAAAATGCGAAAAAGAAGAATATATGATATTAATCTGTGTTCTTCCTACCCCCCTTTAACCTTCAAATTTCAAGCTTGTACGACCCTCAGAACGACAGTCACTTTTGTTCGAAGTTGACTGTCTACCTGAGCTCACCTGACCTAGTCTAAATTAATATTGAAGAGGATAGCATCTCAATCGAATAATTTGGCAAATAAAAATTTTTAGAGCATTATTCCAGTTATTTGATAGCCACACCTCGTAAATGATTTTGAACACTAGAAGTGAAATAACTCAGTCAATTTATGAGATATCTTGACCAAACTTAGAGGGTGTATGGAACCCACTAAATTGCGAAAATTCTGCAGGTTTAGAAGATATAAATTGAAAATTGAAGAAATGAGCCATAATCGAGTTTTCAAAAAAATTTCTCGTCAAAAAGTCGTCTGCAGACTATAATTTTATTTCCATGGTTATAAAACATTGATATTCACATCTCATTCTACGATGTTACATATTAATCAACACGAAATAGGTTCGCGGTTTCATCCGTTAAGAAAAGATAAGTTAAAAGCGTGATTTTTGAAATGCAGACCAAGGTACAGCTTAGAAGCTTTTATGGAAGGAACTCAAACTTTTTTCGGAAGATTTCATCAGATTCTTAAAGTAGTTTCAATTAATTTGAAATACATTGATTTATATTTGAAATTGTTCATTTTTTAGTCATTTTCTTTCATTCTTTAACGATTTCTAACATGCAGTCACACCTGCAGCCTAAGTCAATTGATCGATTTTGATGAAACTTTGCATAAATATAGTTAGTAGGGTGTACGTATGCCGCTTTTTGCAGGAGGATGTAATGCATAAACACACAGCAGAGTTAGGTTTGGTTTAAATGAATATAAAAAAAATAAACAATGCTTCAAATATGCAGACACCAATCTATCATCGACTAAGTTTTAATGATTTTTCACCAGATTCTTAGATAAAATTGTTCACAATAATTTTTCTATGAGTTTGAATGACATTAATTGAAAATTGAAAAAATCCGTTAACCCCAATATTTGAAAAAATGCTCAAAAAAAGTAGACTGTTGATTAGAATTCTATCCCAATGTTGTCAGAAAAATATATTACTGTATGTGGAACTGTTATTATTTTGAAAAAAGAATGAAATCCCACTAAAAACACTGCATGCGAAAAAATTCCGCCAAGTACATGACTATTAATATTTTATTTATTTATTTATATTGAAGGTAATCAAACTTATGAACTCAAAAAATAAAGCCAAGTACCAATAGCAGAAAACGTATAAGTGGAAGTGTTTTTTTTTAAGGAGTTAATTCAATAAATTAATTTAATAAATCATTGTTTTGTTAGATAAAAAATATTTATTGTGTAGAGAAATAAAAAAAATATAAATTTATTTTTTTATCAAACAGATAAAATATTCAATAAGCTCATTCATTGGACTAGTGTTTATGGTGGGATAAATATGAAATAATTTTATCACATTGCTTCCAAAAATAAGCACAGCAAAATAAGTTCAATGTTTTAAGTTTGACTGAACGAAACACGGGAAGTCGAAATGACATAAAACTTTACTGGAAGATACTTCAAGGTGTCTGAATACCGAAAACATATTCACTTGTGTAGGTCGATTTAGAACCAATCTATTCAGATCATTCCATTTTTCAAAATGGAAAAATGTAATACTCCAAAACAATAGCACATTTCTAAAAATTTGCTAACTCCCACAAATTGGTATACTATATTTCAGTTAAATAGATATCTTTTGGTGAATTGAGTTAACCATTAATACCTCATTTGAAAGAAATCCTAATAGTATTCACAGGCAACCCTGCAAATTGGAACAAATCTTTGCTTAAAGTCTCTCTTTCAAAATTTCTCAAAGATCGAAAAATCGAAATGAAATCTACTTCCTAATGGAAATTTGTTGTCCAAGATTACGTTTCGCTGCTGACATTGAAGCGAAAGGTAAATTGAATTTTCTTGATTTGACTTTAATAAAAATTATATAACTATATAATATTTAATATGATTATGATTATAACTTTTATTTTATTTTTGGTATTTTTATTCAAATTATAATTATAACTATAATACATAATATAACTATATAACTATGTAATAAGAACTGAGAGAGTCCATGAAAATGCTATTTGTAAAGAGAGAATGTAACAAAGCTATTAATTTAAAAAGACATCTTTCAAGACCCAACAAAATTTGGGATAGAGTCATTAATTGGATACATTGATTTTAGTTTTGGCCAGAATTTTGCCTATGTGCGAATCAATTTTCAATTAAAGAATGAAATAATTGACTCCAGTTTTCATTCGGAATGTTTCCCCATGTGAAAACTACTTTCAATCAAGGAATAAAATATGCACCAAAATAAAAATTGTTATCAATTATCTCTGTTTTATTCGCAGGTAATAACGGTTTCCTAATTTACTTATGTTTTCATTAGTTGTACCTGTTGTTTTCCTAAAAGTTACCCCTGATGAGGAAGTCTAAATTGGCTTCGAAACATGTTGGTCTATTTTTGATTCGTCAACTTTTTGGGTGTTCTTTGTTAGAACACAAAAAATTTTCTCAAGAAAATTAGATTTCATTTCGATCTTCAAGAAATATATTTACTTGCTGTAAATTTGAATTTCGATTTTTGGCTTTTTTGACCAAAGAAAGGTGATCCTAGCCCACTGCACCCGGCTACGACTCTCATTGGAGGAATCCAAGTAAATATTGAATCTTTTAGGATCCCATGGAGAACTCGAGGTGGCTTGTATAATAGCAACATTTCGATAGCGTTGATAATGTTTGCGGCTTGGTATGGTTGGTGGGCTAGGAACTTGCTGTAAGCATATTGATCAGGAGACGGTAGTTGGCCGCATGCCACGTGGTGATGCTGCTAGAGGCGCCGGCCTCTCCTCCTATTATGAGCCAAGGCTTCCATCTTCGTTCTCTTCCTTACTAGGATCTTCCAACGCGACGACGTTTCCGAAAAACCCTCTATTTTGCTCACTCACCCATCCTTTTCCACATCCAACCAACCCTTGCAGAAGGATCTACCATCTACAATTCTACATTTTACTCTACCATCTAACATCTACCTCTTCTTTTCTCTCCCTTGAGCCATTTGGTTTACTTTTTCTTCCTTTTTTCTTTTTCTTTTCTTTTTTCTCTCTTGATGCTTCGCGATTTCATGACTCCGCGATGGTCTTCATTTGGGAAAAGGATTTCGATCCAGCCGACCCTGGACCACGAGTCGAGCTTAAATTGAGACGTCAGGTTAACAAGCTGAGTCGCATCGTTGAGGTGCAAAAGGCGCGGCTCTTTCTCTTTTTCTCTCCAGAGTGCAGCATGGTGGCACAACCTTGGGGGAAAAAATTAAAAAGGAAAAGAAAGACATTAAATAGCCGTCAGGAGAAAGGGAACCGCCTTCTTGGGTGGCTACCGGTTCCCACCGGTTCATGATTTACCCTTTGCCGCGAAAATGCGGCCGAAGTGGGGGACATGGAATAGGGCGTATGGCGAAAAAGAATGGTTTTTAAATTCTGCTTTTTAGGCAATGTGAAAAAATCGTCTCCTATTAGGAAGGTACATGATTTTTTTCAATTAGTTTGAAAGTCGTGTTTGCCCCGCCCCACAGTGTGCCAAAAAGCACCTTTTTTGGACAAAAATCGCTTGACAATTCAATTTTTAACGGGTTTGGATGAATTTTTGTTTAAACTGACCGTGAGGCTTCCAGGTACAACATGTGATCGCCAATTTTCAACCTTTTTTGAAGCAACATTTTTTATTCAATAACGAATGAAATTTCTCATCTCTTTCTTATAACTTTCCGAGTGTGCTACTGCTCTAAATATTCTCATATTCAATTAAACAAGCCTTAAATCAATATAAGTAGTACACAGAAATAATTAATCATATGTTGTAGTGAGAAAAAAAACCAATCATAATGTTATAAACAAATGAATGAACAAGTGTCATTTTTTCATAATTTCCAATGATCATTCGTTGAAATTCATAGTTTTTGCATAAAATATGAGGGAAATTAATGTACGATTACCAAATTTGTCATTTATTTAAATATGTCTTATGAACAAATGTCCATTATTATCATTTTTCCAGGAATAGACTCACTTTTTTCAGGGATTTGACTGAAAATGTCTTGCCCGTGACTTCTTGCTGTCATATTTTTTGAAACAATAACTGTTAATTATTTGAACAATAATTTTCAACAAATGCACATTTCGATATTTTTTTCAAGAATCGTTTGTGCTTTGAACTAAACATGTTTCCTATGATTAATCAGACATTTATTGCTGATTCTTTTGAAAAAAAATGAGACCATTCATGGAAAAAAGATCGAAATGTGCATGTGTTTATATAAATTGTTTCAATAATGAACAGTTACTTTTAGTTAAAATAATATGACAACAAGAAGTCACTGCAAGGCGTTCTTCATCGATTCCGTCAAAAAATTGAGACTATTCATGGAAAAAAGGTAAAAATAGGTATTTATTTATAAGAATTGCTTGAATAATTAGTATTTGGTGTCAATTAAACGTATATAACAACGAAAAGTCATTGTTCAGGATTTTTTGGTTGATGACTTCAAATAAATTAGACCATTCATTATTAAAAAAGATCTGAATGTACATTTGTTCGTAGAAATTATTTAAATAATTAACAGTTAATGTCAATTCGAAAAATATTACAAAAAGAAGTCACAGACAAGACATTTTTAGTCTATTCCATGAAAAATCGAGTCAATTCTTGAAAGAATGTTAAACATGGGCATTTGTTCATAAGAATTGTTTGAATAAATAAAATTTGATCAAAATACAAAATATGACAACAAGGTGTCATTAAAAAGACATTTTCAGTTTATCTTGCGGAAAAATGGAGCCTTCTTATTTAGATATTGTTAAAATGTGTATTTGTTTACAAGAATTGTTTAAATAATACCAAAAGAGCAACTACTTTTAACTAATCGTAATCGAACATTAATTTATCTCATATTTTATGCAAAAACTAAGAATCTCAACAACTAATCATTGCAAGTTATGGAAAAATGACACTTGTTCATCGATTTGTTTATAACATTACTAACAATTTCTTTCCTTACTCCGACACATAATAAATTATTTCCGCGTAGTTCTTATACTGGTTTAAGGCTTCTTTAATTGAATTTGAGAATACTTAGAACAGTGGCAACTTGAAAAGTTTTTAAAAAAATTTGATTTGCTATAAAAAAAAATTTTTTCTTCGAGAAAAGTCAAGAATTGACAGTTACACGTTGTACGTGGAAGCCTTACAGTCAGTTTAAAAAAAAAGACTTCCAAATCCGTTGAATTTTGAACTGTCAAGCGATTTTTGTCCAAAAAAAGTACTTTTTGGCACACTGTATGATCGCCATTGACCTTTTCAAAAAATAAATTTTTAGATTTTATTCAAGCCTTAACAAATTATACCTAATTTTATTTATGAAGGGTTTTCGGTGAGAAATCGTAATATGAAAAGGAACTGTAGCGGAAATGAGTTTTGATCACGGTAAAGTTTTTGACATATCACTAATATTTCGAATTTGGTTAATGGAACATTTAGTATGAAATTTTCCAAAAATTTTTTTTTAGTTTCACTTAAAGAAACCCGACACTATTTTTTGAAACTTTAATCAAATTTATACAGTTTTTAAATATTGAGCTAATTTTGCTTCCTGCTTGATGAAAACATATTTTTTCAAAGTGAATTTTTATTTTATAATACCATAACATTTTCACATTTTCAAATAAGAGTTTTTTTGAAATTCACTACGCCCTAAAATAAAGGCCTTCTTGCACTTGTATTAATCTTTGATGCCAGAAAGTGTAGAAAACTTCTTTATCGATTATGAGTGTAAATATGTATGGTAGTCTGGTCGTAGATAGAAATTTGCGAGGTTCTAGATTATCTGCGTGGGATAAGAGCAAAATTTATTGTTGCTTTTAAGATAAGAACATTTCACAAGTTTACAACCTCCCGACTGTTATTTCATATTATAAAAGCATAGCGATCTCTTAATTATTCACTTCATTCAATTCAAATTTTTTTTTTAGGTTTTCAGTACACAATAATAAGTTAAATCGCTTTAATTGGAAAATAGATCTTAATTTCGTCGTTCTTCGAGTCATAAAACACAAAATAATTTTTTTCCCTTCTACTGCTTAATAAATTGAACAACCTCCATAAACATTAAAATGTTAAAAATAAAGGCTAAGGTTAGTGACCCTCGTTTTTTTGTATTCAATTCTCTCAAAAGACAAGAATGGCTTCGAAAACCATGTTTTCTTTCTTTGTAAAAG
>JAUMHM010000085.1:24921759-24949689 GCA_032362435.1 Melikaiella ostensackeni
GCACTTGACTTAGTCCGTGGCTGATGATGACGCACCGGGGTTTCCGAGACAAAGTTAAATATAATAATAATAATATTCGTAATCAGCGCATCAAAATACATCAACATACGTGATTTTAAAAATATCAGATGTACAGGTATGCGCTTTTAGGAAGTCCACCTGGATTGTTTTCAGAAATAATATACGATTTACGTCTGACTTTAATGTATACAATTTACTTTTTACTGGCTTCTCATTGATTTTAAATACTTTCTTGCAAATTAGTCAATAATTGATTCAGATATCCAATTCAGGTCAATAAATCAATTTTTGATGTAACATTTACATGGCTGTACTTTGCTATGATTGAGAGATTCAAATCTTTATGTACCTGTCCAAAGATATAGTGAAACATAAACAAAAAAGTTGATGAAAAGTCTATTTTCAATGTAACATTTTCGAGGTTCTACTTGGCTGTGAGTGACAAAAGCAAATTTTCGTGCGCTTATGTCACTCCGACTATCATAACCTGCATTTAGAAAAAAATCATACCGATACGTCAATCCTGTCCAAAGTTATAGTGAAACATAAACCAAAACTTTAATGAAAAATCAATTTACGGTGTAACATTTTTGAGGTTCTACTTGACTGTGATTGACAATTGCAAATCTTCATGTGCATATGTCACTTCGACTATCATTACATGCCTTTGAAAAAAATTCGTCCCGATACGTCTATCCTGTCCAAAATTATAGCATAAACAAAAATGTTAAAAAAATCAATTTTCGACGTAGCATTTTCGAGGTCTCATTTTTCTGTAATTTACAAACGCAAATCCGTATGTGCACATGTCACTCCCACTATCATTGCCTGCATTTTGAAACAAAATTCATCCCGATACGTCAGTCCTGTTCAAAGGTATAGTGGAATATAAGCAAAAACGTTAATGAAAAAATCAATTTTCGATATAACATATTCGAAGTTCTACTTGGCTGTGATTGACAAACACAAATCTTCATCCGCCTATGTCACTCCGACTATTATTACCTGCATTTTAAAAACAAAATTCATCCCGATATGTCAGTTCTGTCCAAAGGTATAGTGAAACATGAACAAAAACGTTAATCAAAAATCAATTTTTGATGTAACATATTCAAGGTTCTACTTAGCTGTGATTGACAAACGCAAATCTTTATGTGCCTATGTCACTCCGACTATGAATACCTGCATTTGAAAAAAGAAATTCATCCCGATACGTCAATCCTGTCCAAAGTCATAGTGTAACGTAAACAAGAACGTTAATGGACAATGAATTTTCGACGTATCATTTTTGAGGTTCCATTTGGCTGTGATTCACAAACGCAAATCTGTATGTGCCCATGTCACACCCACCATCATTGCCTGCATTGAAAAAAAATCATCCAGATACCTCAATCTTATCCAAAGTTATAGTGGAACATGGCATGAAAAAAAACTTTACGAACATATAAGTCTTCTTTTTGCTGCACGTATTCGACTAATTAGAAGTGTTTTTCAGGCCGTGTTTTGATTCAGCGAAATTCGACTGAAATAGTTCTAAATGTCCCTGTTTTTAGAAATTTAAATCTTTCATAGAGCAATAAGTCGAATGCTCCTACTTAAATAGCAATTAATGCTAGTTGGCGCAGATAGTAGTTTATGTTGTTATATACTTCGCGAAATGATTCACGTTCCCTTCAAAAACATTCTCGATCGAAAAATATTTCGAATCAAAGTTTAATCAGATTCATTTTATGCGATTATTTATTTATTTATTATTATTATTATACCATTAAGCGAAATCCCTTGCCGGGTAAGCGTCACTCGTTCGGTTCTGATCTCGTTTCTCTACTGGGAATTAAGGAATTTGTATGGTAGATTTGGGTACGGGATGTTTAGGAGGAGAAGAAATAGGTTTTAGATCAATCTCACTCAATTCTTTCTCCGGTCTACCTCTGGGAACGCTACCACTCACTTTACCTATTCTCCTTCAATTATATTTTTCTCATCCTCTGAAACTTTCTAATTTTTCTGAAATGCAATTAAAGTGAAATTAGGAAAGCTTAGAATTTATTGAAAAACTATAGTTCAAATTAGAAATCCTTCCCAAATAATAAGAGTTCAAATAGAATATATTCGAGTCTGGAAAAGAATGAAATTGAAATTAAACGAAACAAAAAGTTGAAATTTTTCGACTTTGTAAAAGGATAAATTCGAAACATTACTAAAATTTTTGTCACATTTGAATTTTGAAATTCTTCCTAACTAGTGGTATTTAAATTTTAAAAAAGGCTAAACATTACTGTTGTACTTTTTACGTTTCTCCCAAAGTTTGGGAGCTTTAAAATTTTTAATTTTTTTAAAAATGGAGACTGGTTCAAATTCTGAACAGTTCCGAATTTTCGATTTTAGATTTGGAATGCTTCCCAATTTTTTAATCATTCGGTTTGAAAGAGTTTTTGAATTTTGGATTGGAAATGAAAAGCTTTTGCATTTGAGGGATCATTCTACTTTAGGCGCCTGAAAAAAGGCTTTTTGTATGATTTTTTTTAAAGTTCATATTATAATAATTGACATTGAAATTATTAGGCTTGATAAATTCACTCATGAACTAAATAAAAAAAAATTCCATTCGTTTAATGCACTTTTTCCATATAAAACCAGCAGGTGAACGTGACACCTCAGAAAGTGAGTATGCCTGCGCTGTTGATGAAATCTCGGAGATGGATCATCTGTAACCAAAAAATACAAATAGTTTTAAATTCATTGTGACTTTCGCTATTGTGCAAACCGCAATTTTTAATATATATGCATCATTAACAAAATGGCGGATATTTTTTGGAAAAAACTGGTTTTTTTCAGAAAAATATCCGCCAATTTGTTAATTAAGCACATATATTGAAAATTGCGGCTTGCGCAATAGCTAAGGTCACAATGAATCTAAAACTATTTGTATTTTTTGTTACAGATGGTCCTTCTCCGAGATTTCATCGACAGCGCACACATACTTACTTTCTGAGGTGTCACGTTCACCTGCTCGTTTTATATGAAAAAAGTGCATAAAACTAATTAAAATTATTCTTGAAATTTAGATCATGAGTTTATTAATTAAGCCAGAAGAGTTCTACGTCAATTATTATAATAGCAACTTTTAAAAAAATCATATAAAAAGCCTTTTTTCAAGCGCTTAAAGTAAAATGATCCCTTGTGGTCCTTCAACTGCATGGAGAGGAAATTGAATTAGTGGGGTAAAGCAAGCAGGTGGACAGCGATTAAATTGAAATCGCCCTTCTGGAATAGTTAGTGAGGTAATTTTCAGGCGAAGGGGTGGAGCACTTCGGATCTACTGTCCTCACTCTTAGCCATTAATGCTTCCATAATTAACGCGAGTTAATTATGGAAGTAGTAATGGTTAAGAGTGAAGGTTGAAAATCAGATATTATCAGGTATAAGAAGCCCTTTCTGATTAAGGCTGTTCCGAGAAACATAATTCCATAAAATTTAATGATTATAATGATAGATACCTTGCAGATGGAAAAGTACTGAAACGTACCTGGGACATATACTCTTCACTCAGTGACTTTTCGGTGACTGAAAATGGAGTGACTTTTTAGTGACTGAAAATAGATATGGGGCCGTTCAAAAACTACGTCACGCTATGAATTTTGATGTTATGTTGTTGACGAGGAAAGTGAAATATTTTTTTGTCAATGGAATGTCATTTGTTGATCTGCTTATCAAAACCAAATGGTTTTAATCTTCAGCTCCGTTGGGATTCGAACCCAGATCTTCAGATTGCCGGAAGACCTGGGTTCGAGTCCCAGCGGAGCTAGAGAGGAATTTTTTTTCACTGCTAAAGATTAAAACCATTTTGGTTTTGACTAGTTGATCAAAAACTGTCATTCTGCCTACAAAAAAGTACTTCCTTAAAAAAAAAATTAATGTTTAAGTACCATATTGAAGTCAATATGAAACGCTTAAGATCTCAAATTGAAATATATTGCTTCTTCAACCAAATAGTTGAATTTTCAAAAAAAAAAATAATAATAATTTTAGACAAACTGTTCCATTTAAAACTAAATATTTGAACTTTTCAGCAAAAAAGAGGAATTTTCAACCTACAAATAGTCTAATCATCAAGCCAAAAATACCAATTTTTTAGAAGACAGTTGAATTTTTAACTTAGAATGATGTATTTTCAACCAAAAACTTTTCTACCAAGGTAGATGATTTTTTAACCAAGAGGGACTAATTTTCTATCAAAACAAGACGAATTTTCAATAAAACAGTGAAATTTTCTGAACAAAAAGATGACTTTTCTACAAAATCGTTGAATTTTCAACGTGAAAAGATGAATGTTCAAACAAATGATTGAATTTTAAACAACAAAATTAATACTCAACCAAACAGTTGAATTTACAACCAAGTAGTTGAACTTTCAAGCAAAAGGAACGAATTTTCAAAAAATTAGTTCAAATTTTAACCAAATATTTGAATTTCCAACCTACAAAGATGAAGTATTTAGCCAATTGACCGAATTTCTTCATGAAAAAGAATAAACTTTAACCGAAAACAGTTGCATTTTGAACCAAATAGTTGAATTTTCAAGTCTAGAAGACGAATTTTTTAGAAGACAGTTGAATTTTTAATCAAAATGGACGTACTTTTAAAAAAAAATGAATGTTCAACCAAACAGTAAAATTTTCGACCAAAAAAGACAATTTTTGAACAGAACAGTTGAATTTTCATCTAAAATGATAAATTTTCAACAAGAAGAAGACTTTCTAACAAAGAAGATCAGCTTTTAACCAAGTAGTTAAATTTTCAATCAAAAAAGATTAATTTTCAACAAAAAATATAACAGCTGATATGTCAACCAAAAAATTTTTATTCTGAATCGAAAACAGTCGAATTTAGACCAAAAAAAAAATGAATCTCCAACGAAAAATATAATAAAGTTGATATTTCAACCAAAATAGATTTTACTTTTAAATTAAAAACAGTTGAATTCAAGAGAGAAAAGAGATGTCAACCAAATTGTTTAATTTTCAAGCCAAATTTGCTACCAAATAGTTGCATTTTTATCTGGAAACGATCAGTTTTCAACAAAAAATAGAATAGTTCAATTTTCAGTTCAAAAAATTAAACTTCGAACAAAAAAAACAATTTTAAACAAAATAGTTGAATTTTCAAGTCAAGAAGATGAATTTTTTAGAAGACAGTTGAATTTTTAATCAAAATGAATGCGCATTCTATAAAAAAAATGTTCAACCAAAAAGTCAAATTTTCGACCAAAAAAGACAACTTTTGAACAAAACGATTGAATTTTCAAGTGAAATGATTAATCTTCAACAAAAAGGAGATTTTTTAACAGAGAAGTTCAGTTTTCAACCAAGCAGTTCAATTTACAATCAAAAAAGATTTATTCTCAACAAAAATATGATAGCTGATATATGAACCAGAAATAGATTTTAATTTTAAATCAAAAACAGTCGAATTAAAAAAAATGAATTTCCAGCGAAAAATAGAATTTAGTTGATACTTCAAGCAAAATAGATTTTACTTTTGAATCAAAAGCAGCCGAATTTGATCAAATAAGATGAATTTTCAACAAATCACTTGAGTCCTAAACCAAGACAGACAATTTTTTAACCAAATAGTTTCATTTATAACCAAAAAAGATCGAATTCCTACCCAGAGAGGTGAATTTTTAACCAAGTAAGATTTTTCATCCAAGAGAGAAAAGAAATGTCAGCTATACTGCTCAATTTTCAAACCAAAAAGGCGAATTATCTAGAAAACAGTTCCATTTTGTACCCGAAAATATGAATTTTCAACTATGAAGTTAATTTTCAACCAAACAGTTGAATTCTGTACAACATTGTTACATTTTCAACCAAGAAGATGAATCTTCAACTCATAACATGATTTTTTCAACATAGTAGCTGAACTTTTAACCGAGTATTCGAATTTTCAATCAAGAAGATTAATTTTCTACGAAAAAAGTGGAATTTGCAAGAAAATACATCAATTTTCTACCAAATGGTTGAATTTTAATCTAAAAATGATCAATTTTCTAAGAAAAATAGAATAGTTAAATTTTCAGTTAAAAAAATTGAACTTCGAACAAAAAAAATGAATTTTAAACAAAATAGCTGAATCTTCAGTCAGTGAAATAAATTTTTAACAAATGAGTTCAACTTTGAACCAAGCAGTGGAATTTTCAACCAGAAAAGATGAATTCACAATGAAAAATTTAATTGTTGAATTTTCAACAAAAGGGAATCAATTTTCTACTAGAAATGAAATATTTAAATTTTTAATGAAAAAAATATGTTCAACCAGGAAAAGAACAAATTTTAAACAAAATAGTTGAATTTTCAAACAATGAAATGAATTAATGAACTAATTTAAAACTACAACAAAAATAATTTGAAAAAAAGTTAAATCTTCAACCAAATAGTAGAATTTTCACCCAAAAAAGAGGAATTCTGAACCAAAAATATAATAATAGTACATTTTTCAATGAAAAATAATTTACATTGAAAGAAAACAGTTGCATTTTGTACCCGAAAATATGGATTTTCAACCAAGAAGTTAATTTTCAACCAAACAGTTGAATTTTCTACCAAATTGTTAGATTTTCAACAAAGGAGATGAATCATCAACTAACAACATGATTTTTTAACAAAGTAGCTGAACTTTCAACCAAAAATTTGAATTTTCAACCAAGAAGATTAATTTTCTACCAAAAAAGTGAAAATTTACAAGAAAACACATCAATTTTCTACCAAATAGTTGAATTTTTATCTGAAAACGATCAATTTTCAACGGAAAATGGAATAGTTAAATTTTTAGTTAAAAAAATTAAACCTCGAAAAAAACGAATTTCAAACAAAACAGTTGAATCTTCAGTCAGTAAAATGAATGTTTAACAAATTAGTTCAACTTTTAACCAAGTAGTGGAATTTTCAATCAAAAAAGATGAATTCACAATGAAAAATTTGATGGTTGAATTTTCAACTAAAGGGGATCAATTTTCTACCAGAAGTGGAATATTAAAATTTTTAATAAAAAAAATATATGTTTGACCAAAAAAAAGAACGAATTTTAAACAAAATTTTTGAATCCTCAAACAATAAAATGAATTAATGAACTAATTTTTAACCACAACAAACCAAGAAGGTTATTTTCTACCAAGCAGTTAAATTTTCTACCAAATTTTTAAATTTCCAACCAAGGAGATGAATCTTCAACTAATCATATGATTTTTTAACAAAGTAGCTAAACTTTTAACCAAGTAGTTGAATTTTCAATCAAGAAGATTACTTTTCTACCACAAAAGATGAACTCACAATGAAAAATTGAATAGTTGAATTTTCAACTAAAGGGGATCAACTTTCAACCAGAAATGGAATAGTTGAATTTTCGGTAAGAAAAAAATGATTTTCAACTAAAAAAAGAACGAATTTTCAACAAAATATTTGAATCCTTAACCAATAAAATGAATTAATGAACTAATTTTAAACCACAACAAAAAGAATTTTCAAAAAAATAGTTAAATGTTCAACCAAATAGTATAATTTTTACCCAAAAGTGATGAATTCTGAACCATAAATATAAAAGTACATTTTTCAATGAAAAATAATTAAGTTTCAACAAAAAATAGTTGGATTTTCTTATTGGTTTCTATTAATTCAGTTTGCATTTAAGCGAAAAAATGAGAAAAAGGGAAGTTTCTTCATATTTAGTTGTAAATAAATTGTAGATAATCGGAAAATATTAAGAAAGACAATTTCTCAATTCGAAAATTATGTTTGTGTGACTTATAACTTCCATGACTATTTCATGATAGATTTCCGTAAAAGTGACTATAAGTTATAAGTTATAAGTTTCCAACTTATATGATGAATGTTTAACAAAAAAAATGAGTTTCAACAAAGTATTTCAGCTTTTAACCAAATAAATAATTTTCAACAAAGAAGATTAATTTTCTACCAAAAAAGTGAATTTCCAACAAAATATTAAAATTTTCAATCTGTTTTTATTGAGGATTCAACTGTTTTGTTAAAAATTCCCTTTTTTTGGATAAATTCAACTGTTTCTGATTAGAAATTAAAATATTTTTGGCTGAAATATCAACTATTACATTTTTTGTTGAGAATTCATTTTTATAGTAGAAAATTCAACTACTTCTTTGAAAGTTGCAATAATTTATTGAAAATTAATTTTCGTTTTTTCAAAGATTCATCACTTTAGTTGAAAATTCATTTCTTTGATTGAAAATTCCGTTGTAAATTCCGTTGTAAATTCGTCATTTTGTTCTGTAAATCATTTGGTTTTGGTTGAGGATTCAACTATTTTGTTGAAAATTCGTCTTTGTCGGATGAGTTCAAGTGTTTTATATTTAAAATTCAACACTTTTGTGGCTGAAATATCAATTATTTCGGTAGAGAATTAATCTGTCTTGTATAAAATTAACTTTTTTGTGGTAAATTCGTCTTTATGTCTTCATGTCTTTATGCCTTTATGTCTTCTTTCTTGCCTCAATAATCACTTTTGGTTCAACAAATAACTACGCGCATTCTGTTGAAAGTTCATCTCATTTGGTAGAAATTTCTTTTGTTTTGGTTAAAAATGGAACTGTTTGGTTGTAATTAATCTATTCTGGTTGAGGATTCAACTCTGCTGTTAAAAATTCATTTTTTTTAGAATAAAAAGTCAATTATTTTGGCAGAGAATTTAACAATTTTGTTAAAAATTAACATTTTTGTCGGAAATACATCTTTTTGACTTGAAATTTCCGCAATTCCTAGAAATTTCATCTGTTTTGATTAAAAAGGCAACTGTATGGTTAAAAGTTGATCTACTCGGTTGAAAATTATTATTTTTTTTTGGTTGACATAATTTGTTTATGGAATCAAAAAATGTTGATTGGTTACAATATTTTTTATTGTGCGCCACTAACGGTGGAATACAAAGTATATTTGCTAAAAAAAATATTTTGAATTGTAGAATCACCAAGTTTGAAATTTGTTGTCATTCTCAATTTTTCAATTTCATTAACTAATTTTATATCTTAGAAGCCATTGTACTGATTTTGATTGATTCCAAGTTCATTTAGAATATTTTCGGAAAGATAAAAAATAAAATTGTGAAAATGATCTTTTTTTTCACTTTGATTGTTAACACAGATGTGCAATAAAGAAGAAATTCAAAAATGGGCTGTTATAATTTCCTTTAGAATTTAATTAAGAGTTTTTTTAGAAGCTTTTTGTATTGGTCCTTTTTGTATGGGCCATTTTTAGGGCCCCTATCCTAGGGCTGCCATTTTACTGAAGGTGGCCCTGAATGCAAAACAATAGAAAGTAATAGGAATTATAGAAATTTCGTGAATTCAAATACATATGAAAAGAGAAATTCAAACATATTTTATTTCGTAATTTTTGCAAACAGCGTTATCTCTATTTACAATGTAGTATTAGCTTCATAAAATGCTACACACTCCCCAGTCTCTGTAGAAACCTTACTAACCATGTCAGGCTCACAGGTCGACAAGAATAATTCATACAGTAGTCGATAAAATAGAAACCCAGCTGCGCTTTTTTATCATTTAAACTTTTAGCAATAAATTCAAAACTTCGAAAAGTAGGCGCCTCTGAGTTTTCATTTTTTATCAAATCTTATGATACTTACCGTTTCAGATTTAAAATTATAAAGAATTAAAAAATTTCTTTCATTATCAATAGTGTAATAATTTTTTTAAGGAAACAACATTCTTCTTATTATTATTAAGAATGCTTTTATATTGTTGTTAACATTCAAATTATGTTTAAAAATTTAATCATTTTTCGAAGGTTTTGTTTCGTAGCTTCGCATTTTTTCAAAAAAAGCTGACCATTTCTACATTAATGATACAAATGAATTTAAAAATTCAAAGAAAAAATTCTGCATCTCGACCTAACACAAAAGATGGTTGAATTCAAAGCACTTTTCCTTATAGATGCTGGAATAATTTAAAATAATTTTTTTTTTTGGAATGACAAATTTCATACACTTTTAAAATTTTTGAACCAAAGTTACCTAATGAGGTCCCTGAGACTGCTTTAGATATTTCTTTGAAAAATTCCAGATGAAGATATAAGATTGTTTCATCCTATTTTAAAAAATATTAGCCTCACAATAAAAAGTTTTACTAAAAGATGCCGTCTTTATTTATGAATCACATCTTTCCGAAAACAATTGTTAAAAGAAAAATCTCACCTTTTATCCTATTTTATTATATCATTTCGTTGCAGTGGGAAAAACAATTGACAATTAAATAACTACTACATTGAAAATTACGACTAGTCACATTTTGCTTCGTAGATGTCAATTGCTTTTTCCCACTGCAACGAATTGATCCACTTTTGGATCGAAATTTGACTCGTTTGGATTTAGTGTAATGGTAAACACTGAGCTAAATAAAATGTTCAAATTCTGCAAAAGTATTAAATTCCTTATCGAAATACGAGTTTAAAAAAATATAAATACACATGCTACCCACGAGGGCCCCCGCAGGGATACCTCTGCTCGTTTGTCCTCACGATCTATCGGTTTAAATTCCTAAGTCAAGAGAATTAATATTTTTTTGACACAACAAATTTGTTCTTTGATTAATTCCAGATCACAAAAAAGCATCTTTGTTAAAAATTTGATGACATTGTTTCAGAAAGTTGGTCAAAAGGAAAAACGACAGTCTGATAAGATGCTAGTCATGACCCAGCAAGCATAGTTTGTTATAATATTACCTGTCTGGCAAGGTTTATGCTAACATAAGTCAATAAATATTATTGTTATTAACAAATTATACATATGGAAAAAACTACTTAATATTCGTATTTTTTAAAACAAAATCTCAACCTCATTAGTTAACATAGTGCCAATGTTCAAAAAAAAATTTCTGTGTCAAAAATACGAATAGAGACAATCGTTTACATAATTTGTTAATAACAATTAAATTTGTTGATTTCGAATAGATAATTCCAACCAGAAAACAACATAAAGTTATTCGTAGGATACTTTTGTGAAAAAAAAAATTTTCTGCACGATTATGCGAATATAACGTGATTTCTTATATAATTTATCAATAACAATTAAAATGGTGAAATTAGAATAAACCTTCCAGCTAAATAACATCATAAAGTCATTCGCAGCAGGTTTTAGAAAGAAACAGTCATTTTCTGCATGAACATACGAATATAACACAAGATTCTTAATATAATTTGTTATTGTTTTTAGATTGATTTTTTTATATAATAGGAAAAAGTTCACAAAAAAACATATGCTCAACAGTAATAAATTTTTATCCGGAATACAGAGACCGAAGCGAACTGTCTGAAGTCGCGACCTATACTAACTACGAAGTGTCTAAAAATCTAAACTGTCAAACTTTTAATTTTCAATTAATGAGTGAAATATGTACCAGAGGAAAAACTAAAATTACTGTCAATCATATCTGTTTTATTTTCAGGTAAAAACAATATTTTTCTGATCTAACAATTTATCAGTTTTATACCTGTTGTTTCTCCTATAAGTTACCCCTGATGATTAAGTCTAAATTGCCTTCGAAAACATGATGGGTCTTCAGTAGTATAAAAAAGACGGAGAAAAGAAAGAGGGTGAGGATGGTTTTGGTTGACTCTTTCTTTTTTCTCCCTCTTTTTTATTTCTGTTGTGTACATTTATTGTACATCTGTCTCTAATGAACCGGAAAAACAGATAGTCTCAAAATCTGTTTTTGAATTGTGAACTTTTCGGGTATTCATTTTAGTACAAAAAGAATTTTCATAAAAAAATAGATTTTATTCCGATCTTAAAGAAATTTAAAAAGAGAGACATTAAGCAAAGATTGGTTCCAGTCTGCAGGGCTGCATATGAATACTTAAGATTCCTTTTAATTGAGGTTGTTAATGAAAAACTAATTTTTAAGGGAAAAAGATGAACCCTTAACAAAAAATGTAATAATTGATATTTCAATCAAAAAAGAGTTTAATTTTAAATCAAAAACAGTTATATTCAGGAAAAAAAAAATTTCATCAAAATTATTGAATTTGTAGTCAAGAGAGAAATAAAATCAACCAGATTGTTAAGATTTCCAGCCAAAAAGGCGAGTTTTCAACAAAAAAGTTGATTTTCAACCAAATAATAAAATTTTCATCTAAAAAGATAAATTCTCTACAAAAAATGTAATAGATGAAATTTCAACCAAAACAGCCGAATTTCCAACAAGATTGTTTAATTTGAAGCCAAAGAGATGAGTTTCTAACAAAATTCATTAATTTTCAGCTACAAAAGATCAATTTTGAACAAAATAATGCAATTTGAAACCACAAAGATGAATTTTCAACCAAGAAGATTAATTTTTTACCAAAAATGTCATAGTCGAATTTTCAATTGAAAAAATTAATTTTTAACGCAAGAAGATGAATCCTTAACGAAAAATGTAATAGTTGATGTTCAACCAAAAAAACAATTTTAATCAAAATAGTTGAATTTTCAGTCAAGAGAGAAATAAAATCAACCAGATTGTTAAAATTTCCAGCCGAAAAGGCGAGTTTTCAACAAAAAAGTTGATTTCCAACCAAATAATAAAATTTTCATCTAAAAAGATAAATTCTCAATGAAAAACGTAATAGATGAAATTTTAGCCAAAAAAGACGAATTTTGAACGAGACTGTTCAATTTGAAGCTAAAGAAATGAATTTTTAACAAGATACATCAAAATTTCAGCTACAAAATATCAATTTTCAGCAAAATAGTGCAATTTGAAACCAAGGAGATGAATTTTCAACCAAGAACATAATTTTTCACCAGAAAAGACGAGTTTCAAACAAAATGCATGAATTTTCAACTAAGAAAGATCAATTTTCAAACAAAAATGGGATAGTTAAATTTTCATTTGGAAAAATTAATTTTCAACGAAAAAAGATGAATCCTCAACTTAAAGTGTAATACTTCATATATTTCACTTTTTTAAATTTAATTTTAGATCAAAAGCGGTTTAATTCAACCAAGAAACTAATTCTGTATAAAACAGTTCAATTTTCAATCGAATGAAATTATTTTCTTTCAAAATCGTTCAATTTCGAAGAGAATAGTTATTAAATTTTCAACCAAATAATAACAATTTTAAACAAATAAGAACAACTTTCAACTAAAATAATAAATAAAATAACTGAAATAGTTAAATTTTCAGTTAATAAAATTCATTATCAACCAAAGAGAAATGAACATATAACTCTGGAATAATTTTTTTATTTCTTTCTAAGTGTTTTTATAGATTTTAGAAAATTTTGAATCCAAGGTTGGGAGAAAAATTTCAATTTTCCTACATTGAGCTATGAATCACTATGACTATCTGCCACCACAATTTGAATGAGAAAATGAAAAAATAGTTGGAAAAGCAATAAAATTGATTGATTGTCGTAAAAAATACTTGTGAACTACGTTTCGAATGTAACTAGAAAAGTAACGATTCTTATAGTTACTGTTACTGAAAAAAATGTAACTAGTTAACAATTCGTTACTTGGTTACAAAAGTAATTTCGTAACCACTATCGTTACCAAAAAAAGGAACTAGTTACAGTAACCGTCTTGAAGTACAGGAAAATAGCTTTCCAAAACACTATGATAAAAGTATAATCGGATTCGTTTAACAAGGAAAGGCCTTCTCTGTGACATTGACTT
Organism: Melikaiella ostensackeni; assembly: GCA_032362435.1. NCBI lineage: Eukaryota > Metazoa > Arthropoda > Insecta > Hymenoptera > Cynipidae > Melikaiella > Melikaiella ostensackeni. Next base: position 24,935,485 of record JAUMHM010000085.1, read on the forward strand.
TTTGACGAGACTATCATCAATCGATAGGACGTAAAAAGTAATTAGACACGTGTCCCGGCTTCTTCGTAAGTGGGCCCTTGTTTAGGAATTATGAGCGTTTGAAAATCACGGTCGCCGTGGCTGCCAAAGGTCCACCGAGTCGCGCGCGGGTTCTTTAACCAAGCGACGCTGGTGCAGCGGTAAAGTGCCTGTCTAGCGACCACGCTGTCGCTGGTTCAAATCTTCTTGTCGAAGTCTTTTTTTATACTTTTTTATTTTTTCGCATTGTAAATATTTTAAATAATCATTTTTTGATGCTTTCCCGGCGATAATTTTTTTTTCTACAGTAAAATTAATGGGAAATAAATATCATGTATGAGAATCGACTCTCTTCAATGAATCGTGACAATGGGTCCGAAAATGGATCTAGAAAAAGCAGAATAAATACGCACAATCATTTTTCCCGAATTCAACCGCAGATGTCTCTTTTTACGATATAAAATTTCACACGTTGCTTCTGATGTGTATAACATTTCTACATAATATTTATTCCCCAATAATTTAACTATTTGAAAAAAAAATTTAATCACCGTGGAAGCATCAAAAATGATTATTTGACATGTTCCTATTGCAAAAAAAAAATAAAAAAGTATAAAAAAGACGTCGACAAAAAGATTTGAACCAGCGGCAGCGTGGTCGCTAGGCAGGCACTTTACCGCTGCACCGGCGTCGCTTGGTTAAAGCAACCGCCCACTTACAAATAAGTCGAGACACGTGTGTAATTATTTTTGACGAACTATCGACTGACGATAGTCTCATCAAAAAGTCAATGTCGCAGAAGAGGCCTTCCCCGTAAGAGAAATTAAACTCACGTGAAGGCCGTGGTGCAAACAGGGTCCAGAACTTTCGCCTTTTTCACGTGCGTCACTACCTTCACGGTAGTGTTAATTCTCTTAAACGAATTACTTATGTGACAAAATTGTGCATTTTAATCTTAATTTCAGAAAAAAATTTTCTGCGAGAATTTAAAAAAAAAATCGATATTACAGTCTTAAAATACAGGAAAAGAGCTTTCCAAAAGACTATAATAAAAGTCTGATCGGATTCGTTTAAGAGAAGTTACTTTACGTGAAGGCAGTGAGTGGTACACGTGAAAAAGACGAAAGTTCAGACCCTTGTATATCGACAACCGTTTGATCAATGGGCCCACGGTTAAGTGTGCTAATATTGATCCACTAGGATTATAATTGAGCGAAGTTTCAACCCAATAAAAAAAAATATGTAGGAACACTTGACGTATTCTGCCCAGGTATAGAAATGAGAGCCATTGTTTTAAACTATTAGTTTTATTTATTGATATTTCTTAAAATGATGATGCTCAAATCACGAATCGATTCATTAAATTTTGTCACCTCGCATCTTCACAGCACCATTTCGATTTCTGAATCGTCTGAGTATGCGAATTAGATTGATCTATCATTGCCTCGTCTGGCAGTCGTCTCGCCCACTGATTAGCAGTCGCAAACACAATCTTCCTGGAATCTGAGTGCCACGGTCAATTTCTCTCCTGCCGTGTCACAAATAGAGCATTCAACAACTCAAGCCATAAGGAAGTCCTGCCTACGCTGAATGCACTCTTCACTTATCCTAATCACACTAAAACGTCACTTCAAGTATACAAACATACCACATACCGTTCAATCTTATAAGGTAGACGTTCCAGTGAACTTGACCTTAAAAGAATTCGTTTATTTCAAGTGCCCATAAAATTGTTTCGACAATAATTATTAGACACTTGTGAGTGCCAATTGAACCATTCAGTTCCTATGATAGTCATAAAAATCGTACTTAAAATTTATTTCATTACAATTATAACTCATTAGAAATTAGAGAAGTCAGATGGGACTAATCTATCGGGATCGATCTTCAGATAATCGTAATTCTATCGTTTTTGTCTTAGGGGCTCACAGTGGGCCAGAATAGAGTCGAAGTGGCCAAAATTCTATTTTTCGTCGCATTTGTATGAAATTTGGTGCAAAGTGGGGTTTTGAGGTCGCTGATTTCGAATCTGATGTCCAAAGTTATAAACTCAGAATGGCGGATTCAGTATGGCGGCCAAAATTGTAAAATTTTTACATATTTGTCTCAAACTTGGTATAAGGGGGTATTTGGAGTTGTTGATTTTGAATTTGATGTCCAAAGTTACAAAGTCAAAATGGCGAATCCAATATGGCAGCAAAATTGAAAAATGTTCACATATTCGTCTGAAACTTGGTATGAGGAAATATTTGGGGTCGCTGATTTGGAACTTGACCTCAAACCTTGAAAATTCGAAATATTGGATCCAATATGGCGGCTGAAATTGTCAAATTTTTTCATATTTGTCTGAAACTTGGTATACGGGGTTTCTTAGGGTCTTTGATTTCGAATTTGATGTCCAAAGTTATTAATTCAAAATGGCGGATCCAATATGTCGGCCAAAATTATAAAATTGTACATATTTGTCTCAAATTTTGTATAAGGGGGTATTTTGGGTCACTGATTTTGAATTTGATGTCCAAAATTACAAATTCAGAATGGCGGATCCAATATGGCGGTAAAATTTTAAAAATTTTAATATATTCGCGTGAAACTTGGTATGAGGGGGTTTTTTGGGTCCCTGATTTCAAGATTGATGTCCAAAGTTACTAATTCTAAATGCCGGCCAAAATTGTTGAATTTTTACATATTTGTCTGAAACGTAGTATGAGGGGGTATTTTGAGGCCCTGATTTCGAATTTGATGTCCAAAAATACAAATTCGAAAAATCGGATCCAATATAGCGACCAAAATGGGTAAATTTTCATATATTTGTCTGAAACATGCTATTAGCAGGTAATCGGGGTCGCTGATTTCGAATCTGATGTGAAAAGTTACAAAGTCAAATGGCGGATCCAATATGGCGGCAAAAATTTCAAAACTTTCTCATTTTTGTCTGAACCTTGACATAAGGGGGTATTTGGGGTCGCTGAATTCGAATTTGACGTCAAAACTTGCAAATTCGAAATGTCAGATCCAATATGGCGGCCGAAATTGTTAAATTTTCACATATTTGTCTGAAACTTGGCATTAGGGAATTTTTGGGGTCTTTGATTTTTAATTTTATATCACAGGCTAAAAATTAGAAATAGCGGATCCAATATGGCGGCCAAAATTGTTAAATTTGCACATACTCGTGTTAGACTTTGTGTAAGCGGCTATTTGTGGTTGCTGATTTTAAAATTGATGTCCAAAGTTACAAATTAAAAATGGTGTCTAAAATTATTTAATTTTTACATATTTGTCTGGAACTTGATATAAGCGGGGTTCCGGGGTCTTTGATTTCGAATTTAAAGTTAAAAGTTATGAACTCCAAATGACGGATCCAATATGGCAGCCGAAGAAGTTGAAATTTCACATATTTGTCTGAAATTTGGTATAAGAGGGTTTTAGGGTCTTCGATTTCAAGCCTCACGTCACAAGTTACAAATCCAAAATGGCGAATCCAATATGGCAGCTACAATTGTTTAATTTTCACATATCAGTCTAAAACTTAGTATAAGCGACTATTTGGGTTTCCTGATTTCGAATTTGACGTTCAAAGTTACAAGTTAAAAATGGCGGATCCAATATGGCGGTCACAATTGTTAAATTTTTACATTTATAAGCGGCTATTTGGGGTTCCTGATCTCGAATTTGATGTCAAAAGTTATGAACTCATAATGACAGATCTAATATGACAGCCGAAGCTGTTAAATTCCCACATATTTGTCTGAAACTTGGTATAAGGAGGTTTTTAGGGTCTTTGATTTCGAGGCTCACGTCACAAGCTATAAATTCAAAATAGCGGATCCATATGGCAGCTACAATTGTTAAATTTCTACATATTAGTCTGAAACTCAGTAAAAGCCTCTATTTGGGGTTTCTAATTACGAATTCGGCGTCCAAAGTTACAAGTTATAAATGAAGGATCCGATATGGCGACCAAAATTGTAAAATTGTTTCATATTTGTCTGAAACTTGTTATAAGGTGATATTTGGGGTCGCTGATTTCGAATTTGACGTCAAAACTTACAAATTCAGAATGACGGATGCAATATGACGGCCAAAATTATTAATTTTTTTTTTCAAATTTGTCTGAAACTTGATATAAGTAGGTTTTTGGGGTTTCAGATTTCGAATTTGATGTCCAAAGTTACAAATTCAAAATGGCTGATCCAATATAGCAGCCAAAATTATAAAATTGTTGCATATTTGTCTGAAACTTGGTATAAGGTGGTATTTCCGGTCGCTGGTTTTGAATTTGATGTCTGAAGTTACAAAGTCAAACTGGCGAATCCAATATGGTGGCAAAAATTGCAAAATTTTCACAGATTCGTCTGAAACTTTGTATGAGGGAATATTTGGAGTCGCTGATTTGAAATGTGAGGTCAAAAATTGAAAATTCAAAATATCGGATCAAATATGGCGGCTGAAATTGTTAAATTTTTTCATATTTGTCTGAAACTTGGTATAAGGTGTTTCTTGGGGTCTTTGATTTCAGACTTTACGCCACAAGTTACGAATTCAGAATGACGGATCTAATAAGGCGGACAAAGTGTGAAATTTTTACACATTTGTCAGAAACTTAGTATAAGGGAGTATTTTGGGCCTCTGATTTCGAATTTAATATCCAAAGTTACAAATTCAAAACGTCAGCAAAAATTGTTACATTTTTTACGTATTTGTCTGAAACTTGTTATAAATAGGTTTTTGGGGTTCCTGATTTCGAATTTGTTGTCCATGGTTACAAATTCAAGATAGCGGATCCAATATGGCGCCCAAAATGGTAAAGTTTTCACATACTTGTCTGAAACTTGGTATAAGGGGGTATTTTGGGTCGCTGATTCTGAATTTGATGTCCAAAGTCACAAATTCAAAATGGCGGATTCAATATGGTGGCAAAATTGTTCAATTTTCACATATTTGTCTAAAACATGGTATGAGGGGGTATTTGGGATCACTGATTTAGAATTCGACGTCAAAATTTTCAAATTCCAAACATCGGATCTAATATGGCGGCCGAAATTGTTAGATTCTCACATATTTGTCTGAAACTTGGTATAAGAAGGTTTTTGGGGTCTTTGATTTCGAGGTTTACGTTACAAGTTATAAACTCAAAATGACAAACACAAAATGGCGGCCACAACTGTTAAGTTTTTACATATTTGTCTAAAACTTAGTAGAATGGGATTTATGGGGTCGCTATTTTTAAATTTGACGTCAAAACTTACAAATTCAAAATGGCGGATTCAATATGTCGGACAACATTGTGAATTTCTTACATATTTGTCTGAAATTTGGTGTGAGGAGGTTTTCGGGGTCCCTGATTTCGAATTTGATGTCAAAGATTACAAATGAAAAATAGCGGATCCAATATGGCGGCCAAAATTGTTAAATTTTTACATATTTGTCTAAAGCTTGGTATAAGAGAGTATTTGGGGTCGTTAATTCCGTATTTGACGAAAAAATTTACAAATTCAAAATGGCGGATCAAATATGACGGCAAACATTGTTTAATTTTCACATATTTGTCTGAAACTTGATATGAGGTGGTTTTTTGCGTGTCGCTGATTTTATATTCAACACCAAAATGTTAAGTTTTGACATATTTGTTTAAAACTTGGTGTAAGGGTGGAATTGGGGGCCCTGATTTTGAATTTGATGTCAAGAATTACAAAATCGAAATATCGGATCCAATATGGCAGCCGAAATTGTTACATTTCTACATTTTTGTCTGAAACTTGGTACATGCGAGTATTTGGGTTCGCTGATTTCGAATTTAACATTCAAACTTACGAATTCGAAATATCCGATCCATTATGGCGGCCTTTGGAAGGATTATTTCCTGTCACTCCCTTCAAAGATGTGTTAGGTTACAATTGAAATATTTGTCTATCTAACGCTTGTTTTATATAGTTTTAGGGTAAAATAATCAGTATCTCTCTTATGCTCTTATTCAGTGTTATCAAAGAGAAGAAATTTACCTAATTTCAAAATAATTCAATAAATATTTGCAAAGATAATACACAGAGAAGCAAAAGTGACCTTTATATGGAGAAATGCCTATATTCTCAGTAACAAATATTATTTTACAATTTGGAAAATATTCTACAAAAAATGAAGGTACAAGATATATTCCTTGCTTGCTATTTAAAAATATTTCTCACTCTCGTGAGTTCGTACCTCATGGTATTGAGAAAAAAAAATGTTTTTTTTTTTGTTGAATAATAGAAAAATCATTTGATTTTGGAGACAAGTCTTGGTACTAAAATACATTCACTGAACTTTATTTAAATTTGAAACGTCTAAAAAAAGTGTTTGTCTTTCACTGTCCCCTTATTATTCATGTATGACTGCTTATACTTTACAAGTCGTAAATTTAATCATCCGTTTTACATTCCTAACATATGAAGCTAGGTCACCTACATCTCGCGCGCTTAACTGCTTATGGACCTGATATCAGGCAATGCTATTGGAAACGTATTGATAAAAGAAGCGAGTCAACAGCAAATTAAAATAATAATTGTCCCTGAACAAACAGTGTCGTTTATGAGGCCTTCCAGCGATTATTAATATCTTCACTAACGTTTGCTATGGCTCCTCTTCTCTATTTTTTTATTTTGTCTTTCCTGCATATTCCATATTATAGAGATTTTTTTTTTAATCTTGGAATGTTGCTTTTTATTGCCTTATAAATCCATAGGCAAAAACCCACGAGGGCCCCCGCTGCTCGCTTGCCCTAACGGCCGATCGGTTAAAATTTCTAAGTCCAAAGGGTTAATATTTCTTTGTCACTACAAATTTCGATGTTTGATTAGTTTGAACTTACAAAAAATGCATTTTTATCAAAAATTTGATGACATTTACTTGGCCCTAATGCCTCAGTTTACAAAAATCAAATGATTTTGATGTTGCAATAAATTGTCTGTTGTGCCAAATCGTAACAATATCTTATTTGAATGTGCAGCTATAAAAAATAAAGATTATTCCGACAAATTTTGATGCGCGTGCGGAGTGCTTGCCTGAAAAAAAGTTATAAGCAACGTGATAAGTTGGTCAAAAAGAAAAACGCAAGTCTGATAAAATGCTGATTATGAGGTTAAGTCCCGGTCGAGGCGCAAATATTTAAATTCTTCTATTTTCAAATTTTCTATACATTTTAACAATGAATGAATAAATACATATTAAAATATGCTTAAAAATGATGAGGAGACAATTATTTAAGGTATTTCTAGAAATTAAAAAATTTACCTTCGGGGCAACTGCGAGGGGCCCACGAGGGCCGTCAAGGGCAACCAAAAAGGAAGCCCATGGCACGTTTCCAAATTTGTGATTCTTCAAATTCAAGCGCTTAAAAGGTGGAAATTATTCAATACCAAATTCAAAATCGAAAAAAATTACCCTCTTCCTATAATTTTGCTATATTTTCGTAAGGGTTCGTCTTAAATTGAGAAAAAAAATATATTCCTCTAGGTCAAGCCGATCTAAAGTTCTGCGATTTTAAGACAGGATTTCACAAAACCGTCCACTGTGCGCCGCATTATCCGAGACGCATGAATATTCCCCAAATGCTATTTTCCCTAATAGTTATTTCACCAAAAATCATTTTACCGAATAACAATTTGCTTTAATTTTCATTCACCCCAATGGCCAATTTACCTAATTCTCATTTTTCCGAATTACTTTTTCCGCTAACTTTTATTTGTCCGAATTACGATTTGACAGAATTTTTATTTTACCGAATTACAATTTGACACAATTTCAATAATACTGCCTTACTATTTGACATAATTCTTATTTTTTCAAACTACCATTTGTCATAATTTTTATTTCTTCGAATTATCATTCGTCATAATTATTATATTTTCGAATTATCACCCTGGCGAAAGCTTCGGAAAAAAAATTCATTTCGAATAGTTCTGAACCAATCTGAATCATTTCAGAATTCCTTTCCGAACCGATTCGAACCAATCCAAAAAATATTCTCAATTTCGTTCGATCCAAATCGGTTGAAAATTAATCCGACTCAATCCGATTCTATCCGAATTAATCCGAACCAAATTCTTCATCCAAATTAATCCGAATCAATCCAAAGTCGGACTAACCTAAGCCGATTTTCAATCCCAGTGAATCCGATTCAATCCGAACTCGGACTCATTCGGATTTATTCGGATGGAAAATTCAGTATACATCTATCCGATTTCGGATTGATTCGGATTCATACGGATTGAAAATTTGGTTTCGGATTGGTTTGGATTGATACGGATTGAAGGTTTGGATTGAACTAGATTGATTCGAATTAATTTTTGACCGACTTGGATCGAACAAAGTGGAGAACATTTTTCGGGTTGGTTCGGATACAGATTTCGGTGAAATTCTGAATGAATTCCTATCAAAAACTTTCGCCAGGGCACTTGACATATTTTTCATTTGGCCGAATTACAATTTGACATAATTTTTACAATACCGAATTACTATTCAACGTAATTTTTATTTTTCGGAAACACTATGTGATATAAATTTTATTCTTTCAAATAAGCACATAACCTAACATTTATTTAAACGAAACGACATCTGCCATATTCCCCATGTCATCGAAACTGCATTCAGAATAAATTTCGTTCTTCCTAAAATGGCGTCCGGCATTTTTATTGGCTGATTCAATTTTCGCAGCATCATTCAGCCAATCAGAATGCTAAGCGCCATTTTAGGACTGATGAAATTTATGTTATATGCAGTTTCAATGACATGATGATTATGACAGATGGCGTTTCATTTAAACCAATTTTAGGCTATGAGCTTATTCGAAAGAATACTCGTAGTGTTTCTGACAAATAAAAATAATCTCAAACAGTAATTGGGTATTATAAAATATATGTCAAATGATAATTCGGAAATAAATAAATTATGACACATGATAATTCGAAAAAATACAAATTATAACAAAATGGTAGTTCGGAAAAAGAATATCTTAAATAGTAATTCGGTATTATAGAAATCATGTCGAATTGTAATTCGGTAAAATAAAATTTATGTCAAATGGTAATCTGGAAATATGAAAATTATAGCAAATGATTATTCGGAAAAATTATGACAGATGATATTCTGAAAAAATGAAAATTATGACAAAATGGTAGTTCGTACGAATAAAAATTCTCTTAGATAGTAATTCGGTATTATGAAAATTATGTCAAATTACAATTCCCCAAGATAAAAATCATGTCGAATGGTAATTTGGAAAAATAAAAATGATGAAAAATGATAATTCGAAAAAATAAAAATTATGACAAAATTGTAGCTCGGAAAAATAAAAATTATCTTAAATAGTAATTCGGTATTATAGAAATCATGTCAAATTATAATTCGGTAAAATAAAATTCATGTCAAATGGTAATTTGGAGATAAAAATTATAGCAAATGATTATACGGAAAAGTTATGACAAATGATATTTCGAAAAAATAAAAATTATGACAAAATGGTAGTTCGAACAAATAAGAATTATCTCAAATAGTAATTCAGTATTACAAAAATTTTGTCAAATTATATTTCGCTGAAATAAAAAGAATGTCACACGGTAATTTGGAAATATAAAAATTATGACAAATGATAATTCGGAAAAATAAAAATAATGACAAATGGTACATGGGAAAAATAAAAATTATCTTGAATATTAGTTCGGTATTATAGAAATCATGTCAAATTATGATTCTGTAAAGTAAAATTTATGTCAAAGGATAATTTGGAAATATGAAAATATAGCAAGTAATTATTCGGAAAAATGAAAATTATGACAAAATGGTAATTCGGACAAATAAAAATTATCTTGAATACTAATTCGATGTTATAAAAATTATGTCAAATTATAATTCGCTAGAATAAAAATTATCGCAAATAGTGATTCGGAAATATAAAAATTATGACAAATGAAAATGCGAAAAAATGAAAATTATGAAGAATTTTAGCTCGGAAAAGTAAAAATGATCATAAATGGTAATTTGGAAATATAAAAATTTTGACAAATGATTATTCGGAAAAATGAAAGTTATGACAAAATGGTAGTTCGGACAAATAAAAATTATCCTAAATAGTAATTTGATATTATAAAAATTATGTAAAATAGTAATTCGGTATTATAGAAATCATGCCAAATTATAATTCGGTAAAATAAAATTTATGTCAAATGGTAACTCGGAAATATAAAAATTATGGCACTGATTATTCGGAGAAACATAACATTATGACAAAGTGGTAGTAAAGAGAGATAAAAATTATATTAAATGGTGATTCGGAAATATGAAAATTATGAAAAAATGGTAGTTTGGACAAATAAAAATTATGTAAAATGGTAATTCGGTATTATAGAAACCATGTCATATTATAATTCGGTGAAATAAAATTAATGTCAAATAGTGATTCGGAAATATAAAAATTATTTCAAATGATTATTCGGAATAATACAACATTATGACAAAATGGTAGTTCGGACAAATAAAAATTATCTTAAATAGTAATTCGGTATTATAGGAATTATGTCAAATTATAATTGACTGAAATAAAAATTATCTCAAATTGTGATTCAGAAATATAAAAATTAGGTCAAATGGTAGTTCGGAAATATGAAAATTATGACAAATGATAATTCGGAAGAATAAAAATTATGACAACATGGTAGTTCAGAAAAATAAGAATTATGTTAAATAGTAATTCGGTATTATAGAAATCATGTCAAGCGGTAAAATAAAAATTATGTCAAATGGTAATTCGGAAAAATGATAATGAGGTAAATTGGCTATTGGGATAAATGAAAATTATAGCGAATTGCTAATCAGTTGAATGATTTTAGGTAAAATAAATATTAGAGAAAATAGAATTTGGGAAATATTCAGGCGTCTCGTGTTACCCGCTTCTCCCCTACATGGGAACAAGAGCAATTTATGACACTTCACAGAATAACATTTACCCTTAACGTAATTTTAGGGAGTCAGAAAGCGCGATTGACCTTGAGCTGGGACATCACTCTCGTTGTCAGAGACCTCTTTGGCATGGGTGAATGGCTGTTGGTCATCAGCTCTGATTGTTTGAGCCAGTGGATCAAGTTCACTGCACATGCCTGACATATACAGCCGAGAGGCTAATATACTCAACGTGCATTCATCTTTCGGGTCAGTTATCTCTTAATTTCTCATCAGTTGAAGGGCATTCGCGCATTCTGTCTTCGCGCTAAATTCGCCAAGGGAGTTGCTGCCGCGACAAAAAATATCAACCGTGGCATATCAGATTTCGGTGTATAATTAAAAAAAAAGAGTTAACTTTGAAAGAAGATTAATTTCTGATGTTAAATTGCATCGATTACTTGGTCTAATAATTTTTGGAGAAAGGAGAAAAAATATACCTCGGCCCGGATTTGAACCGGGAACACCACTACACATGAGTGGAGCGTTGACCAATAACGCCAACGGGGCCACAGTAGAGGGTTTCTTATTTCTCCTATTTCGCAGGATGACGCGGGTCTGCATCTCTTTTACCATGTGAAATTTGAGTGACTAATTTGAGACTGAATAAATTCACCAAATCTTAATATAATTTAGAATATTGATGTTATTTTGTCGACCAGTATCGGCCTGTGAAATGGGAGAAATAAGAAACGATCTACTGTGGCCCTGGTGGCGTAATTGGTTAACGCTTCACTCATGTATAGTGGTGTTCCTGGTTCAAATCCGGGCCGAGGTAGATTTTTTCTCGTTTCTTCTAAAATTATTAGACAAAGTAATCGACACAATTTAACATCAGAAATCAATCGACAAAATAGTATTAATACTCTAATTAAAAAAAATTTAATTATTCGAGAAGAAATTACACATTTATATCCCAATTTATTTTCAATTCACCTTGCTCGTATGTTTATCAATTTGTCTTTCACATAATTCTTAAATATGAGAACTTCAAATTTGAGTATGACCTGCATTCGTTAAAGTATTAATTGCAAATTACATGGACTTCTTAAAATTACTTCCCTGAATGTGACGTATGCATTGATTTTTCATTTTGACCCCCCAACCTCTTCCAGGTTCATTTTTAATGATCGAATTAAAATGTTTCATGTATTTTTTATTTATTATTGATTGTTCAAACAATTTTTATTTGTTCAAACAATTCTTTTTTCACGTCTTATCGACAATTATCGTTACCCTCACACCGAGATTAACTAATTAGGTAATATAAACAATCAGAACGTTCGACTCAATTTTCTGGTAATTGTTTGAATAAGTTTTCAGTTGAAAATTTAACTATTTGGTTGAAAATTCATGTATTTGGTTGAAAAATCATATATTTTATTGATAATTGATAATTTGATAGAAAATTATTCTTCTTGGTTAAAAATTTTCTTTTCAGTTGAAAATCTCACTATTTTGTTGGATGTAAGTACTCTTTTTTTTGTTTTCAATCGAAAATTTAACTATTCCATTTTTGATTACAAATTCGTCTTTTTTAGTTAAAAATTCAACTATCTGGTTGAAAATTGATCTTTTTCATCTGAAAATTCCTCTATTTGGCTGAATTTTATGTCTATATCTTAATTTGCCTTTTTTGGTAGAAAATTAAACTTATTGGTTGAAAATTAATCTATTTTGTTTGAAAATTTAACTACCATATTATGTAGGAAATTCGTCATTTTTATTCGAATTCTACTCTGTTTGATTTTAAATTAAAATTTTATTGGATTGAAATCAGAACTATTACATGTTTCGTTGCGAATACATCCTTTTTGTTGAAAAATCAGCTACTTGGTTGAAAGTTGAAGAACTTTGTTAAAAATTCATTTTTTTGGTTAAAGATTCATCTCTTTGGTTGGAAATTTATCTAGTGCGTTGAAAATTAGTTTCACTTTAGGTTAAATATTTATCTTTATTATCTGAAAATTAAACTGTATTCTTGAAATTTTTTTTGTTGTTGAAAATTCATCATTTTAGATAAAACGTCACCTCTTTGGTTGAAAATTCAATTATTTTGTTGAAAATGTGTCTTTTCCTAAATATTCCATTTTTGGTTGAAAATTTATACTTTATAAGTTGAAAATTTCACTGCTTGGTGAAAAGTTCATGTTTTTTGTTGAAAATTCGTCTTTAATAGAAAATTAATCTTGTTTGTTGAAAATTCATCTATTTGGTTAAGAATTCAACTATTTTGTTAAAAATTCGTTTTTTGGATTTAAAATTTTGTACATTGTGTGCAAAAAATTTGATTCTTAGTACTTAGCCACACCTATAGTCTAAACTTTAGAATCGATTGGTACCAAAATTTCAGCTGAAGTCTATTAGATGAAATTCTCGAGACATTTTTTAGGAACTTTTAATTCATCAATCTTTTTTTATATTTGGTACATTTTATGTAAAAAATTGATCTTTTATTAATCATCCAACACAACAGCTTGTACTTTTTAACCAATTGTTACCGAATTATATGCATTATGCTAGGCTTAGCATTCGATATTTTCAATAACTTGAAAATAGTATTTTATTTAATAACAATTTTTATTGAAAAAAAGTGAAATCTCACCGAAAACATCTACGATGCAAAACCTTTCACCAAGCAACAAGTTATCATTGAATCGATGTAGAAAATGATTGAAATTGAAATCGAAATAACTGAAATCGAAATAACTGAAATCAAAGTTTACTAAGTAATTCTAAAAGATATTTGAATTTAACACATTTCAATTTCAAGAATTACAGAAACTTTGAGAGTGTATTGAAAAGGAAAATAGGTTTTCTTTTCATTTTTAATAACAATTATTTCGTCCAGTTTTAAGCTTTGATTCCAACTATGATTTCAATGATTTCAATTTCAATCAATATAGAAGAATATACTGAATGTCAATTTGTTTTTCTATTTTTCAATTGTATTCTTCTTGAATTGAATCTTCGCTTACCCTTTTCCACGTAACACCTAATTTGAAAAAATTCAAATTCCAATTTTGAATTTTGAATATTTAAATATTCTGGTGATATTCAAGTGAATAATAAAAATAAATAACGGCCTTTATAGTCCAGTCAATCTAGATATTTTCGCTGCGTAAAATAGTAGCACCTTGAAAATTTGACAGATGGTTCTTCAAACTACCTTATAAGATATATGTAAAAAGTAACAGCTGAAAAGCTGTGCTT
>JAUMHM010000085.1:24951347-24974654 GCA_032362435.1 Melikaiella ostensackeni
ATGATTGACATGAAGTTTTAAGTTATGTTAAAACAGTAACCCACTAAGCATTATTTTAGTTCGCTAGCACGGATCATTTATCAATCTAAAGATAGCAACTTAAAATGGTACGCATATTGGCGTCAAAATAGGCCACTCTAAAAGTAATCCCCAATTATAAAGGAACCTTAGTTTTACAGTGATAAACGAAAATAGCTACTTTTCTTCGGCCCCTCTGGCCGAATAGGCCTCTAGTGACATAGAATTTTCTAGGAAGACTCGTTGACAATTTTGACATTCCTTAATATGTAGAATACGTTAGCACCCTCAATTTGTCATTCAGTATCAGTGTCAACTAACAGTCAATGACACTCCGTGAGTCAGAGCAAAGATGCATCAACGTTCCGTATGTCTCGTGTCAAAATTAATGTTTCGCATGATGTAGGTCCAACTCAGCAAATCGGGTTCGCGATACCGTGTACTTTGAATTCAATTCAAATCCTCAATCTAAAAAAAGTATCAAGATAAGGCTGCTTTATGTTATTTAGTCGGTACCCCAAAAAATAGTTCCACTTCAATTTAATGCATGATGAATAACATGAAATGGCATGAAGTTTGACTTTTGTTAAAACAGGAATAAGTACTCGGCTGTGCTTACTTTTAGTTCGCTAGTGTCATTTTTCAATCTGATGTTAGTCAATGAAAACGGAGAACACTAAATCTGAAGGTCGTGACCCTAAAACCATAAGGTGCTATCTTCGATTTTCTCAACTTTGCAGGTCAGGCTTTTAAAAAATGGGTAGTTTGTACATGAAGACGTTTATCGATATTGAGGAGCAAATTTTTTTTACCAGATTCCGGTGAGCGTAATTAGAACATTGATACAAGATTTGACTTTGGGTATGCCAAAACTTCAGTGTAATAAATTATTGAATTTTAAGATAGAACTTTGTATCTCAAGAGTATGACAAATTGCATGCAGGTAGCACCTTAAGGCTCTGTAAGATGAGTATGAAATTGATTTCCTCTTCAATTGCCATGTACGAAAATGTAGGTTACAAAGTTTATAATACTGCCATACATTAACCTTTTATAATTTTGAATTTCGAAGTCGGTTTGAATTTTGTGCTGATTTTCATCATTTTCTTATTTTCATTATTGTAATCTGGCAACGTGGCGCTTGATAGAACCTTCTGATTCTACACATTTTTCTTATACATATTTTATTTTATAAATTTTACCTATTTAAAGATTGTTTTTTAAAATGAGATTAAAATTACGTGAAGAGATCGCATTAAACTACCTTTTGGTGTCATTAACTCATTTTTGTCAAAAAAGTGAGATAGCACCCTATATGGTTCTATGATCACGAGCGAGGTCACGAGTTATTGATTTGAACTACAGCAAAATGATCCATGAATGTAACAGACTTTTGTTTCTTTATATTGATACAATTTTTAATATCAATTGAATACCGTTGCAGCATATTAGCTTCAAAATAGGACACTCTGAAAATGATCCTCAATTTTTAAGAAACATAAGTTTTTGCAATGCTCGTCCAAAGAATGATGTAACGGAAATTCACAAACTTTTCTCGATAGAAAAGCATCCAGCGCCGTCATAGTGATTATCCGCTTTGAATGAATACTAACTTATGATCAGAATATACATATGAAAAAACTAGGTTCTTCTATACTTTTCATAAAGACGATTAATAAGAGTATAAAACTTTCTAAACTTTTCCCTTTTTGAAGAATAACGTTTATAAAGCTGGTACAGTTCGCGTTGCAAAATGTTGAATCGTTTTTTTATTCGTGCAATTCTTGTTCAACTTTATTCTGATACTAGCGTAATAGAAATCTGGATTATCCTAACAAGCTGAAGTCATAAAAGTAGACTCGAAATGAAAATCCCGTATATTTCAAAAAGTTTACTAAATGGCAGATTAATAAATCCTCAATTTAACATCCATTGCAAGATGACAAGATATACCACAAGATTAATAAAATCACAGTAAATCCTGAAATATAAAAACTGCTGCAGCTCAATTCAATCTTCCATTTAATATCAAAATGAACCAATATAGTGAAGCAAAAAATCTACTAACCCAACTTTATGATCCTAGCAACCGACAGTCGCGCTGTTTTTTTTTTATAACAGACGGAAGGAAAAAATTTATGTGAAAACATGAGGTGCTATAAGGTGAAACTTTTTCAAAAAGGGCCCGATGTATTTTTTGTTTTTGGTCTTGGAATGCCCGTGGGTTTATGGACTACAATAATCAGTCGGAGAATCCCGTTTTCAAGGACTTTGCAATTAAAGTTGGTTGAGTCCAACCTTGAAATATTAGTGCAACTTATGCAACAAACAAAAAAGCTGATCCAAGGCGATGATGATTATATAATAATGATGATGATGATCATGGTCTATGATTAATGATGGTACTGATAATCTTTAATTGATGATAATACTATTTGAATATGTGTGGATGGTGTTATAAGTTGATGATATGATGATAAGATATAATTGATGAGGATATTATGTGAAGACGTTGTTATATGTTGATCATGCTGGTGACTTATTATTGATGATAGTTTTATCTGAAGGTGTGTAGACATTGTTATTAGTTGGTGATATACGATTGATGGTGATATTCTCTGAAGATGATGTTACGCGCTGATGATAACGATGTGATGAGACTTTATGATCTATGATTCATGATCATAACGATCAAAAACCACTTTGAAAATTTTGATGTTCTGAAAATGGAAATGAGACTCAATCAAATTGGATGAAATATGAATGTATAAATTTGACATTTCGCGACCCTAGAACCATAAAGTTCTATCTTGAATTTTAGAAACCGCTGGATATTCATTTGTTTTCTATTGCTTTATATACAGAATAAGTTAAAATCAAGTGAGATTACAAATTCAAAATAGAAACTTATGGTTACAGGTTCACGATTTGATGCATGTATGAGATGTCAATGTTCACTTGTCAATCATAATTTTGATACCAAATCGAGTTGATTTTAATCAAATGAGTATCAGTCTGCTGCAAATCACTTTGATGCGACTTCAACATGAAAAAAAGACCCCAGGATTTTCTGTGTAGTTTTCCACTGATTCAGATTTAGAGCTACGACATATAACACAACTAATTATTCATTTTAATCTACCAATAATAGAAGTGACGTTAACTTCGATACATCAAACCTCAATTCGATATATCGGTGATATGCAAGGACCTTGCAATTAAAGTTAGTTCAGCCCCACCTTGAAACATTATTGGAATTCATGCAACAAACAAAAAAGCTGATAGAAGATAATGATGATTATATGATAATGATGTTTAAGATGCTGATCGATTATTGATGAAGACAGAGATAATTTAATATTCTTGATGATACTATCTTAAGATGTGTGGATGGTGTTATCAGTTGATGATGATATTATGACAAGATGTGATTGATGAGGATAGTATGTGAATATTTTGTTATGTGTTGATGATGATGCTGATGATTTAGAGCTGTGACAATAGAAGTGACGTTAACCACCTCTCGTTACATAGTAACTGGTCGAGAGTGCGGCTATTGTATCGGATCTTTAGCTTTGTCCCGAATATCCCGTTTCCACAAACGAGGCAGGGAGAAGGTTCCACATGCACGTGGAGCCTCGCGACTTCAGGTCCTTTATTTTTCCTCTTTTTTTGTCCATTTGGTGCAAAAACCATACAGTTTTGTTGTGGTTGCAGATATACACACAGAGGCGTCTTTACGCACACTGGTCAATTCTGTGGGGTGCATAAATCATCGACATGCCGAATTGCACCGCGGTTACCAAGGCACCGTTGTTGCATTTTATTATGCGATTCGTATATATATGTAAGTACATATAACGTAACGTATATCCTATTTATGTGAAATTCGCGGAAGAACCAGATAGCATCGCCCAGTACGAAAGAGGGCTTCTATAATTTCGCTCAATTCCCTCCTTATTCGAGTCGTCGGGTGCACGGCATGCACGCACATCCGCATTCAATCACCCGCAACACGGGACTCCGAAACTCCAAACTCGTCTGCTGTTTTTGAGGAGGACTTATCAAACCGCCCGATCGGGGCTCTCCGTTCACCAAATTACCATTTCTTACTCAAGTAGGCGAAATGGAATTGCCAAGGGCTCCATTTAGGCTTTAACGACACTCCGACATGAGCCCTTACAACGAAATCAAAAAAGAGGAGAAAAAAAAGAATCGGTGAAACTTGGAAAAAATTATGCGAAATCAGGATCGAAAGATAGGGAAATGTAATTCTGGTGGAACACCTTCTTTTTAGGGGATGTGGTGCACTCTGGATCGAGATATGAAGTTAAGTGAGTTTAAAAACTCGTAAAAGCATTAGATACGCTTTTCTCATGCAAAGATTGCGTGCAGATTACATGCACATTACGCATACGCAAACAAAAACTTACATGTGTAATTATCCGTTATTTAGTCATATCTGCATTACAGAATCATTGGAGATTAAAACTTTTCGGATAGCTTACAGTTTTTAGGGTGAAATATTACATTTAGGAGAGAAAAAAGTTTTCGGTTAGTACTCATTTTCATGGAATGAAGAATTGTTAACAATGGTGAAATCACAGAGTGTCATCTTTCATTTAGAAATGGGATAGCTCAATGATGGAAGAACAGGTCATATGTGTTTTCAATTACATGATTGGAGGGCTCTTAACTATTTTCAGTCTTTAATGAGCTTGAAAAATCAATAAATTTGTTTGACACGTTTGACACTTTTAACACCTTATGATTTTGACGAACATTTTTCCTCATCATACTATGTCTTAATTCTTGATTGAAAAGTCATAAATCTTAATTGCTGATCAATTTCATTATAGTCAAGAAGATTTGCTTTCTGTGATGATGTAGTTAAAGATTACTCTGAAAAGGAGGAAAAGATAACAACTTTGTTTTTTCCGTGCTGTTAATAATTTTTCAGTGAAATTTGTTTAGGGAACGTTCCTAATTATGTAAGGCTATTTTGAGGGAAGGGCGTCAGAAAAACCTTACGAATCCTAACTTGGGGGGGGGGGGAGTCATAAGAATTTCTTGCATATGTTTCCTCTTTATAATTATTTCTTTTAAATATGCTAATAGAAACCTCTTAAAATCCTTCAAAAACTGTGAAACCTTTGACCGGTAAAAATTTTCGAAATTCCGTGAAATATTTTCAAGCATTACATGATTGCTTGAAATCTTTGAAATCCCTTCAAAGTTCATTGAAATCTCGCAAATCCGTGGGAATCTTTCCGATTCTCTCGAAATACCTTTGAATACACATTCTTAAATACATTTAAATATTTTAAGACCCATTAAAATTCTCGAAATCCCTTAAAATCCTTCATTGTATTCCGAAATATTTTGAAATTCTATCAAATCGTTTGAAATCTTACAAAATTCTCTAAGATCCATGGATATACTTTGGAATCTTTTGAAATCTCTTAAAATCTTTAAAAATCCCGTAAAATCATCGAAACCCATTCGAATCTCTTAGAATCCTTAAGATCTCTTAAAAGCCTTAAAATCCTTTAAAAACTTAAAAATATCCTTGAATCCCTTCCAATTCTTGAAATCTATTGAAAATTCCTTGGAATCTTTCAAAATATGTATTCTAAAATATTTCTAATTTCTTAAAACCTTTGGAAATTCCTTGGAATATTCAAAGAGGCCCTAAAATATTTTCAATCCTTCGAAATCTTTTGAAATTTCTTAAAATTTTGTAAAAATCTTGAAATTTCCATAGAATCTTTTAAAATATCCTAAAATCCTCAAAATCTCTTGAAACTCCTTCCAATTTTTAAAATCTATTGTAAATTCCTTGGAATCTTTAAAAATACTCTACAATCCTTCAAATCCCTTGAAATCCCTTCCAATTCTTGAAAAATATTGAAAATTCCTTAGAATCTTTTGAAATACCCTAAAATATTTAAAAGTCTTTGAAATCTTCTAAAACCCCTTGAAATTTTTCAAAGCACTTGAAAATGTCATGGAATCTTTTAAAATGGTCTAAAATCTTTTAAATCCTTTGAAATTCCTTCAGATTCTTGAAATCTATTGAAAATTCCTTGAAATCCTTAAATATATCCTTAAGCCTTATAGCTTCTATAAAATCCTTACAAATCTTCCGAAATTCTTTAAATTTGTATAAAAATTTGTTAAATACCTAAAAATTATTAAAATCCTTGGAAATTCTTTGGCACTTCATGAATCTTTTAGGATCTTCTAAGATACTTTAAAATATTCCAAATACATTAAAATTTTTTCAAATCCCTTATAATTTTTTGAAAAATTTTTGGAAACTTCAAAAAAATCCTAAAATATTTTTAATTTTCTAGAATCTTTAGAAATATCTTGAAATAATTTAAGGTCTCTTCAAATCTTTAAAATGAATTAAAGTCCCTTAATTCTTGTGTATAAGTTCTTTAAAATCCATTAAAATATTATAAAAGTGCTTGGAATTCCGTAGAATTCCATGAAATCTGATGATATTTCCTGAAATCCTGGAAAATTTATTAAGATACATTGAGAGCTCTTGAATTTCCTTGAAATTATTGAAATTATTAGAATATTTGAAAATATCCTGACATCTTTAAAATCCGTTGAAATCTTTTGAAATCCCTTGGAATATTTTAAAGATTTTGAAAATTCTTAAGAATGTTTAAAAGCACACTAAATTCTTTAAAATCCTTTGGCATCAATGAAGATCCCTTCAATTTATTGAAATCTGATGAAAATTCCTTGAAAGCTTTGAAAATAGCCTAAAATCTTTAGACACTCTTAAAATCCCTTCTATTTCTCGAAGTCTATTCAAAATTTATGGGATTTTTTTCACATATCCTGACATTTTTAAAATTGATTTTAGTCTATATCGTACATTATAATCTCTTGAAATTCCATTAAATGAATTGAGCTCTATGGAAATACCTGAAAATCCTCCAAGAATTCTCGAAATTCCTTAAAATTCTTTGAGATTCCATGAAATCTTTTTAAATGTTCAAAATCCCATAAAAATCCCTTATAATCCTTTAAAATGCGTGGAAATTCCTTGAAATCCCCAAAAAACAGTTAAAACTCTTGAAATTCCGTGAAATATTCCGAAGCATTGCGACATTGCTTGAAATTGCTTGAAATCTTTGAAATCCCTTTTAAAATTCATTGAAATCTTCAAAATACGTGGAATGTTTCCAAACCTTTTGAATTCCCTTGAAATAATTCAAAATCTATTAGAATGTTTTGAAAGCCATTAAAATTCGTAGAAATTCCTTAAAATCCCTTATTATATTTGGAAATCTTACGGAGTCCTCTAAAATCCGTGGATATACTTTGGAATCTTTGAAATCAATTAGAAATCCCGTGAGTTCATCGAAATCGCTTTAAATTTAAAATATGTTGAAATCACGTCAGATACTTTTTTCTCTTTTAAAATCTTATGGAATCCCTTAAAATCTTCGAAATCCACTCAAAATTCCCTGATATTTTTAAAAATTCGTGAAGATACTTCTGTATCTCTCAATATCATTTGAAATCCTTTAAAATTCCGTGATGTCTTTTGTGGTATTTTGAAATCTCTTATAATCCCTTGAAATCTTTTAAAATCCTATGCAATCCGCAAAAATCGTTCTTAATTCCTCAAAATTCCTTAAAATTCATCGAAATCCCGTAAAATCCTTGGAAAAATTGAGATTATCTCTGAAATTGTACTAGATAAATTCCATAAAGTTTTGAAATCTTTTATAATCACTTAAAATATGTGAAATCTTTCGTGATCCTTTGGAATCATTTGAAACACCACAAAACTTTTGTAATCCCTTGAGAATTTTTGAAATCTCTGAAAAGCTATGGAAATCTCATTAAATTCCTTGAAAATTTCGTAATTCTTTGAAATACTTTGTAGTCCTTCGAAAAATACCTTAAAATTTCTCGAAATCCCTTCAAGTCACTGGAAATCTTTCAAATTTTTTTAAAATCCAGAGAATCTTTTGAAATCTCGCTTACAGTGAAAATAATTGATATATTGTTGGTGTATTAAGTGAATACCTGTATATAAAATCTCACGTAAGAAGGGCGGGAAGGGCCTCACAAAAATCTTGTGAATCCTTACTGTGGACGCTCCCTTACAATGGTTTAGTTAAACATTGATCAAAATATTTATACATACGTTCTATATTCTCATTTACTGAAATGTCCAACTTTCCACTCAAAAATATTTTCTAAATGGCACAAGCAGTATGTATAAGAATTCAGCTTTGATAGTTTCTAAGAATACAAGCCTATCATGAAGAATTTAAAAGAATTCAAGAATATTTTAAATGCAATAACTTTTCGAAAAGTGGAATGTGAAGTAAAATATTCGTCACATAAACTTATCCTCGATTTGGTGGTAATTTGCCGTTCACTTGTAAGAGAAATTTGCTTCCTTTGGAATGAATTCCACCAAAAAGCGTATGTTCAGTGTTTACCGTACTTCCTTTCATTTATTATCAAAATATTTCTCATACCAGGGATTTGCGGCAATGAAGCACTTATCATCGAACCAACGATTAAATAAGTAATCCATCTTGTCATCAATTTAGTATTATTGATAACATACACGGCGATTATTTTGAGAGATGATGCGAAATAGGTCGAAAGAATTTTGATGCCTAAAGTATTCGTGGGTGCGTAAAGATGTATCACGGTTTATCATTAGAGGAGATAAAGGTAGTGATAAGTGATAAGCAGTGCCGCAAATTTTCAGGGGCGGCATATCGGTTTAGCAGTTTTTGGATTATTACAGAATACGTCTTTTTTCACTTGTATTGTCTTTTTTCTTGCTTGTCAACACTGCGATCGAAAAAAACTAGTAATGAAAATTTAAAAAGAGCTGAAAATTTGTAGGGGCGAAAGGACGATCTAAGAAAAACACCTGGAAATTGTATGGGAGTCATTTCTCAGATAGTATAGTTAAAGTATGACAAATGAGCTGATCCCATATATATAAATTCGGGTCAACGTGCTGGGGGTAATCAAGGCGTGCAAGAAAATGATGATCGGTAAGGGTAAAATGAAAAATTATCGATTTTTCATTTTACCCTTGCCGATCTTTTTTTTGCATGCCGAAATTACCACCAGCAATTTTAACTGAATCACTTTTTACCCTTAATTTTTTCTGTGATATCTGAGAAGTATAGCTGAAGTATATCTGTAAAGTATGGCTTAAGTATGTCAGAAGTATAAATAATGTATGCCTAATGTATAGGAAAAGTATGGCTATAGTAGATATAGCTCAATTTATAGTTACAGAAAAAAGAGAGTATGAAACAATAATAAGAACATAAGCTTCTTATATAAATCCCCTTGTTTTTACGATTTACCATAAAGTTGAAAAACTAAGAGGTTGAATTTGAACTTTGAAGTAGATTTCGTGAGATAAAAATGGTACGAATTTTGTTGAACATTGAAGATTTTATTAACTGGCTTTTTTGTTACACTTAAGAACAATATTCGTTCCACATTTTTCTCATGAAACTACTTGAATCGCAAATTTTTTAAATTTTGGACGAACTGTCATTCACAATGCATTATGTTTTATTTCGCTAATTATATATCTCAACGAACAAATGAACAAATGTTGTATGCGATACTTTGGCCATACCATACTTCTTATAGATGAAGTATATTCTATACTTCAGCTATAATTAAGTATAGATGAAGCACATCATGTATTTCAGGTATACTTTAGCTATTCTTCATCTATACTTCAGCTGTACAATATACATGTGTTTTATACCTCGTAAAGTCAATGATTGATCAATTCCATACTTATGATTTTTACCCGAGTTGTCGTTTTTTTGCTTATCAGCACTGTAATCGAAAAAATTAGTAATGAAAAATGAAAAAGTGCGGCAAATTCGAGGACCTGAGACCTAAATCCGACTCTGGCCATGAATGATGAAATGATAAGATGAAATCGGGAAAAACGTCTTTCATTTTATTGGAATTCAGCTGTCGTTTCATTCAAGTTATTGGATAAATCGTCATTGCATCCGTGAGATAGCGCCATCCCTTCTATATTACACAGGCCTTAGTCAACCCCTTAATCTCGGGCACTACGTGTAGGAGGCTACTTTATACTTATTGTTAGTCTACCTGGTAAAGGGAGGTATTACGGGGTTACTAAAGTATTGTATGGCCTCCCCAAGCCCCATAAGGATAGCCCTCAGGCACGCACCCCCCGTTATCGTGCGTATGCAGTTTTTTTGCTGGTGCGTGCGGTGCAGCCCTATGCAGTGAAGGTGAAGGGGGCATCAGGTAACACGGGCAGGCAGGCAACCAACAACCAAACTTTGTACATATACACGTTACACATTCTTAAATTACATGTATGTCACACATTCAAAGCTCATATTCACGTAAGACATCGACATATTTATTATACATACGCATTACGCATTTTACGCATTACACATTTTCCTGTTGTGTGTACTTTATGCATAGGAAGAATAAATACACATATTACCGATTACCAGAATCAAAGATTAAATAGTAAATATTATTATATTATGCTGCAAACACCATATAGAAACGTGAAAATTCTCTCTAAATCTGAATTGCGTAAGGTGTTTTTCTGAAATTTTCTCAAATGCGAACTGAATTAATAGAACCCGATAAGAAAATCCAACTTTTCTTCTTTGAAAGTTAATTCTTTTTGAGAGTTCATTTCTTGGGTTGAAAATTTCCTTTTTTTTTCAACATTTTTTTTCTATTTGAACATTTTTTTAGCAGAAAATTGCACTCTTTAATTGAAAATCCATCTATTTTGTTGAAAATTCGTCTTTTTGTTGGAAAAATAATCTTATTTGTTCAAAAATTCAACTATTTGGTTGAAAATGAATGTAATGTGTTGAAAGTTCGTTGAAAATCTATGTGCTTTGTTGGTAATTCGTCGTTTTCAGTAGACAATTAATCTTCTTCGTGAAAAATGCAAGTCCTTGGCTGAAAATTAATCTGTTTTAGTTATGGATTCAGCTTTCATGTTAAAAATTCGTCTTTTTAGGTTGAAATATCGACTATTACATTTTTCGTTGAAAATTCATCTTTTTCAGTTAAAAATTCTATTTTTTGGTTGGAAATTTATGTATTTTGTTGAAAATGCGTCTTTTTGGTAGAAAGTTAATCTTTTTGGTCAAAAATGCAAATGCTTGGTTGAAAATTATTTGGGTTTAGTTAATGATTCAACTACTTTGTTTAAAATTCGCCTTTTTCCAATTGAATTCAACTTCTCATCATTTAGAACTGAAATCTTTCTTGGTTAAAATATCATCTGATACATTTTTCGTTGAGAATTTATCTCTTCTGATTGAAAATTCAAGTACTTGGTTGAAAATGGAACTACTTTGTTATAACTTCTTTTCTTCTTGGTTGAAGATTCATCAATAAAGTTGATAATACAACTATTTGGTTGAGAATGTATGTATTTTGTTCAACATCCATCTCTTTTGGTTGAAAGTGAAACCACTGTGTTAAAAATTCATTTTTTTTTGCTGGGAGATTCATCATTTAATTTAAAAGTTCATCTTTTTGATTGAGAAAAATATTTTTTTGAATTAAAATTTAACTAGTTGGTTGAAAATTTATATATTTTGTTGATAATTCATCTCTTTTGGTAGAAAATCTATCCTCGTGGTTGAAAATTTATGTATGTTGTTACAAATTCATTTTTTTTTTGGCTTGAGAATTCCACATTTTGAATGAAATTTTTTATCTTCATTGACTGAAGAATCTTTTTTAGTTGAAATTTAAACTCTTTGTTGAAAATTCATGTTTTTTGGTCGAATTCAACTATTTGATTGAAATTTCATGTTTTTTCTTGAAAATTCGTTGAAAATTTATGTGTTTCGTTGAAAGTTCGTCTTTTTTAGTAAGAAATTAATATTTTTGGTCAAAAATGCAAGTGCTTGGCTGAAAATTAATCTGTTTCAGTTATGGATTAAGCTACTTTGTTAAAAATTCGTCTTTTCAGGTTGAAATGTCGCTATTACATTTTTAGCTGAGACTTCATATTTTTCATTTGAAATATCAACTTTTTGGTTGAAAATGTATGTATTTTGTTGAGAATGCGTCTTTTTGGTAGAAGGTTAATTTTTTGGTCAAAAATGCAAATGCTTGGTTGAAAATTATTTGGGTTTAATTAATAACTCAACTATTTTGTTCGAAATTCGTCTTTTTCTAATTGAATTTACCTTTTTATGATTTAGAACTAAAACATTTTTTGGTTGAAATATCAACTAATACATTTTCAGTTGAGAATTTATATGTTTTATTGAAAAATTCAAGTACTTGGTTGAAAATGGAACTAATTTGTTATAAATTCTTTTCTTCTTGGTTGGAGATTCATCAATAAAGTTGATAATACAACTCTTTGGTTGAGAATGTATGTATTTTCTTCAACATCCATCTCTTTTGGTTGCAAGTGAAACCACTGTGTTGAAAATTCATTTTTTTTTGCTGGGAGATTCATCATTTAATTTGAAAGTTCATGTTTTTGATTGAAAAACATATTTTTTTGAATAAAAATTTAACTATTTGTTTGAAAATTTATATATTTTGTTGATAATTCATCTCTTTTGGTAGAAAATCAATCCTCATGGTTGAAAATTTACGTATGTTGTTACAAATTCATTTTTTTTGGCTTGAAAATTCCACATTTTAAATGAAATTTTTTTTCTTCATTGACTGAAGAATCTTTTTTAGTTGAAATTTAAATTCTTTGTGGAAAATTCATGTTTTTTGGTCGAATTCAACTATCATATTAAAACTTCATGTATTTTCTTGAAAATTCGTTGAAAATTTATGTGTTTTGTTGAAAGTTCGTCTTTTTAGGAAAAAAATTAATCTTTTTGGTCAAAAATGCAAGTGCTTGGCTGAAAATTAATCTGTTCCATTTATGGATACAGGCCTTTTGTTAAAAATTCGTTTTTCCAGGTTGAAATATCGACTATTACATTTTTAGCTGAGACTTCATATTTTTCATTTGAAAAATCAACTTTTTGGTTGAAAATGTATGTATTTTGTTGAAAATGCGTCTTTTTTGTAGAAACTTAACATTTATGGTCAAAAATGCAAATGCTTGGTTGAAAATTATTTTGGTTTAGTTGAGGATTCAACTATTTTGTTCAAAATTCGTCTTTTTTTACTTGAATTCAACTTTTTATTATTCAAAACTTAAATCTATGTTAGTTGAAATATCAACTAATACATTTTTCGTTGAGAATTCATCTCTTTTAATTGAAAATTCAAGCACTTGGTTGAAAATGGAATTACTTTGTAATAAATTCTTTTTTTTTTTGGTTGAAGATTCATGAGTACAGTTGATAATATAACTATTTGGTTAGGAATGTATGTATTTGGTTGAATATCCGTATATTTTGGTTGAAAGTGAAACTACTGTGTTAAAAATTCATTTTTTTCCTGGCAGATTCATCATTTAATTTGCAAGTTTATCTTTTTGATTGAAAAAGATTTATTTTTAATGAAAATTTGACTATTCTATTTTTGTTTTAAAATTAATCTTTTTTAGTTAAAAATCGAAGTATTTTTTGAAAATTTATGTATTTTGTTGAAGATTTATCTCTTTTGGTAGAAAATTTATCTTCGTGGTTGATAGTTGAAGTATTTTGTTTCTTTTTGGTTTGAAAATTCAACATTTTGAATGTAATTTTTTTCTTCATTGACTGAATAATCTTTTTTAGTTGAGAATTTAACTCTTGCTGAAAATTCATGTTTTTTGTTTGAATTCAACTATTTGATTGAAAGTTCATTAATTTTGATCAAAATCATTGAAAATTTATGTGTCTTGTTGAAAATTCGTCTTTTTCGGTAGAAGAAAATTCTTTTTGGTCAAAAATACAAATGGTTAGCTGAAAATTAATCTGTACCAGTTATGGATTTAGCTATTTTGTTGAAAATTCGTCTTTTTTAATTGAATTTACCTTTTTACGATTCAGAACTAAAATATTTTTTGGTTAAAATATCAACTAATACACTTATGTTGAGAATTTATATGTTTTATTGAAAAATTCAAGTACTTGGTTGAAAGTGGAAATACTTTGTTATAAACTCTTTTTTTCGGTTAAAGGTTCATCGATAAAGTTCATAATCTAACTATTTGGTTGAAAATATATGTATTTTGTTCAATATTCATCTCTTTTGGTTGAAAGTGAAACTACATTGTTTAAAATTAATTTTTTTTTTGGGAGATACATCATTTAATTTGAAAGTTTATCTTTTTGATTGAAAAAGATTTTTTAAAATTGAAATTTAACTATTTTATTTCTGTTTGAAAAATAATCTTTTTCAGTTGAAAATTTAACTATTTGGTGGAAAATTTATGTATTTTGTTGATCATTCATCTCTTTTGTTAGAAAATCAATCCTCATGGTTAAAAACTGATGTATTTTGTTTCTTTTTGGCTAGAAAATTCAACACTTTGAATGAATTTTTTTTTATTGACTGAAAAATCTTTTTTACTTGAAAATTCATGTTTTTTGGACGAATTCAACTATTTGATTGAAAGTTCATGTATTTTGTTGAACACTCGTTGAAAGTTCATGCGATTTTTTTTTAAATTCGTCTTTTTTAGTAGAAAATTAATTTTTTGGTCAAAACTACAAGTGCTTGGCTGAAAATAATTCTGTTTCAATTACGGATCCAGTTATTTTGTGAAAAATTCATCTTTTTAGGTTGAAATATTGAACACTACATTTTTCGTTGAGAATTCATATTTTTCAGTTAAAGATTCAACTTTTTGGTTGAACATTTATGTATTTTTTTGAAAATGCGCTTTCTTGGTAGAAAGTAAATTTTTTTGGTCAAGAATGCAAATTCTTGGTATAAAATTATTTGAGTTGACTTGAGGATTCAACTACTTTGTTCAAAATTCGTCTTTTTTAAGCGATGTCAACTTTTGATGATTTAAAACTACAATCTTCTTTGGTTGAAATATCAACTAATATATTTTTCATTGAGTATTTATCCGTTTTGATTGAAAATTCAAGTACTTGGTTGAAAGTCGAACTACTTTGTTATAAATTCTTTTTTTCTGGTTGAAGATTCATCAATAAAATTGATAATATAACTATTTGGTTGAAAATGTATGTATTTTGTTTAATATCCATCTCTTTTGGTTGAAAGTTAAACTACTGCGTTGAAAACTTTTTTTTTTGCCGGGAGATTCATCATTTAATGTGAAGGTTCATCTTTTTGATTGAAAATAATTTTTTTTTGTGAAAATTTAACTATTTGGTTGAAAATTTATGTATTTTATTATAAACTCATCTTTTTGGCTTGGAAATTCAACATTTTGAATGGAATTTTTTTCTTTATTGAATGAAAAATCTTTTTTTATTGAAAATTCAACTCCTTTGTTGAAAATTCATGTTTTTTGGCCGAATGGTGTGCTTAACGCTGAAAATTTTTTGTTTCTCTGGAAGCACAATGGAATGGCAGAGGTATATCA
This sequence comes from Melikaiella ostensackeni, assembly GCA_032362435.1. Lineage (NCBI taxonomy): Eukaryota > Metazoa > Arthropoda > Insecta > Hymenoptera > Cynipidae > Melikaiella > Melikaiella ostensackeni. The sequence goes on from JAUMHM010000085.1 coordinate 24,966,883, forward strand.
GAAATTTTTGAACATTAAATGAAAGTGAATACTCATTATTGTTATAAGCAATTTTTTTAACAAATTAACGATTGCCGTATTTTGTAACCATTATATATGTATTATTTAGCTTATTTGATTTATAATTTCTTTATAATTATGTTTGTTCCTAAATAATTACTATCAAAAACAACTACTTTTGTTATGAACAAATTTGATAAACAATAACCAGAAATTCGTTTATTTTCGTGGAAGAAAATGTTTTGATTTGCCTATATAGTTTATCGCACATCAAAAAAAGCTCTTGATTAATTTATTATCCCAAAATAACAATCACAGTTGTCATGAACAAGTTGAATGAATAATAGCCAATATTCGGCACTTTTAAGTACAATTATTTTTTACAGCGTATATAATTGAACTTTCATCAGAGAATAAAGACAAATGCGCATCTTCCCTTTGAAAGCACAAATTCTACTTTTCTGAATATTTTTTGTTTGGCTCAAAAATTAAAATGAAAATATTTCATGACTGTTTCCTATACTTAAGAAACAAACAATGCCTCCTACCAAAAAATTTCTAGAGGCATGTTTACAGGTCTTCGTAAAAGCAACAATTTTGATATCTCAACTTTCTTTCGAATTCCACGTTACTTGGCTCAAAATTTGAATTTTCGATATTTCAAAAAAATTCAAACAGTTGTTATGACAGTCTTGTAGGGCTTTCAAAAAGAAACGTTTTTCTTTTTTTGACTTTTTGTCATATCGTGCATTGTTTGGCTTAAAATTTTCATTTTCGTTTCTTTTTTGAATTTTTTAAATGCTATAACTCTCAAAATTTTCTTTTTATCGACAAAAAGTCATGAAGATAAGTTGTTCGAATTTCTGAGTACTACGAATGTCCGTGTATAGAATTTGTAAATTGAAAAAAAAATGGTCTTAAAAATTTTAAGGATGCTCTAACTTTTTGATTTTTCGTCCAAAATGGCTAGAATAACGTACTTGACCTTCATTTTAGGGCACTAAAAGAGTATACTAAAGGTCAATCCAATCGGTAAATTCTTTTGAAAGTTATCGTGCTCACAAACTCAAAATCTACAGACACATTCATAGAAACATGTTTTTCAGGTTTAGGGGGTCTCAAAACGTAGAAATTTGACAAAAACGGGGGAGGGAGTCAAATTTTACACAAATCTAATACATTCTTTGATGAGAATGTAAAAAAGAAGTTTTTTCTAATTGATGTTGTGTGAGAAGGATTATTTAAACGAAAGTGCCAAATAGTGGATTGAAAGAATTTAATTTGATTATAACAATAGTGATTCTTGTTTCAAGATCATCATTTATAATCGGACACCTTCCTTGATATACTGTAATCCGTATATTAGCAAAAAAAGTTTTTTGCAATAAAATGCAAAAATTTTGGTTTTGTTTATGAAATTTGCTTATAAAAATAATAAATATTAATGTAAAGAAAAGATTTTCAGTAAAGAATATTCTGTGAGGAAATGAAAATCAAATACGTTGGAAAAAAAATTCTGCTTGCAAGTGCCAAATATCGCTTCCTATTCATTTAATTTATTTATTACAAACGCGATTAATATTTTGTGATGATAAATTCATCAGGAACTTTCTTTTTTTATAGTAAACTATATAGACTAAAAAAAACAATCTTTTTCTACGAAAATAAACGAATTTTTTGTTATTGTTCATTAAATTTGTTCATAACAATGTTAATTGTTTTTATTGATGAATTTTTGAGGAACATACATGATTATAAACACATCATGAATCAAATGAGCTAAATGGTTGTAAAATATGGAAATTGTGATTTTGTTATAAAGATTGGTTATATAAATAATAATTATGAACTTTTATTCAATTTTCATACATTTTTGACATGCCTCTGCCAATTCATCGTACTTTCAGGAAAAAAGTTTCATCGCCAAGCAATCAACCTGCATATTTGTTAATTTTAATTGTTTATGTCAAATAAGTTTAGCATTTTGTTAGTTACTTTCGTTCTCAAAGTGTTCCTGTATTGACTTAAGCCAATATGGATGATAGACAAGTCACTAGTACGAAGAAAAAAATTGTTTTCCTTAAAAACACAGTTTTTTGGCAACTTTACGTTAAAAGAATAATACAAACAGTAAAAAATTCGAGAATATGCTTATGTAAATCTCTTGTGAATCTTGTTTGCTTGAATTTCAAAAAAAATTGTGATTTGGATGAAAATTGAAGGCTGTAGAGGTTTTTGAATAGCAAATTCCAGATTTATCCTACTGTTGACCATGAGGGGCCCATGAGGATAATACAGGCATGGCTCCTCATGGCAACCACATCCTTATCCTTTAGGATCCAATATTGGCTTCCCTCATGATTGCCCTTATGGTTTTCATCGAGGGGCCCTTGTGGGCCCCTCATAGTTTCCTTGACGGTAAATTTTTTATTTCTAAAAATACCTATAATAATTGTCTCCTCATCGATTGGAATCATATTTGAATAATAATATATGTATTGTTAATATATATAAAAAATTTGGAAAATAAAAAAAAAAAAATATAAGTGCCTCGACTTGTACTTCAACTCATGACCAGCATCTTACCAGACTTCCGATTTTGCTTCCGATCAGCTAACCACAATGTTTATAACTTTTTTTTAGACCGACCCTCTGCACGCGCACAAAAATTTGTTGCAATTATCTTTATTCTTGATAATTGCACATTTGCATGAGATATTGTTGCTATTTGTAACAAAAATATATATTACAACAAAAAAATCGTTTGACTTTTGTAAATTGAGATATCTTCAAAAGCTCTTTTATCAGAAAAAGTTATCGAATCATTATTTCACACTTGAGTTAATCACAGGTACTAATTAAGTGATGCTTGCATAATTTTGAAAATTTCAAGACATAACAGTTTTAGATATAGAAAAAATTTTTTGCATTGGGATTTCTTGATATAAAAAATACTCCTGTGGCATCATAAAGCAATACCCAATAAATATTATTTATCTTCAAAGACCTTTCGGTTAAAGAGGGTTGAAGCTCACCGTGTTTCGTTATAATATTGCAGTTTTTATTCCATAAATATCAATTATAAATATGCAGATATGCACAGTTTTCTATAGAAAAATTAATCTTAACAGCATTGATATTTTTAATATTCTTATAATTATGACAAATTTGTTATAAAATATATTGAATACATTCATGTTTGCAGTCCGGTGTCCGTCCGTCGTCTAAAAAATGGGAAGTGAGAGAAAATGAGTAGAAGTAAGGAAAAATGAGGGGGAGTGAGGGTGGGGGACGAGATGAGAAGAGGGCGCATTAGGAGAAGTGAGGGTTGGAGACGAGATGAAATGAAGGGCGATGAGGGGAAGTGAGGGAAAATGGGGCGTAGTGAGGGTAAGCAAGGGGGAGTGAGGTAAAATGAGGGGAAGATATGGGTAGTGAGGGTTATGGGTGAGGGGATGTGAGGGAAAAAAGGGGGGAAGCAAGGCTTAACGAGGTGAAGTCAGGGGAAGTGACAGAAATGAGGGGAAATGAGTAGAAGAGTGGGAGGGGGAATTAGGATGGTGCCGCGGAAAGGGAAGGGGGACATTTGAACGACTTTCTAACGATATAATAGGCTACGAAACCCTTTCTTGTCGGCGCCTGCCACCTACTTTTACTAATTTTTTTTTTTTAATTGATTTTTGAGCTCTTCACAACCACTAATGCAAAATTTAATTTAAAATATTTTAGATGAAGTCCGTTTCAATATGTATATTTCAATGTTTTATGGGTAGTTTTTAACTGATGAGAGTGTTCTACAGCCAACTGCGTTACCTAAAAATTTGCTAAATAATATATAAAATTATTCAACTCGAAATTCTTGAAATATTTGCATTAGAAGCTGTAAGAAGGTCGAAAATTATTATTTTTTTTAAAAAGAGGCGTTTTTCAAATTTCTGTAAATGAGTTTTCAACTTTTCTATGCATCTTCATTTTCTTACCTTTTCTGATGATAATTACAGATTTTTAGGAAAAATAAAATTATTTTCATGCATCACAATTATAAGAAAACTATAATTTTTATAATACATGCATAATTTTTTTTCCTTTGCCAAAAATTATTCTTGGTCTAGTGAAATAATTATCAAAACTGTGAACTAACTTCCAATTATTTAAACAAATCATATTTGTTTGGATAATTATTTCTTCTCAAAAAATTGGTTTTTTCCAACATAATCAAAATAAAGGTGGCCTTTTCATATATTTTATACGTTTTCGATACCTTAGCTTTATTATTCAACAAACCCTCACTTGCTTAAACAAACTAAACTTGTTTAAGCGATATTTCTCCAGGCAATTTGCGAATTTTGTTCTTTTTTAGCCATAAACATTACAACTAGTTATTGTGAAAAACGTAGATTTTATTGCGTATATTCATGAATTGCTTAGACAATTGATTATTAGTCATTTTGGCATTTCAACAAAATATCATTTTCGAAGTGTTCTAAATGTTAACAATTTTTTTAGGGGCTTTGAGAAATTGTAGACCACACGTTAAAAAAGTATTCTTATTTTTATGATACTGGCTCAGCCATTTTAGATTTTGAAAATCTGACTTCAAATTCGTTATCAGCGACACAAAATACCCCAGAGTTAGTAATTTTAAATTATGACACTGAGTTTCTTGATATTTAAAAAATTGTTCACATATGGTCCGCCATATTGGATCAACTATTTTAAATTTTCAAAATCTGACTTCAGGTTCGATATCATAGTCCCAAGAAACCTTAGAGTACGTAATTTTATGAGTGCTTTAAAACATATGGGCTGATGCGTCACTGAACTATCCCAGGAATGGACACTTTGAATTTGAATTCCATTTCAAATTATTGTTAGACGTGAAAAATTAACAAATATGGCCCTAGTTGGTGTTGAAAAGTAAATATTAATTAAAATAGAGGGCATTCAATTTTTCGTGATTTTTTTCCATTTTTTTAGCTTTTTGAGATTACTTCAAGATACATTGCAGCTATTGTGAAAAAGAGGGTATATTTAGCATCTGCATAAAAGATTACGTCAAAATGACCCGACATATGTCTAAAAGATTTTCGTTTTACGCCCCTAAAAAATTTTTTACACTTTTTTGTTAAAAAATTGAGTTGAAAATATCTATTAAACTACACATGATGGCAACGATTGAAGGGAAATTTTTTTCAGCATAAAAAAATTGTTCGGCATAAAAAAAACGTTGGAAATGGTATATCGCATTCAACGGGGGCATAGATCATTTTAATTGATCAGTGAAATTTATAAGGTAAAAAGTGGACTTCTCTAGGACAACACCATGAAATATCGGAAATAACTTATAATTCATTGCTTAAAAATTCAGAAATATAAACAGTGAAATTTATGTTTGAAATTTGATTCAATAATCAAAAATTTCTTTAGAATATTGATAATTATTCCATTGAACCAACAATAATAATTCTTGACAAAAAAGACGAGACTAATGTGCTCAAAGATGCGAATTTCGTGCAGAATTGACATTTTTGGACTTAGAGGTACTTTTTGAGTTTCTTTTGGGTGGCAAACCCATATAATTAATACATAAAATTCTTTTTTGGAAAGTTCTCTACAAGCCCTATAACTTTCCCATAACATTTTCGCAAACTCACAGAGGTTATTCCAAAAACTCTAAAAAGTGACTTTTTCCTATGTATTTTACATGTGAAATTTCGAGTGCCCAGCGGCACCAGTTAAAATATAAATTTATATAAAACAAAAATATACGATTCCTTTTTTTGGATTTGGAACCAAATTGGGGAAGTCGTTGCCTTCCAGCACGAAAAAAAATTTGCAATGCATTTTTGAACCACCCTAATCCTCATACGTATTTTGTATGGAGTTTGTTATATTGAATAAGAAATATATCATTCAATTTTTCAAAGTGGTATTTTTTACCCATAAGAGTGTCTTGTCTCAAATGTTTTATATCCAAAATTTTCTGAATAATGTTTTTGATTATTTTTCTGGAAATGGACGAAATATTCGTGCATTAGAAGCTGTATAAGGCTTAAAAAAACATTTTTGGTTCAGAGAAGGGGTTTTTTTAAATTTATGAGTGTGTTCTTCAACTTTTCTATACTTTTTAATGTTTCTATCTCTACTGAATGTGAGAAATTACGAATTTTGAATATTTGGGGGTGATTCAAAAGCCCTGGGAGCATATACCCCCAAGTTCGGAACATTTTCCAAGATTCACACTTTTTTTTCACCAAATGGAAGTTTTTTGGTGGATGTGCCCTAAAATCAAAGAAAGTTTTTTTTTTAATTTCGGCTACCCTAATTGGACAGTGGACACCTAACTACCCTACGAGGTTATTAAGACGCTTAATTAAAGACCCAGCTGGTGTGAATGCTGTTCATATTGAATTACTCGATCCCTCGTGGACTTCCTTGACTGCCTAGCTTTTTTTATTTTCTTTGTTAATTTACTCCTCTTTTAGAGTGAACATGTGCTGGTCCCAGAGCTCCAGCATGCGACTTTGGTCACGACTGGATACACCCAGACAGGAAATATTCGCCGTTTGCAAACGACTTGGTGCAGACGAGTCTTCGCCGACGTGACATACCGCGGGTGTTCCGGAGCTAAACCTAGAGTGCTAGAAATACACCCTAAAGTTAATTCAAGTACATCGCCTTCGCAGTCGCTACGTTGCCTTGTCCTCGCCAGCCCCCGCATCCACCATTGGTGGCATTGGTCAAAGATTCGAGAGACCCTCGAGGAAACCAGGTCGACGATCGTCAAACAAGCTCACACTCTCACATTTCAAAACAAATCCCGAATCTTCTGCAAAATTAGGCTACTATTTTTCGATAAAAGCATTCCTGAGTCAAAAAATAATGACTCACTGGAATCCCATTAGAATTCAGAACGGGTATGAAATAAATCAATATTAAAGTACCAACTGAGTATGGTGTGCCTATGAACTCTTCTATATCTGCTGCTAATGATTTATGTCGATCATTTCCAGTTGAAGTCGAGGTTTTCTAGTAACATAATTAGATGGGATTAAAATGTGAAGGAGACCAAGAATCTTTAGTCTCGAGAAACGATCGAGACGAGACGATCATCTCGTTCGACTAAACTTTCGTTTCGCTGTGATAAGTATCATGTTCGAAGTTTTAATTTCATCTGAAATTATTTTTGAAAAATTTTGAAATGCTTGACAGGCATGACTATCAGCTTATGTGTCCGAATTAATATTGGAAGAAATGGAGAGCGAAGTTCTCACCCATCACGCATTGTCTAAACCCTTACTCTTCTTTAGATATGTGGACGACCTTTCACCTTGCTTACCAGAAGATGAGATTGACGGTTTTATGGTTATCTTTAATAATTATCATAATCGATTACAATTTACAACAGAAAAAGAAGTAGATAAAAACATCTGTTTCTTGGATGTTAGCATCACTCACTGTGACGGCCAGATCACCACTAACTGGTACAGAAAACCAACATGGTCGGGCCATTACTTTAATTTCAACTCCGTCACCTTTTCACCTTATAAAGTTAGTGTAATTAACAGCCTCGTCGATAGGGCTATGAAACTTCTTCATAGATCTTTTCATAAAGAAAATTTGAAACTCCCTGCTAGAAATTTCTGATAGAACTTTCTTTCCGAAGCTTTCCATTTCTTTCAGATCTTTTAAGAGATCTGCATCCGAAATTCTATCAGAAACCGTCCCACTATTTTCTTTCAGAATCTTTCAGAATTTATCAGAAAGTGTCC
>JAUMHM010000085.1:24977560-24989698 GCA_032362435.1 Melikaiella ostensackeni
AAAGGCGTTGTGGACAACACTTACTATATACCTCCATAGAAAAACAAGTGTTCATTAAAAAAAAAATCTTTTATCATAATTTTTTACTCAATTTTCGAGAACTAATGACGCTCTCTACGTGAAATTTGAAAATTAAAGAAAATTAATTTCGCAGAATGGAGGTTTTTGAAAAAAGAACCTCAGACATAATTTGGAATTTGTGCTAAAAATACTTGCATATTATTCATAAGTTACAATATACAGAAAACTGACAAAGTAATAAGAATTTTGAGTTTTAATTTGTCCAAAAAAATTGAAAAAAAATTTAAAGTTTTCTTTTTATCAAATAAAAGCTTTTTGGGGGATTCTCCTCAAATCAAAGAAACTTTTTTTTTTCATTTGTGCCACCCAACATTCGTAGATCTGCCTACGTGGTTGATTTTCGAATTGATTTAAGTTTTACCAATGAATAAATAAAATGAAGGAAAAATATTTTTTCTTTTGGGGATAATTCGAAATTTTTATCAATCAGCTCACTTCGTTCCGCTTATTGTCTGTTACTGTTTCCTCCACTAAGTCTTTTTCATAACACAAAACTAATACCTGAAAATGACAAAATCAAGTGTTATATTGATTATCAAACAAAGCCTTTCTTACGTTACAAGATATGTAGATATGTTGACTTCGTCCTACCTTGGTTATCATAATTTTCTAAATATTCTTTTCATAGGGTAACGGAACCAATTTCCGAGGGGGATCCTATTATCCGAGGTCGACGACAAAATTCTTTCTATTTTCACTATTTTTGCACGTACACTTATTTTTTTTTGTTCAAAAGTTCAACTGAGACTCATTCAATGAACTCTACTGAAAAAAAAACATTTTTAAGCATGAAGGTAAAAAAAATCAACTTTTTCTTCGAAAAATGGTCCCCCCTCTGTAATTGGTTCCATTACCCTATAACGAATGAAATGTATGATCTGAGAATTTCAAAAGTGCCTCAAGATTGAAAATAGGAATTGAAGCAAGACACTAAAAATTTCTTCTGAAAAGTCAGTATTTCAGGAGATAATTTGAAAATTTGAATTGAAAAACGCAAATACAAAATGAAATTTTTTTCCTATCAATTTTACCAAACTAATCTGCAAATACGAAGGCAGTAGGAAATCTCTCCATGGAGACAAGTAGTGCTTTTGCGCCCTCCTCCTTTACGTGAATAATTTTCATTTTTTTTTCTCACTTTTGCGTTAATTTTTACCTGGTAGTGGGTGATGAGAAGTCAATAAATTGAGCATCGTATCCGGAAGGAAAGTGAACTCGGGTCAACACTCTCTCCGTTTTTTCACCTGGAAACCAGGGAACTGATACGAGTCCCCTCGTGTCACCAATAGTGGCACAACCCTCTCTTTTCTTGTTAGTGTGCATCCTCTAATCCCTTGCATCACAAGCCTCGACTCCATCCCCTCGCTTAGCTGAGACACTTCATCCCTTCGTTCTCCCCTTCATTCTCCTAACTTTTAAGAGCCAATTGGTGATCATCATCGTTTTCGAACAAACGTCTGAAAAGCAACCTTTAACCATTCACGATACTGAATTGCAATTGAAATTCAATAAAAAATCCAAGTTTGAAGACCTATCCAATGAAATTTAGAAAAGTAAGCTTTTTCAATGACAAGAAGTGAAGAAGTGAAACGTGTTTGCTAAGGAAAACACATCTGTTTCTCTAAAGAATTTCACTTGAGTTGCTCTTTCTGATAGCTTTTAAAAGTTTCAGTTTTGGATTCTCTTTTATTTTATTTTTTGAAACAAACTTGGCCTCTTGTCAATTTTATTCAATAATTCAAGGAACTTTTTATTGCAACTTTAAATATTTTGAAGCATCATTAATATGAATGGGGCATTGATATGTATAATAGAGGGGAAATTTAGAGTACAGTTTTTTCAATGACAATTACGACGGACGTTTGTTAAGTTTGGTAAAAAACGAGTGAAAATATTATTTTTTCGCAAAGTTTGACCTTATTTCTCAACATCGCTGAGAAATAATTCAGAAAAGTAAGATTGCTCGAGGTAGTCTTCGCCTTCTTTGGCGCACTTTCACCAGGCAGTACTCACTACTTTGACTGCTGCTTTGTCTCGGGTGTATAGTGGTGGATCCAGGCTTCGTCCACAGTCATAAATCGACGCAAAAAGTCCTGCAGATTCCGACTAGGCTTTGTCAAACTCTGCGCTGAAACCTTTTTCGGTCGCGCTTTTTGTTGCGCAGTTTTTCCTGCAAGATGTTATAGACTCGTTCAGTGAGGATGCCTACAGTTATGGAGAATAGACACAAGGAGACCATAGTCCTGTACATTGACTCCACCAAAAACGAACAATTTTCTGTCGGATGTACATAATGCAATGAAATGCTAGAGCTTCTCGAGCGCGACGCTAGCGAGACATATGTAGAAATGGCCGCCGTTCATGCTAAAACGTTGTCATGACAACGTGTAAACATGGACGGCGGCCATTTATACACATGTTCTACTAGCGCCGCGCTCGAGAAGTATTGTAACCATTTTCTTACGACGATAATTTGCTTATTTTCGGTTACACTAGTTTGGTCTCCTCACATATGTCTATTCTTCATGCCTACAGCCTTAGAAATCTCACGCACCTCGATTCGGCGATCTTCGATAACAATATGATTAGTTTTTTCCACTATATCCGATGTGGTGGCCTCAATTGGGCGTTCGGAGCACGCTTCATCTTCAGTTGTAGTTCGGCCACGTTCAAATTCTTTATCTAGAAATAAACGGTTTTCAACGAAGGAGTAGACTCCTCGTCAACTTCGTATAATTCGGCATTGATCTGCGTGGCCGTCCAATTTTTCGGATTACGGCAACGTAATAGTTTAATGCGTATCAAGTGGGAGGCGCAGGCCTTTCCTTGACCAGTGCAATTTTTTTAGAACGAGTCTAAAAACAGTGCATGAGACACGAAAAAGGCCTCTCACGAGACACGCACGATACTTTTCACAACAGGGTCATGAAAATTTAATAATGCTTAGAGGGCGGGGAAAGTTCCCTTTGGTTGGAAAAAATAAATAGTAACTTGAAATTAATTAATTACTCAAACTAATCAAATTAAGAAGGAAATGATTTAAACTGGAATTTTTTTACTAATAAAAGTAGATAAAAGTGAGGCCAAAGTTTTGTATTCTTTGATCTTGATATATTCGTAAATACTAATCGTGCTTCATAGCATCGAGTAATAAAGCCATAAAGTTTATTGCTTGAAGGTTTTTATTATTTCTTTGGAGTAGACAATCAAACAATTTTCCGAAGTAATGGCTTCATTTTCCGAGTCCCACTTGAAAAACTTCTCGTATGCCAGATCATAATTTTTTAGACTTTTCGGGCAGCAAATCTAATATAGCGAGCTGTGCCGCTTCGCGAAATTCAGGAGGCGTGCACTGCAAATCTTCATTTTCTTCCAAATCCGACATTTTCTTAATTTTCCTCTGAACGCGTGACAGCGATAAAGTTATAATCAGCACATTTATTCTGCTCCAATACGAGCGCAGTATGGAAGTTTACCAACCGATAGGTAGCGCTAACTGCTTGAGCAGATAGCGCTACCTAGCGGCTGCTAGATTAGGTATCACTAGGTGGCGAGACGAGCATGCTAGAGTTCTCGCTGAAAACATCGGCCTGGTGCCATCTTCATCTAAATGTCTTCGTTCCGTAGGTTGATTAAGAACTAATCTCCCAGGTTATTCCATTTTTTAAAATAGAAAAAGGTAATTATCCGAAACCATAATACATTTCTCAAATTCGTAAACAATATTTAAATAAAATATATGTCTTTTGGTTAATTGAGTTAATCATCAATACCTCAATTAAAAGAAATCTTAAGTATTGGGGATTAAAACATGCTATGCGACACTGTCGGCCCCTACAGGAACTAACCAATATGGCCGTGGATGGCATATTAAACACGCATAAAACATCACGAAAACCAGCAAAAACATAGCATTTAACGGTAATAATCGTCTAACCGAATAAATAGGTGCTGTTATAAGTAGCCCTGATGAGTAAGATACTTCCGAGGTGACAATTATTTGCTCCAATCATGGAATTTGCCCGTCAATATTGAAAGTCAACAAATGTCGAAGGTTGTTGCGCCAGTGGTTGTGACTCCAAAGAGAATAAAAACTTCAATTTGAGTTTTCATACAGTGCCAAAGCTTGGAAGTGTTGAAATAAAAAGGCGAAACTTATTTGGAAAAATTGATGTTGTAGATAAACACAGTGAATGGTTGAGAAATTTAAATGTGAAAGATTATAAAGTCAAGAATTTACTTGTCTGCTTCTTGCATTTCAATGAAAATGATTACTGGAATGGTTCTGAAGTTGAAGCACTGGTTCGAGGGCACAATAAATATATATCATATATCATATTTCTAGATGCAGCGGTAGCTGTTGAGTAACTACACAAACTACTTAAGTCCAAAAATACCATTTTGTAAACTTAAACACACTTTTTAATTAAATTATTTCTACCATTCCATATTATGCATATGGCTTCTGCGGCCATGTCTGTATGACACCGCAGCGCCCCTTTTGGCGCCGTGGATGTTTTCATTCCCAATTCATCGGCGACCCTGCAGCTCGAAACAATCTTTGCTTTATGTCTATCCTTAAAAATTTTCTTAAAGACCGAAATAAAATCAACTTTCTTATGAAAATTTTTGGTGTAATAAAAAAGAACACCCAAAATTTTCACAGATCATAACAGACTTTAAGATTATCCGCTCTTTCGGCTCATTAGAGACAAATGTACAATGAATGTACAACAAAAAAGAAAATGAAGGAGAAAAAGAAAGCAAAACCAACCTCACACTCTTTCTTTTCTCCGTCTTTTTTGTACTACTGGGAATCAACATGTTTCGAAGACAATTTAGACTTCCTCATCAAGGATAATTTATGGGGAAAATAACTGATATAAAAATGAAAACATTGCAAGATTGGAAAATCATTATTACCTCAAAATAAAACAAAGATAATTGATAGAAATTGTTATTTTGGTTATATTTCATTCCTTGACTAAAATTGATTTTGACATAGGTGTATTTCATTCTTTAATTGGAAGTTGATTCACACATATTCGATATTCTGACCAATACTAAAGTCAATGCATCCAATTGGAGAATCCATTTTGAATTTTGTTGTATCTCGCAAGATCTTTTTTTGAATTATTAGTTTTGTTACATTCTCTCTTTATAAATAGCATTTCCATGAACTTCCTCTTTTTTTGATTTCTCTCATGATACAAAATTTTCACATCCCAATTAAAGTCATTCCCATATGTCTGTTTATGTTTTATAAGGACAACCGTTTTGAATCTATTGTAATCTTGTATATTGTTATTGTTCGAATTATTACTTTTACTTTTAATTTGAACAATTCTCTTATGCATATATTTGTTAATAAAGGCAATCGGGTAATGGTTGAGAAAAAGAATCTGTTTGCACAATTCAATATTCTTTTCATGGAATTTTGGATGAGATAATTTAAGAGCTCTATCAATCAAATTCTTCACACCTCATATTTTGTTTTAAATGGAATAATTAGAATTAAAATCTACTGTCCTTCCCGAACAAATAGTTTTTCTTTGCCAATCTGTGATAGCATAATTTTCATCAGTTTTCATTAAGGTCAAGTCAAGAAAATTGAATCTACCTTCTGTTTGAATTTCAACAGTAAACTGTAATCTTGGATGTATACTATTAAATATATTAAGTAGGGTATCCATATTTTGTGCATGTGAAGATAGTGCAAAATCATCAACATATCTTGCATAAAAGTTCAACTCAAAATGAATTTTTATCAAAAACTTCATTTTCCAAATTTTCCATCACAATTTCAACAAAAATTGGGCACAAGACTTAGCCTATCAAAGTTCCAAATTTTTGTTTATAAGAAGTTCCATTGAATTTAAAATAAATAGAATTGAAAACATCCAATAACATCGAGAAATTGTTTTTTCGCAATCTTAGTATTAAGTTTGATTATATCCCATCTTTTTTCAATGGCAAGTTTATTTGTTTCATATGGAATGTGAGGAAACATGGCTATTACGTCAGAGGAGACAAAAATGTAATTTACTGGTATTTCAACACTCTCAGTTAATTTCAGAACACCGATTAATATCATTAAGGATTTTTACTGAAAATCAGTGAAATTTCACTGATTCAGATTTAAAGAGTTTTTATACTACATTACATGTCATGATTACCAATCAGAAGACATTTTTTATAGTAGTATATCTCTATCATTAGACTAACAACCAAACAGTTTTCTCTCCATGAAAATGGGCATGGAATGACAAAAGAAACCAATCTTGTACTAAAAAATTCTAATATTGTGAGAATGTTCTTTTGGACACTCAAAATATTATGAAATCGGTGATTATATTTTACTTCCCATTACGACTGGCATTGCTGACTTTGGCCTTATCTAATTAAGAAGAATATTATATTTAAAAAATTAACAAAACTATCACTATTTGAATATGCCTTAACCCAATAATTTTTTTACTTCTTTTATTTCAACTTAGAATAGATGTTTGCAAAGCCCAGATAGTACTTGCAAATCAACAAAAATGGCCAAATTGACACATGAAGTTTTCTGTTATGTCTTAGCCAAATGCCAATAAAGAAGGGACCACATAATGTAGACTTGAATTCTTAAATGAATTTCTTGTTCAATTTTCAAAATAGCTGTTTGAAAGTAAAAAATCTGAATTTGTGGGCCATCACGACTATAGCCATCTAAAATTTTCTTCAAAAAGATTAATATTGTAGTTTTTTATAAAGATCTCGTCAACCGCTAGGAATACGGAAAAACGGACAACATTTTCGGAATTTTTGCCAAACAAGTGTAATAGTAACAATAAATGAAATAAAATGGATTTATTAGATATGCGTAGTGTATAAAAAATTCAGAAAATTGTTCAAATATAAATGAGGATTAGCTTTGATGACGGTATAAGGAAGACCCTCTTTGCCACGGCAGATAGGCAATGGAAACCTTTTTCCTGGTTCAAGAGATAAATAAAGTCTGGCTCCGTTTCATAAGCCAGACTTTCAAAACGTCCTGAACAAGTCTTGAAAATGTCTTGATTGCCTGCCATTAAAACAAAACCTAAGGCGAAATATTTCTTTACGGGAATTCATAAAAATTCGCCTCAACACATGAGCATTCGTCTTCAAGATGTAAACGCTTGACTCAATATATGTCTTCAAGACGAGGAAACTTGTCTCAAGAAATGGAATAAAGTCTGGCTCCGTCTCAAAAATGAGACACTGAAAGATTTCTTTACTTCGCCTCCAACATGTCTTAATTGAGGGCATTCAAGTCGGAACCAAGTCGAAGAATTTTTACTTGGGCATGTGGCTTCAAGTGACTTCATGAGAATTCAAGAGACTTTTCAGAAGAATTCAAGTGATTTAAAGTGACTGCAGAGATTTCAAGAGACTTCAGTGACTTCTGGATATTTTTAAAGACTTCAGCAAGTTTTGGAGAATTTACAGAATTCAGGAGATCTTACTAAATTTACGAGACAAATCAATGGCATCAATCTTAGCTATAAACGTCAGTTTATTTATTGCTTACCCCTCAAGGGCATTGAAACCAGGGTATTCGCGCTTGAGCTGTTATACTTAGTCAATTAATGAATAATGATTGATTCTTTTGTACAATCTTACTAAAAACTTAAACGTTCCCCTAAGGAAAAAAAAATATTTCCCTAAGGAAATAAAAAGAGAATTCTTGTGAATTAAAGTGACTTGACCCCTGTAAAAATACTTCGTCTTGGTTTTGTCTTCAAGACGTTCCATTTTGTCTACAAGACATTGAAGTCTGGTTCCGACTCATAAGCTAGACTTGCTAGACATCAAATTTTTGTCTTGGGTTTATGGTGATAGCTCTCAGTGGGGTGCATTCAGCAAGACGAACAGAACTTGTCTCAAGGCATGAAGATTTCTGTTATGTCTTGGCCAGAGGGCAATAAAAAAAGGAATCAGATAATCTAGACTTAAATTTTTGAATGAATTTTCTGTTTAATTTTTATAATAGCTATTTAAAAGTAAAAAAATCAGAATTTGTGGATCTTCACGACCATAGCCATCTAAAATTTGCTTCAAAAAGATTAATATTGTAGTTTTCTAAAAGGATCTCCTAAACCGTAAAGAATACGGGGAAACAGACAAAATTTTTGGAATTTTCGCCAAACAAGTGTAACAGTAACAACAAATGAAAAAACATGAATTCACTCAATATGCATTTTGTATAATAAATTTACAAAATTGTTTAAACATAAATAAGGATTAGCATTTATGACGGTATAAGGAAGACCCTTTCCACCAGGACAGGTAGGCAATGGAAACCTTTTTCTTGGTTCAAGAGATAAATAAAGTCTGGCTCCGTCTCAAAATCTAGACTTCTCAGACGTCTTGAACAAGTCTTGGAAATGTCTTAATTGCCCGTCATCAAGACAAAATCCAAAACAAAATATTTTTACACGGGGTAGTGACTTCAGAAATTTATAAAGAATTCACCAACTAATCACTAATGGCGATGCCTGGCTGCGTCCCAAAAATGAGACGGACATTAGATAAAGTTTCACTCTTATGGTCTTAGCAGGGTTTACTCAAGTCGGCATAAAATTGTCTCAGGACAAACCTTTCTGAACTCAGAAATGAGATGTTTGATTATTTTATCATTATTATTATTATTTCGTTATTATGTTATTATTATTTGTAGGTCTTCACGACTACATCCTTCTGAAATTTACTTCAGCAAGATCAATTTTGTAGTTTTCTATAAGGTTCTCCTAAACCACAAGAAATACAGGAAAACGGAAACCATTTTTGGAATTTTCGCCAAACAAGAGTAATAGTAACAACAAATGGAATATAATGGATTCATTTAATGAACATATTGTATAATAAATCGAAAAAACTGTTCAAACATAAATAAGGATTAGCTTTTATGGCGGTGTCAGGATGACCCTTTTCACCAGGACAGGTAGGCATTTTAAAACCTTTTCCCTGGTTCAAGAGATAAAAAAAGTCTGGCTTTATCTCATAAGCCAGACTTTAAAAACATCTTCAACAAGTCTGGAAAATGTCTTGATTGCCTGTCATCAAGGCAAAACCCAAGACGAAATATTTTTACACACGTTATGGAGTTTTTGGTGAAATTCTTTGGAAATGTTTAAGCAATTTTAATGGACTTTCAAAGAACGATTCTGTAGAGAATTTTGAAAAATAATTCGTATATGCGAATCACATGAACCTTTTTTCAGGAATAGTTCCATAGAAATTCCAATCTGAAATTTGGATAAAGAATTCCATATGGCATTTCTATACAGGATTTCAATTGGAATCCATTTTGTGAATTCATTTTCAAAAAAGTTTTTCCCATTGACATTCGATTTCAGAACTAGATTTCATACAAGAGAGAATTTTCCTTGGAAAAATGCCACTTAATTCATTTTTGAAATTTATCCTTTTTTTTTGCTCTATTCATTAATTTTACAAGATGAGACATAATTGTTGTGTCTATGTTCCATCAAATAAATTCCGCATAGGGACCTGATAAAAACTTGACATAAAAATCATCCAGTATTAGGGCCTTGTTGTACTGTTGATAAATTATTACTCTTGTCAGAGAAAGAAACTGATTAAGATAATGCCTTTATCGCAAGGAGAGAATACAGCCAAGAATGTTGAATGATTGAAATACGTTATCTTGGAGAGGTGACATTGAAGTTTTCTGAATGACCTACTGTATTTTCACCATTTTGACTAATTTTAGCCTCCTTGAATAATGTATTTTCAGGCTCCATTGAGAAAGATTGAAATTCATTTTGAAACCTAAATCGATCTCTGGGTGATAACTTAGGCATGCATTATTCTCTTTCGTCGAGTAGCTCACACCACGAAACTGATACTTTAAAATAAAACTAATGCATATGTACCATATTGAATTCAACATAAAACGCTTAAGATTTCAAGTTGGAATTTATTATATTTTCAACAGAATAGTTTAATTTTTGAACAAACAAAAAAGATTTTACCAAAACAGAAAATTTTTTTACCAACTGGTCGAATTTTCAAACAAAAGAATAAATTCAACCACAAACAGTTGCATTTCTAAAGAAATAGTTGAATCTTCAAGCCAAAAAGACGATTTTTCTAGAAGACAGTTGAATTTTTAATACTATAAGACGTATATTCTGTCGAAGAGACTAATCTTCAACAAAACTGTCAAATCTTCTATCAAAACGGATGACTTTTTGACATAATAGTTGAATTTTCAACAAAATTATAGAATTCTCATCCCAAAGAGACGAATTTTCAAAAAAATGGTTGAATTTTTGAGCCAAAATGACGAATTTTCTACAAAACAGTTGAATTTTCTACCAAAAAATTGATTTTCAACCCAATATGGATTAGTTAAATTTGCACTTAAAAAAATTGATTCTCAACCAAAAAAGATGAATTTTCAACAGAACAGTTGAATTTTCAAGCCAAAATGACGATTTTTCTACAAAAACGTTTAATTGTCAACACGAAAATATGAATTTTAATTAATTTTAATTTTCAATTCTTATTTTAATTTTTTAATTTAATTAATTAATTTTAATTAATTTTAATTTTCAATTAAATTTTAATTTTAATTAATTAAATTTCAAATTTTAAATTTTAAATTAATTAAATGGTTAATTTTCAACCAAATAGTTGAATTTCAAACTAAAAACGATCGATTTTCAGGGAATAATGGATTACTCATACTTTCAGTTAAGAAAATTAATTCTCAACTAAAAAAACACGAATTTTCCAAAAAATTATTCATTCAAAATTTTATATGCATTTGTATGCATATCAAATGCATTAATTAATAAATGTAGTGTAAAATGTAGATAAAGTCTTTCTTCAATCTGAAAGCAGCTTTCCTTGGTCCCGAAAAGGCGGCTCGAAAACCTATCTACGTAGATAGCAATTCCTTCAACACATGCGTGAAAACCGCGAGTTTTCGAGCGCGTAAAGCGAGGTGAACGTTGACTTGAATCCGCGATTTTCCACCATGCGTTGAAGAAAATATCGTAAGCACCACGGGTTGAAACAGGCGCATTTCATCCCTAGATGCATAATGCATCTAGGGATATGCATCTGGGCATAATGCATAGAGCAGGTCCAAATTACCCAAGAATGATAGTTTTTTCCCAAAACAATCATATATTGGAGGATGTGCTGCCGTAATGACTACATGATTCTCCGTCGGAGGCAGCACGTCTGAGTTGTTTTTCGTCTCTCAGGAGCTTTGTCCCCTGTTACGACTTTTTTCTCAGTTCTTTTCTCCAGTCAACAAACATAACTTTCCGGCCCGCTTCACATGACTCGAATCCGCGATTCTCCACCATGCGTTGGAGAAAATATCGTATGTACCACGGGATGAAGCAGGCACATTTTATCCCTAGATGCATAATATGCTATTTCATCAGTTTTATCACATACTTTGCGCATGAATATCAAGCGCATCTAGAGTTTTGCATATAAACAATTAAAATTATTGATTCTTCCGCACTGATGAATAGAGCATGTACAGATTGCCCAAGAACGATTGTTTATTTTTTCAAGAACAATCATATATGGAGGATGTGCCGCCGTAACGACTACAAGATTCTCCGTCGGAGGCAGCACGTCCGAATTGTTTTTCATCCCTCACGAGCTTTTTCCCCTGTCACTACTTTTTTCCTCAGTTTTTTTCTCCGATCAACAAACAGAAATTCTCGGCCTGCTCCACAAGACACGAATCCGCGATTTTCTTTCGTGCGTTGAAGAAAATATCATATGCAATCACTGAGTCCCTTTCAGAACTCACAAATTTCATTATTTTGACGTTATATTGGGTGTTTTTGGGGAGAAATGGATTGTTTTATAGAAAAATCACTGAATTCCTTCAAAACCTCGCGATTTTCATCATGTTGAGGTTATTTGGGATGTTTTCTGGGGGAAATGGATCATTTTATAGGAAAATCACTAAGTCTCTTCAAAAACTCACAAGTTCCATTATTTTATGAATATGTTGGGTGTTTGCTGCGAAAAATA
>JAUMHM010000085.1:24989798-25013963 GCA_032362435.1 Melikaiella ostensackeni
CCCCGTCCAAGGTCGTCATTTTTCTGCCTAGTTCTGCGTTCGGCGTTTTGTCACTAGACATTTCAGTCAATGACAGAGTGTCTGAGGATGAGTAGAGAGATTTCACTGGCTGAAATGCCTAGTGACAAACAGCGGACCTCAGAACTAACAGAAAACGCGATAATGGGACGACCCTCATATGTCCCTTTGAAACCTTACGAGTTTCGTTATTTTGAGGTTATGTTGGGTGTTTTCTGGGGAGAATAGATTATTTTATAAAAAAATCACTCAGTCCTTTTGAGAACTAACAAATTCCACATTTTTGAATGTACGTTGGGTGTTTTCAGCAAGAAATTGATTCTTTTATGGAAAAATCACCACGTCCGTTTGGGACCTCACAAGTTCCATTATTTTGAGGTTGTGTTGGGTGTTTTCGACAGGAAATGGGTCCTTTTATAGAAGTATTACCAAGTCCCTTTAAAACCTCACATCGTATTTTACTTCTCTCCTTCTTCCAATTATTGAAAAAATATTTCGATTACCATTTTATACTTTTTTAGAAATTCAAGGAAGAGCAAAAGAATAAGTATTGAAAATATAATCTCGAAATCACCAATCCATTCAATTGGGGAATAGACACCATCTTTCTCCGTCGAAATGATATTTTCGCGAAATAATATAAGTTTTCTGCTAAAATATTTAACCATAACCTCGAAATTAGCAAAGCATTTAGCAAACAAATTTTTCGCATTAGCAAACATTTTCAAACAAGACCTAACCATTTTAGCGAACTAATATAATTTTTCTGCAAAAATGTTCAAACATAACCTGGAAATTAACAAAGCAATTATTTTTAGACAAAACCTGATTATTTTCGCGCAATAATATAATTCTCTCGCTAAAATATACAACCATGACCTCGGAATGAGCATAGCTATTTTGTGTATCTTTTACAACTTCTACAGCAGCTCCCTCTGTGACATACGTTTTTAAAATCAATTACGGACATTTTCACTTTTACGAATGCGAGTTCTTATCTTATATGTTCGTAATTCTGTGTTGATGGAGTTTAAAGTGAAATTCGCTTTTGCATTTCATACCCCACGTGACGCAAAGCTGATTTTTGGATTTTCGCACAGTCTAAAAAATCATAGGTAGGGTCGAATTAAGGTACTATATTATACAGTAGTGCTCCCTCGCCATTTTGATGGCCATTTTCGTACCTTCTAATTTAGCGCCAAATTCAAGCTGTATACATTGACAGTTAAATTAGGTTAGATTCTGAACCGCCATTAATCACCAAGGATAATAATTAATAAATATTTATAAATTTCAAATGGTATATTGCAGTGCACCAACATGCAATCAAAATCACAATTTATTTTCAAATCATAATTTGAATTTTGCGCCAAACACAGTGGTACGAACATGGCGGTCGACACTTCTATATAACCTAGTACCTACCTTAGGTCGAAACGAGCGGATCATGACAGCTACAATCGTAGTGGCTTTTTCATCCTTTCATCATGCGCGTGCATGAGCGGTAGAATTTGAATTGAATTATTATGCACATTAAATCGGTACAATTATATGTTGCAGATGAGGTTAAGATGAGTAAATGTGATACGAAATTCTGAGGTTAGACTTTCATAAATGATGTTTCAAGTATTTGAGAACCTATTGCTTTCAATTCTCATAATTTGAAGTGTCACTCTTCTAAATTGAATTAAAAATCAATTGGGTGTGTAACTGCATTTACAAAAATGTTAATTAATAATTATTATTATTTACTTACATTGTTATTAGAGAACCACGAGAATTTTAGTTTTTTAAAAGCATCTTGCTTCCTTTTTAATCAATTGCCTACAAAATATAAGAATTGGTTTACTCTTCATTCCAAATTTTCTGTTTGTGACATCAATATTACACTAGATTGATATAGATACAAGATCTTCAAAAATTAAAAATAAACAAATAAATTTCTCACAAGAAACAGTTTATTTGACAATAATTTGCAGTAAGCACGTACATTCACAGAATGCACATAAAAATATAAACATTAGAAATATAAATGAATGGGAATATATCACATTAGGGTGTTCCGAAAATGGCTTGATTTTTTTCTCAAATAGGTCACCTGAAAATTATATCTTTTGTTCTCAAAATTACCACGGGATTTTTCTAAAATTCCAAGCGAATACATTTTTGTATGACCCCCAAATATGTTTTTAAAATTCTATCAAAAATCTGGGTGATTCATTTCACTAAAATAAATTCAGCCATTCTTGGACGACCCTAATATCCCATGTACAAAGTATATGAACATCTTCGATATCTTTGTTTCGGTGGTGACTGTGGGCGATCTGTTCCATACCAAAGGTTGGTTTGTTCTTTGCCATTCGTATGATCTGCTCAAACATCATGTCTCTTGCAAAACGCATAAAAACACCGATGCACTTGTCAACTCTTCTATTGTGGTTACCTTGCATGTAGCAGTATTCTAATTTTTTATGCACCGCTTCCAAACAAATCTCTGTAGTCAAGGAAAGATCAAGCCGAAAACAATACGCCCACTGCTCAGGACGTTGAGCGTAATATTTAGGAAAGCAGACACCAAAATCTATTGTATCGGCATCACCATCTCACATTGATAGAAATTTTTCCATAGAATCCTTAAATTTTTCAATATCGATTATTTCCATCAGTGCCCGACAAGCCTGGTCGACTTCTGTCTGCTTCACGGGATTCTTAATCTTATTTAGGTTGTTTCTCCAACTCCTGTCCACGTGCCATATACAGACTAAATGCCGCTGTGGCTTTGACATGACGGCGGTCCAGACATTGAAGTACGCTGGGGCATCGTCGGACATGAAAACTTCGGCTGAAATTAGTCCTACTTTTCCTTTTACTGACTGGAAAAACTGTGACATGACCACATAATTTATTCTGTTACTGAGACAGAATGCAGCTGGGCAACCAGCCCCAGATTCATCAACAGTGACCACTGTTGTCAGCTGGAAGTCATGGTTTGGTCCCTGTGCCGGTACCAATGGAAATTTTTCTATGTACTTCTACCGGGCCTTCATTGGTTCGGAACCCACCTTAAATTGTAGGTCCCCTCAAGAGAGGCTGGTGACATCCCAGGTAAAGGGCTCCGTGAGGGAAATATGCTTGGGATCACTAGTCGATTTTGAGAGTCCCAGAAAAGAGTTGGTGATATCCTTGCGAGAAAGCTTCATAGCTTGAGCGCCAGGGAAGCTCCATTGGGGCTTCCCGCCCGTCTGCACAACAACAACATCTGCCGTTGATATGGTGTCATGATCACTATCATGAAATCTTCCTTCAGTAGAGTACCGGCATCTTCACATTCTTGCATTTTGAAGTATAGCACAGGTGAAGCGTCCTTGAGACTCATCTGTTCTTGCACCCACATCTTGGTACTATATAAGCATCATTTTTTAGTGCGATGTCCCGATCCAAGTCGATCCCTAACAATATCGTATAGGTCTCACTTATCTACAATATGAGAATGGCCAATAGTTCCTACTTTCTTTCTGATGTCGTTAATAATTCGATTGGAAGGTACGCCCAGTTTGATTCTATCTGCTAGTTCGTCTCTTTTCTCTTTTGTTAAACGTAAAAACTTATAGGCCAGAGGATGACCCACATGTTTCCTGTAAAATTCGACGACAATGCGACCTTCAACATTAGTAGTTATCTATAAATAAATAAATGAATGATAGTTCAACAAAATTATTTTTATAATTATTTTACTTTGAAATTGGTAGATACCATTCTAGCAGGATATATTTTACCCATTTTACAGGTTTTTTTCTCTACTTTAGCCTCTTTCCTGTGCCTTTCGGAAGATATGATTCTGATCTGTGACACTGGTAAGATTTTTTATTTCCGATGGCCTTCTGCACGGAAGAAAAGCCTGGTATTCTCTTTCGACAAAGATCTTCCATACTTTAAAATCTGTGATTACACATAGAAAATATGTTCAACGGATTTTTTTCAAAAATATAGAAAATCGCCAGTACGAGCGAAGACATCGAGTGCAGAGGCAGCCATGATTACCAAAATGTATATTTAAGTAAATGAAATGAAACCTTCCAAAACGTATAAAACATAGATGAATTTCCAACCAAAAAGGTAAATTTTCTAACAAACAAGATAGATTCTCAACGAAACTAGTAACAGATGATATTTCAACCAAAAAAGACTAATTTTCAACAAAATATAGTTGAATCGGCAACCAAAATAGATCAATTTTTAACTAAACAGTGACATTTTTAAACAAAAAGATTATGCTATGCTACTAAAAAGACAATTTTTCAGCAAAGTACATGAATTTTCAACCAAATTGTTGAATTTTGAAAAAAGTTAATTTTCAAACACAGAATTCAATTTTCTACCAAATTGGTGAATCCTGAAGCCAGAGAAACGAATCATTTTCCAACTAAATATGTTTTCAGTTAAAGTGTTCTCTTGAGCAAAGTACTTTTCTTAACTGAAGGTTTTTAAATAAATTATAAATACATTTATTTAATTTCCGTTTTAATTAAAAAATTATTCTAATCTATCATTTTTTCGGTATAAAAAATATCATCAACAAAATAAAACAATGTGAATCAGTAAGATTAGTTATTAATAATCAAACCAAATACCGTCAATGGAATCGAAATTTCATAATTCAAAATGGTGCTCAATGAACCTTAATTCTAAAACCAGAGTCTGAAATTGAGGAAAATAATCAAGTGCGTGCAAGAAAGTAGCAATTTCTGAGTTACACAGAGTTTTTGTAAAAGCAAATGATATTTGATACTTGTAATATTTATGTTTTCGAAATTGGAATATGCAAAAAACATAAACACATTATATTCTAGCCTCCCAATACTTACGAGGCATGTTTGTATGCACTTTTTTTGCTTTTCATCAGAACAGCAGACGAATCAGTACAAACTTCACCTATTTTGGGAAAACCAGTGTTATGAAGTTGCACATAATTTTATGTATATGTTTAATATTAGGACTACACTTACATGGAGCATGTTTCAGCCTCTCCATTGCTTCCATTCTATCCATTTGTCACAATAATTTCAGACCTCACAAAAGACGACCGGAATCTAAACAATTTCGAATTCGTGTTCGTGCTTCTCCCCCGTCGTACTCCGCGTCATTACCCGCGCATGGTGGTGGGAGGAAGGATAATAATTTCAATAATATAATAATAATAATGATAATAATAATAATAATCAGTTTAGAAGAGTGACACTTCCAAATGCTTTTTCAATATCCCTCGAACATTCGAAAGATAAAATTAAAAAGATTCCTGCACGCACATATTTATGACTTGAAGAATATAAGAATTAAAAGCAAAAGGTTCTCAAATACTTGAAACATCATTCATGGAACTCTAATTTCCGAATTTCGTATCATATTTATCCATCTTCACCTAATCTGCAACATATGATTGAACCCAAGTAATGTGCATGATAATTTAATTTAAATTCTACCGCTCATGCGCGCGCATGATGGCATGATGAAAAAGCCAGTATGATCGTAGCTGTCATGATCCACTCGTTAGGACGAATGTCTCCAAGCCAAAAATTCACGCTCGTGAATGTGCTTTCATGTTTATGAACAAACCAATTAACCTAAAAAAGATGTTTACAGAAAAGTCCTTGTGTCATTTCAAATCACATAAAAAGCCTTTCTACTGTTTTGCATATAAGCAATTAAAATTATTTTTTTTGCATACATGAAGAAAGCAGGTCCGAATTACCCGTAAATGACAGTTTTTGCCTAAAACAATCATATATTAGAAGATGCAGATCAGTTAAGATGCAAAAACGTTTCGTTCAATATCTCCGTTCGACTCCAAATGCAGATAGAGCCTTTCTTCAAAAGTACGTCAGTGTTATTCGGATATTTGTCTCTGTACGTATAAGTAATTAGATGACTCGGAGTCCGCCTACTCGAAGAAGCTGTTGACGCCAAAGTGAGTCCATAACCTTCACTAAGGTATATATGCAGTTCGTAATTGCCCCTCGGGAATAAGATCTTGACGTCCCATGGACCGACTAACTCCGTCTTCTCTTGATCTACTGCTTTATCACCAAACACGTAAAAACTTATGATTAAATTCTTCATAACATACCGACTAAGTCGCTTTATATTACGTACTCAATACCTATTGAATTTAATGAATAAAAGATATTTTATCCGACAGTTAAGACAATAACCCCTTTTGGTAGCATGTCATAAACGAAGGTACTTACCACTCTAAATTCTCCTAATGAAAAGTCGCAGACGACCTCTCTTTATATTATTATATCGCTTTTGCATAATTTATGAACATTTTATATTATCGATATTTCATATTTTTAGTATCACACGTTTGGTAGTTTCGTATTATTCATGTTGGGAAATGTTAAATCATTCATGGAAGCTTATTATTTATAAAAGCTTCGTGGAAGTTTCAGAAAATAAGGTGTAGATTTTGTGGAAATACAAGAATCATTTTTTGACACTTTTAAAAAAGAGATATTCATCTGTCTGAGGAAAGAACCCAGTAAGTGACATTGGCCATAGAGGGTATTTTCTCATGCAGGTATGCCTGAAAATAATTACTACGGCAAATGTCACTTACTATATTTTTTCGTTAGCAGTGTTCGTAGGAAGACAAATTTCATAGAATTTGTATAATATCAGGGATCACGGTCAGTCTCCTATTCCCCTTTTCCGATATTTTTCCCTTTTTTCCCCCATTTTTTTCAAAACACCCTTATAATCCCTGTATTTGAGAATTTTGGTCATTTTTTCCCTTCTTTAATTTTTTTCTTGAAGCTGCGATTAATTTTCAAAATGGAAACCTATAATATTAAGAAATGCGCGTCGCAATCTATACTTGTACAAACCGAATTCGAAAAAAAAAAGATTCAGAGGAAATTCAAATCGAATTTATTTGAATTCAAAGATCTTCACCAAATAATTCTTTGGGCTCCTACTTCATTTATGAAAACTTACAAATTTAAAAGGTTCTACATTCAGAAGCTTTTAAATTTAAAAACTTTCAAATTTGAAGGAATTTTAATAATATTTAAGGATATCTCCAAAAATCTTTCTTTGCTTGAGTTAGCCCTATATATCTCAATTTCGAAAACTTGGATTCAAGTTTTACAATAAATATGAATGTATAATATCCGCATGAAAATAATGTTCTCAACTTTTTTAATGGTAACTTTGTCGAGGATCCAAAGGCTGAAAAACTGCCAAATTCGAAAGCCTTTAATTGAACTAACTTAGAATTTGAAAATTTTCAACTAAATAGTTTGAAAATTGAAAGACGAAATTTATGACCCATCAAATAATTCAAAAGCTTTTAGATTTTAAAGGCTCCAGTTAAAAAAAAAAATACAAATTTGAAGCTCTTTAATTAATGAAAGAATGTAGCAAATCTTAAGCAAGATTTTTAATAAAAAAATGTTCAAGCACAAAATTACAGATGAAGGGTGGCAGTACAGAACTAGGTTATCAATATTTTTATCGGAAATGGTTTTATTGCATCTAAAATTCCTAAAAAATCAAATACACATTGTGGTAATAGTATTTTTACGGAATATCATTTTTTGATGCGTACAATAATTTAAAAAAAATTAATAAAATTTAAGTTCAAATTTCAGCATTGTTATGATTTTTCGAAACTTTTAGCATTGATATTTCGTAAAATTATCATTCATTGAAAAAAATATATTTTTGGATTTTTCAGCAAATAATTTCTGTCATACTGTGATATCGCGATCTTCAAGTTTGGTCTTCTTGGAACAGAAATTTTTTCTTGATCAAACCTTTTTTATACTCATTCAGCATCCCAGCAATTAAAAAAAAAGTGTCAATAATATTTCTGTAAAATATTTATGAAATATGTGAACTGTCCATGTTGCATAATAATATTAGAGAGATTTTTTTTAAATCGTTATACGGCAATTTTATTCTAAATTTCCATAGTTATGTCATTTTAGCATAGAAAATTTCTATATAGAAATTTTAAGTCGAACTTTTGTATGAGACATCTTTTGTCATCTGTGTTTACCATAATCTATTTGGATGATCTTCAGCTGTCTCAATATCAATAAAAAAATGTCGCTCACTACAATTTCGATGGGATTTTTCATGCCCTCTTGATTTTCATAATCACTTTTCGAAAACAAAAATATCTTACTTTTAAAAATGAAGGTAATAAATAATATGGCGTTTTGCATATACTTTTTCTTGACTCAGGAGAACATTCAGGTTTGTTTCCCCAACTTTCAGAGCATAGAAGTCAAAAAGCAGAATTATAATTATGTATTTATAAAAAGAAGTGTTGTGTTGGTTTTGTGTGGATATCATCTGTTTTCGCGACTTATGACCATTCTATGTGAAATTTCTCTAAATGATATTCAAACAGTTGAAAATCGTATGATATCCGTATAAAAAGGAAAAATTTCACCTTCTCCGCTCGGTAAATATTTGTTCCAGCGCCAAAATTTTGTTTCTATGAACTACCATTACTTGAGCTCAATCGATTTTTGGGTCTGGAGCAGTTGAGAAATAATGCTCCCTATGTGGAAATTTCAGATTGATTTGTAACTTTCGTGGAAAATTCAGAATTCCTCCTGGAATTTAAAAATATTTCTCATATGGAATCCCCTATACAAATTTATTATCTCATTTCCGACGAATGGTGTCCATCAAATTTCTACACGAAAGAACTTTAATCTTTCACATCATTGTTTGTGTAGAATTGACTTCTATTTCGACTTTTGAATAAACAGAAGAAAGCTAGGCTTACTTTTGTTGCGCCTTATTTTTTCCAGGTCTTACTCCAGCCGTCGCCGGAACAACCTCATGTAATTTTCTTTTGTTTAACAATTCAATTCAAGTCTTTCTTCACCAAAAATGCTGCGTCTCGATTAATGGTCAATATCCGACTCAAAATAAGCCCAGCTTTTTGTGTATGGTTCAGTATGTCCCAGTTCATATGTGGTAGAAGATTTGTTAAGAAAACAATTTAATCAGCACAGTCATTGGGTTTTATCGATTTCTGATATCAAAAGCAATTATAATTCATTAAAACTGGGACTCATACCACTTATTCATACTACGATTATTCCATTTACTCCACTTGGAGATCTTTTTGAAGTTTTTGAATGTTTTTGGATAATCTTATTGAAACTTTAAGAGTTCTAAAAGTTTTGTTAATATGAATCGCATTTGAAAAGATGACAAACTGTGTTCTATATCTGGTGCAGTTCTAGTTGCTGCCGTTGATATAGTCAATCTATCTTTGTAGATTTTTACGTGATGAGTGGATTCTTAACCTAGATCTTTGAACATTATTGTTCTGTATTCTATGACCATAATTGTGTCTTCAGGTAATGTTTGGAAGTCAGTTACAGTCTCAGGTTTTAGATATCTATCGTGGAGTTTTGTGTGCTATTGCTTATACTATAATGGGCAATACCATGTTGGCGAATTATTAACATTGTTTTGTTTCACACGACACAATAGAGAATATGGCGAATGTTTGGAATACTGTTTATGAAATCTATCCTCAAATATGGATACACACGTTTGGTTTTGATTGTTCTCCTCTAAGGGCTGACGAGATTTCCACTCTTAGAAAGAATGCTCTTGATGTGGTTTCTACAGAAAGCTCTGAAATTTTGTCTCAAGCTATGTTTCTAAGGTGATCTTTCCAAGGTGTTATCATCAGCTCAGCTGAACCGTCCAATTTGGTCCTATTATTGATGTTAATTCTAAGTTTTTCAATCATTCATTTTGTATTTTACTTCATTTAGCTACCGTTTTGAAAAAAGGCTTGGCATGGAAGTCTCATGAGATGATTCCATCGATTATCGAAGGACGACCAGTTAAATGTTAAGCAGCTTCTTCAGTGATCGGACTCATCTGGGCATTGGGAACTTGGACAAGGAAGTTAATGCCGATAAATAATGCATTCATGTTCTCGGAAAACGGGTGTCCAATAAAAAAGTTATAGAATGTGAAATATTGATTTCCGCGAGACCGCAATATTTCTTGACATTTAAGTACATGAAGGTGCATGCCATGTCTGAAATGACTGATTCGATTACAGGTTAGCGGAGAATTGCCTTTCGTCCCTGCTCCTAAAGTCGAGCGTGTCGTAAATGGTAATTAAATAAAAATAACGATGTGAGGTTATCGGGGCGATAATCGGAGAGTCCTGCAAGAGCTTTGACATGATTATCATCATGGGTGCCGCTGATGGTGTGGCGGTTGGCGGCCTTAAGCCACCTTTTATGATCCATTCAACGAGCGTCGTAAGCACCAAAGCACGTCCATTATTCGGATTTGCATTTTACGAGTGAGAAGCCGGACCCACCAATGAGCAAAGGGGACCAGAGGGGGAAAAGGGTGGGTTATGCATACGTGCGCTTATTCATTTAAAACTTTTGAGTTGTCGTCGTCGTTTGGTCGTTCCCCAAGTCGCCTGAAGGCCGCTAAACTTTTTTCATGCTTAACTGCTTAACCTGATACTTCGACGCTTGCTTGTCTTCCTACATTTATCAAAACCGGCCCAGTATAGTTATATATAATATATTGTGTAATTATATACTTTGTGTAACAGCGGTAAAGCTATTACACACTATAGGTTCGTCCTATATACGAGGTGTGGCTATTAAATAACCGGACTTACTTTTTGCCGTTTGCTTGGGGCCTCGGCAATAACAAGCAGGATCTGATTTTGATATGTGTTCTTTTTCTCCTCTACTCTCCAAACTTCAAGGTTGTACGATCCTCTGATCGAAGTTGACCGTCTTCCTGAGCTCCGCCGGAATTATGTTGAGTGTGGAGATAGAACAGCGCGTCAACGTGAAGTTTCTTGTGAAACTTGGAAAATATGCTACAGAAACGTATAATTTGTGAAGGGTTGATGGTGATGAAGGTCTATCTCGTATTCAAGTTTTCGATTAGCGAACATCGATAAAGAAACTGTTAGACAGATTTTGAATGAAAATTTACATGCGTAAGGAATACAAGACCTGAAACGTGGAAGAACGGTTCGTGGATTCTTCACCAGGACAACGCACCAGCACACAAGGCGCTGTCTTCACAGATTTTTGGCGAAGAACAAGATACCGGTATTGAAGCGCCCACCGTATTCACCTGACTTAGCCTAATGTAATTTTTTTCTGTTCCCGAAGATCAAGTCTGAGCTCAAAGGAAGCAGATTCTAGTCGGTGGATGCTGTGAAGGAAAAAGCGGCGCCACTCATGAAAGAACTCTCAGAAAATGACCTGCAACATTGCTTCAGATATTGAGAGAATCGTATGGAGCCGTAAAGGGTTCGGAAAGGGGAATATATTGGAGGGATAACATCTCCATTGAATAATTAGGTAAATAAAAATTGTTAGAGCATTAGTCCGTTTATTTAATATTCAGACGTCGTATATGTTAAAGAAACGGTCCAGCCGACCCAAGGCTTCTAATCAGCACCGGTCTCTGCTTCACTCTGCAACCAAAGAAGATGTGTGTACTTGCGGTCTTCACCCACACGAATGTTTTCGTTTTGGCGCCTATGCGACTTACTTACTCATTATTGTTATTTTTACACTAACGACATTATAAGATTATTAAAATTCATGGGAAAGTTGTATTCCAAACATGTGTGGAGGAAAATTGTTTATAAGAAATGTGTGGATGTGGTTGGGGCAAGGGGCCATTTATAAACTACGTCACACTTCCAGGGGGAAGGGGATAACAGGTTTTGTAACGATTTGTGACGTAGGGGGTCGAGGGAAGGTGTTAACGCACAATGTGACATCACACATGGATAGTATGAATGTGATTAGCAAATGTTTGAAATGCTTAAAAAATGGAAATTAGTGATTTTATTTTACAAGTAAAACATCTAAATATAAAATTCACACTCTTTCTCCTATTTCCCTCTTTAACCGCTTTTCAAAGAATTCCTTTTTCCCTCTGGATTCAAGAAGCTTCCCCTTTTTCTCGTTTTCTTTTTGCTCACATGCAAACTGAATTGGTAGAACTAAATAAAAAAAATCTAACCATTTCTCGTTAAAAGTTACTTCTTTTCAATTGACTGGCCTACTATTATATTTTCGGTTCGGAATTCATCACTTTTGGTTGCAGACTCTACTATTTGCTCGGAGACTTGATTAGTTTGTCGAAAATTCCTTCTCTTTCTGTCAAAAATTAATTTTTTTAACTAAAAATGCATGTATTATGTTGTAAATTTGTCCTTTCCGATAGAAAATTGATCTTCTTGATCGAAAACTTAACTACTTGCTTGAAAGTTGAACTACTTTCTTAAAAATTCATTTTATTAATCGTAGATCCTTCTCTTTGGTTGAAAATTCAACTATTTTGTTGAAAATTCTTCTCTTTCTAGGTTTAAAATTAATATTCGTGGCTGAAAATTTTACTATTTCATTATTGGTTGAAATTTGGTCGGTTTGAGTTCAAAATTCAACAATTTGGTTCAAAGTTTATGTATTTTGTTGTAGATTTGTTTTTTTTTTGGCAGAAAGTTGATCTTCTTGATTGAAAATTCAACTTCTTGGTTAAAAATTGAAAAAATTTGTTAAAAAATCATATTACTAGTTCAAGATCCATCTCTTTGATTAAAAATTCAACTCTTTTTTTGGTCTAAAATTATATTTTTTTGTTTGTTGAAAACTCAACTATTTAATTGAAAAATCATCTTCCTTAGTTCAAAATTCATATTTTTGAGTTTAATTGTTAACTGTTTTTTAAAACATGCAACTCTTTAGCTTGAAAACTCAACTCGCAGAATCTCTCAGCGATTAAATTTGTTGTTTTTACAGAAAATCAGGCGATATGTATTCTTCCAAATAAAGGAGAAAAATATTGTCAAAGTTACGAGTAATTGAATTTTTACGTCTATTTAAAAACAAACACAAGTTTTGTTTTTGAAATTTTATAGTTTTAGATCTAATTTAGATGTTCTAATTTTCTTTTCGGAACCTAGTTATTTTGACCGTCCACTTTCAATATTCGTCGGAAAATTCGAAAAATGTTTAACATTAACAAAGTGGCGACGATTTCTTCAAAAATATAAAAAGTCGATTTTCTCAAAAAACTCACACTTGTATTTTTTGTTGAATTGGAGCCTCCAGTAAGAAAGACGTGTAATTTTTATGTGGGCTAAATCATTTTTGTGGCGAGGAGAATTTTTTTTTTATAAAACTGAATTTTCGCATTTTTCTCAGAAAAAACGATAAAAAAATTATAAAATAAAAGTTTTCACACCTAAAAAAGTTTTACAAAAATTGACTCTTGCTTTTTTGTGATATTTTACACCGTTTACAAAAAAATTACTAAAAATAAGATTTTCCGGAGAACTCCACCTTTTTTATTTTTTCTAATATTATTTTACAGTTTTTGCTCACATGAGGAAGGCATCCTATCAGTTTTATGCGATTCAACCCATTTTTGAGGTTACCAGAATTTTTTTTCCTAAAAATATAATTTTCGAATTTTTCTCATAAAAAATGCAAAATAACACAAAAGTACAAGAGGTATTTTTTGTAGAACTTTTTCAGATGTGCGAACTTTTATGCAACATTTTTTTGTAACTTTCGTTGTTTGTGAGAAAAATTTGGACATTCAATTTTATGGGAAAAATCTTATGGCCATAAAAATGGTTTAGCCCGCACAAAACTCACAGGATGCTTTCCTCATAGAAGGCGACGTTCAACAAAAAATTGGCAAAAATGTGTGTTTTTTCTGTGTAAATCTGATTTTTATATTTGCAAGCAAATCACCGCCACTTTGTTAATTTTTTATTCTTTTAAATTTTCCTACCAAATTTCGAAAGTGTTTTGGTAAAACTCATCAGAATCCAAGAGAAAAATCAAAATATCTAAATTAGATCAATAAGTATAGCATTTCCAAAAAAAAATTTTGTTTAGATCGACGTCAAAACTTGAATATTTGTAATTTCGAGGGAATTTTTTTTTCCTGATTCCGAAAAATATGTGTCTCCTGTCTGATTTAAAATGGATTCGATCCTTCGTTTTCTTGAAAAACTTGATTTTTCGATTTCAACAGGTAAAAATTGGGTTTTTACAGTTTTACACGACAGAAAAAATTAGAACAGATAAAATATGATTTGAATTACCCCAGGATAGTTTTTTCTTCTGAAAAAATCATATTGCCCAGATCTGTTCTTGATCATAAAAGGTTTTCAGCGAAATGTATAATAATTTCTGATATTATAATAAAACTGTCTAATCGTACAATCAGTGACTAATTGATAAGTTAATAATTGTATGATTTATGATTTAAAAATTAAGGAATAATTGAACATTTCACTAAAAACCTATTTCTAGTTACAGACAGAAATTAACAATTTAATTTTTGAAGAAGATAATATTGAAGATAATTTTATAGCAATTTTTCCAAGGAACAATTTTGCTTTTCAGACTTTTTACCATATATTGCTCCTTTTTCGAGAAAAGCTGAAAATTTCGATTTCTTAGTTTTAAAGATGGATTTTTTTTTGAAAAACGGCCCAGGCAGTACTATAAGTCTATATTTTCACTGCAGTATTTGAATTCTCAGCATAAATTATCCAAAAAAAGCAAAAGATAAGGATTGTTTATAAATTTCTTTCTTATCATTGATGGTTTAATAATCAATCGAAAGAGAAAAAATGATATTATTAAACAAATATCTTCATTGTCACTGATTAATTTGCTGATAATTGTTATGCCTTTGATACAATGTCACTAGAACTAGAATCAGAGATATGCGGCATTTAGTAAAAGAAACTGTGAACTCTGACCGAATCCATGTGAAATCGGCACTCCATTAATCGTGATAACACGAAAAAATTTCAAATTCAAATATTTTCTTCATGAATCTAAAAAAAGAGACACATATTTTTTACTTTGGATAAAATAATTTTTTCATGAATTTGTGGTTAGCTTTAATATTTACTTATTTTATTTTATCATATCACAATATAATTTAATGAACGCCAAATGATTTTAAACTATTACGAAAGTCTTAAAGAATTTTGGAATGGATATAAATTAAAATAAATAAAAGAAAGAGAAGCAAAAAATAATGAATGGACGAAGAAATGTAGATAATTATATAGAATAATAATTCATGTGCATATTTACCACATTTTTATATGTTTATTCTTGCTCCAAATCTTGAAACATTATTTATTCTTTAAATTGAATTTCCTTCAATTGTTAGTTAATTTCTTCATATTTTCATTCGTTAACTTTAAAGGCCTGAAAATTTAGTCATCAGTTCATAGTAAAATTCACGGATTTTGAAATTATTAATTTATGATTTTAACATTAAGCCGTTTTTATCTCAAAACCTTTAAAGTGATGAATTTCTTCTTACAACCTGAGGAGCCTCAAAGTTTTGTATATACTTTCGAGTTGAAAGTATCACTTTGTTAGTGTTTGAAATTTAAGTAAATTTTCTTCATTGCGCCAAAAGGTATGCAATCGTCTCAGAAAAATAACGTCCATATGTCGATAAAACTGTTCAAAACAGTGTTGCCAGATAGGTATTTCGGAATACGCAGACTCGAAGCGCTGCGGTAACCGGCTGCACTTGAGAGTTTTGGTTTTCTGCAGTTTTCCACTCCCTTGGTCAAATATTCAGGCAAATGCGAGCGCTTCCACAGGATTGAGTACGTCAGGCATTGCTTGGAGGCTTATTATGAGAGTTAAGGTAATTGAGAGTTTTGTAAAGATATTTGAGCTGAATGCTTTAATGTCTGACGATCTCCTATGGGAGAACAAAATTGTTAAGTCAGAACCAAAAATTCTTTTTGTTTTGCGGTCGAAAGCAACATATTGGTCAGGCTGCCCGATTTCATATGGATTGGGTCCTCATTCAGTGGCTGAAGCGATGTAGTACATTGTAAAGCTGATAAATGCGCGAAGTGCATAAAAGGGGCAACAGTTCTTGGTCAAACGTGTCGGACAAACAAGCTCTTGAGTGTGATATCTGCGAGACACATAATTCGATCACCTCATTTTTTTCTTAAATTCTATTTTAAACTATTATATTCTCAGTTAATTTATTTCTCACTCTCTTATACTATTATTATGGGTGAAGAAACTTTTCTCTTCAATTAAAGAAATGTGAGACGTTTTTTAAAATTAATGTATCTCTTGCAGAGTCAATCTCGCGTGACCTCCATGGGAGCAATGTATCTTTATTGATTGTGCTATTAAAACAATTTTTGCGACGGGCGATGATTAGTTGTTGTCACTAAAATTAGTATATGACGGAACTGCAATCAGTGCATTGATTACCAAAAGTTTATTTTATGATTGAAAATTGAATTTTTTGATTATATGATTTTTGTGGGTGGCAACACTCAGTGAATATTACATTCACAGAAAATCCTAGGTGTTTACTTTCATCTTGAAGTTGGATAAAAGTGATTTGCAGCAGACTTATCAAAATGATCTAGACTTGGTGTCAAAATTGTAATTGACATGTGAACATTGACATTTGATACATGTATCAAATGGTGATGTTCACCTTATAGGGCCTTATAGCACCTTAGTGGTCATCCACAAATTACGTAAGGTGTTTTTCCGAAATTTTCAACCCCCCCTCAGCCCAGGTAAGGAACCGTCAGATTTGCCGCCCCACCAAAAAAAATCTTATTAAGATTTCATAAACCTAGGGAACGAACATAAAAATGAATTCTGTTCATGAAATAAACGTAGAACCTCAATGAAATGACTTTTAGAAGAGAAAATTTCCAGTTTTCCAACACAATATTTTTAAAGTATTGAAAAAGAACTGAAATGTTTATTTAAATTATTATTTTTTAGTTTACAAATTATCACAATTCCTACCTGTTTGTCGCAGGCTTCACAGTCTTTCTCCTATTCCTCTTTTTCCCCTTTTTTACGTTTTCAACTTAAATGCGAACCGAATTAAAAGAAACCAGTACGAAAATCAAACTATTTTTCTTTGAAAGTTAATTTTTCTTTGTTGAAAATTCATCTCTTTCAGGAGAAATTTGATCCTTTTTGGTTGAAAATGCAACTGTTCGGTAGAAAATTGATCAGTTTTGATCAAGTATTCAACTATTTTATTGAAAATTTGCCTTTTTTGCTTGAAAGTTCAAATACTTGGTTCAAACTTGAGAGATTAAAAAACTTGAAACAAAACAAAACTTGACAGACTCAACCGAAAAGATGAATTTTCAAATGAAATGATAAATCTTCACGCAAAAAAATGAATTTTTAACAAAGTGGTTCAACTTTCAACCAAAAAAGATAAATTTTGAACAAACTACATACATTTTCAACCAAATAGTTGAATTTTCAACTAAAAAATGAACATTTGCAACCAAAAGAGAAATAATTTTCTACAAAATAGTTATATTTCCAACAAGAGAGACGAATCTTCAACTTAATTTAAACATCTTCGAACAAAAAAAAAAGATTTTTCAACAAAGTAGTTTCATTCCCAACCAAGTAGTTGAGGTTTCAACCGAAAAAAGAAGAATTTTCAACGAAAAATGTAATGGTTGATATTTCAGCCAGAAAATATTTTTA
Organism: Melikaiella ostensackeni; assembly: GCA_032362435.1. NCBI lineage: Eukaryota > Metazoa > Arthropoda > Insecta > Hymenoptera > Cynipidae > Melikaiella > Melikaiella ostensackeni. The sequence continues at coordinate 25,007,405 of JAUMHM010000085.1, forward strand.
TTTTATATCTAAAATACTTGGTTGAAAATTTATTTGTCTGGTTGGAAATTTATGTTGCTTGTAGAAAATTCTTCTTTTTGGTAGAAAATTAATCTTTTTGGTAGAGAATTTATGTTTTTGGATAAAAATTCGAGTGTTTACTTGAAAATTAATCTTTTTTAGTTATGAATTCAGCTATTTGGTTGAAAATTCGTCTTTTTTGTTTAAAAATGCAACTTTTTGGTTGGAAATGCAACTGTTTGGTAGGAAATTGATAGTTTCGGGCAAGTATTCAACTATTTTTTTGGAAATTTCTTTTTTTTTGGTAGAAATATGATCTTACTGGCTGAAAATTAAACTATTTAGTTGAAAATTTATATATTTTGTTGAAAATTCGCCTTTTTGGCAGAAATATTGTCTTCTTGATTGAAATTCAATTATTCGGTTGAAAACTAATCTGTTTTAGTTATGAAATCAGCTATTTTGTTGAAAATTTGTCTTCTTTTGTTTGAAAACGCAACCTTTTAGTTCAAAATTAATCTATTTTAGTTATGGATTCAGCTACTTTGCTGAAAATTCGTATTTTTTGGTTATAAAATACCGACCATTAAATTTTTCGTTGAGAATTCATCTGTTTTGGTTGAAAATCTAATTGCTTGGTTGCACGTGAAACTACTTTGTTACAAATTCATTTTTTTTTTTTTGGCGAAGGTTGACCACTCAGGTTGAAAATTCATCTTTATAGTTGAAAATTCAATCATCTGATTGAAAATTCGTTTTTTTTTCTTGAAAATTAATTTTTTCACTGAAAATTTAACTATTTTATTTTTGGTAGAGGAATAATCTTTTTGATCAAAAATACAAATGCTTGTTCGAAAATATTTCGGTTTTAGTTGAGTATTCAACTACTTTGTTAAAAATTTGTGTCTTTTAATTGTATTCAACTTTCTATGATTTAAAGTTAAAATCTTTTTTTGTCGAAATATCAACTAATACAGTTTTCGTTGAGAATTCATCTCTTTTGATTGAAAATTCAGCTACTTGGTGGAGAGATAAATTACTTTGTTATAAATTCATTTTTTTGTCGTGATCATTTAAGTTGAAAATTTATTTCCTTGGTTGAAAATTTGAATATTTTGTTGATAATTCGTCTTTATTGTTGAATATTCATCTTTTGTGCTTGAAAATTCAATAATTTGTTTAAAAGTTCAAATATTTTGTTAGAAAGTCATACTCCTCGATCGAAAATTAATTCATTTTAGTTTAAAATTAAAATATTTTGTTGAAAAGTTTCCTTGCTTGGTTGAATTAAAATATTTCAGATATAAAATAAAAATATTTCCAGGTTGAAATATCAACTATTACATTTTTCGTTGAAAATTCATCTCTTTTAGTTGAAACCGCAACTACTTGGTTGAAATTGAAACTGCTTTGTTAAAACAATCTTTCTTTTTTGGTTGAAGATTTATCTATTAAGTTGAAAATTCGTGTTTTTGGTTGAAAATGTTCATTTTTGAGTTGAAAAATGAAGTCTTTTTTTTGAAAATGCATGTATTTTGTTCAACATTTATCTCTTTTGGTTGAAAGTTGAACTACTTTGTTGAAAGTTCATTTTCTTGCTCGAAGATTCATCATTTAATTTGAAAATTCATCTTTTTGGTTAAAGATTTAACTATTTTATAGGAAATTCCTTTCATTCTGGATGCAAATGAATTTTTTTCTACTCAAAATTTAACTATTCCATTTTTGGTTGAAAATTAATATTTTTTAGTTGAAAATTCAACATCTTTTTTGGTAGAAAATTAAACTCCTTTGTTCAAAATTTATGTAGTTTGTTGTAAATTCGTCTTCTTTGCTTGAAAATTCAACATTTGGATGAAATTTCTTTCCCTTATTGACTGAAAAATCTTTGTTGCTTGAAAATTCAACTCATTTATAGAAAATTCGTGTTCTTTTTTAGTAGAAAATTAATCTTGTTTGTTGAAAATTCCTCTGTTTGACTATTTTAAAATTCATCTATTTTGTTGAAAATGCAATGCTTTCACTTGAAATTTCAAAGATTTAAAGCATTTTCAGTTAATTTATGTTGAAAATTTCTGCTTTTGATTTGTTTGCAAAAAAAAACGCGACCAGTCGGTTGCTAACATCGGAAAGTTGGACGAGTCGACTTTTTGATTCACTAGCTTGGATCATTTTGATATCAGATGGAAGATTGAGTTCAACTCCAGCACTTTTGATATCTCAAAATCAACTGTGCTTATTATAATTAATAGTGGATGATAATTCGGCATTGCTTCGAAATATTTTCGAAAATTAAGATTTAATTTGTGATCACATTCGCGGTAATTTGTTGAAGTGCTTCCATTGGCTTGGTCTCTGCTACGTCATAAGCGCTCGACATTTCAAATTCTAGGAAAATCAGAGAAGTGTTTGAAAGATGAATAATAGACTTATGTAAATGGATTTATTAAATATTATTAATCATTTAAAGTACGTTTTTAAAGAAACTTTATCCTATTTCTTGAAAACCCACTACTATGATAGTACATTATTAATCATTTGATTTAATTTATTTTTATATATATGATTGATTATTGTTATTGAAGAAGGTTTATTTCTTGGAAGTGTTTTGGTGGATCCTCAGCCGCACCTTTGTGGAAAAAAATCGTCTGACCACTTAAGGGTTAATATTAGCGGAATGCTCAAAAATAGCATGATCCGCACCCTATGGCGTATTAGTAGCTTTTTGCTGTCTAGACTATGGAGGACTCGCCACTCCCTGCTATAATTTTTATGCGTGCAATTTCAAGTGTTACGGCTACTCTGATTAATTTCATGTTAATCCATTCATGTCTTTTTCAAACTACGTGCTTAAGAGAAATGTCCAATGAAAAAAACTTGTATCCAATAGATCATTAATTTTTTTTCAACACCACTTGGTACATAAACAAAAATTCAAAGTGAGTAATTAATTACAAAATATTTATTGTACTTAACACTGTTTATATACATACATTTATCTGTCCGCTGCCTAAACCAGCAACGATTGCATCATGACCTCCGTATATGTAGTCGAGACCTTGAAAAGTAATTGTTGTAATTAATGCATATATTTATCACTAACAGATTATATATGGGCATATCGATAAAAAGTGATGAAATTGTGTGCTACTCATACATTGAAAGATCGATAATTTTAAATTTACGGAAAAAATTTCCCCTCCATCATCGTACTTTCCTCCAAGACTTCTTGAAGCACACTTTTCGATGCTCACGGAAATTGAGCAGTATGTTGGGCCGAAGAAGTTTGCCATGGATTCAGTCAATATTGCTGCGCGCAAAAGTTATCTCCAATTTAGGACTAAAATGTCCCCTCCAACATTTTAGCGAAAATGTCCTCTTCAACACTTGGAACTATGAAAATTGCGCGCAACAAGATATGATCCAATTTTTTACTCATTATGATATATTTCGGCGACCAAAAATCGTGTCCGCCAGGTAAATTATGTGCCTTAAAAATCATGTGTATTTATGTAGTAAAAAGAAACATAAAAATATGTATATGAATGGATTTCCTTCAACAGTAACTGGTCAAATTCAATTTTTTCTTAAACAAAAATGTTGCATTTCATTGAAAATAATAACATTTGTCTGGAAATTTTTACCAAAAATTTAGAATATTTTGAAATATTACAAAAAATAGGCGTAAAATAAAAAAATATTACTTGTTTCTATCAAATTACTCGTCCATATTAAAACACCCCATTTTGTCGCTTGTCGATAAAGGTCAACTTCCGGCAGAATTCAATATCAATTTGACCCTTACTGACAAGCGATAAAGTGGGCTGTTTTAATATGGACGTACACATATTATAGTACAGTAAATCCTGAAATATCAAAAGTGCTGCAACTTAATTTAATTTTCCATTTAGTATCAAAATGATCCAATTTAGTGAATCAAAAAATCTACTAGCCCAACTGAACCATCTTGGCCACGGACAATCGCTTTGTTTTCTTTTTGCAAATAGACGGAAAGTAGCAGTTTTTTATTTGAATTAGCTTAAAATGCTTTTGACCAAGGAAACTAACATTATTTATTTTTACTATTATAAAAACAAGCCAAATTCCTTTCGGGGTGAGCGTAACTCTTTCGGTTCTAGCCTCGTTATACTACCGGGGATCAAGGACATCATATAGTATGGGTAAGTAAGGAATGTGTCGGAGACGGGGTAGGTTTTAGATCAATCTAGAAGTCGAGTGTTGTTCACTAAATCAACACACTCATCCCACAACATCGCTCCGACAAGAGTCGCTACAACAAAGTCAATCATACTCTGGCTTTCACCTCTGCACCAAGTATACATGTGGATCTTTTTATGTCTGAACTAAGTATTCATAATGAACAAGCCTTTTTCTTAGCATAAGCTAATCAATTTATCCCTGTTACCGTTCGTTTTTGGGTCTCTGAAATGGCCCAGTATCCTGTCGGTACCTTCGCGTTGCACTCCAGCCGAGCCATTCGTATCACCGAGTGAAATTATTCTTTCACCAGGATCGCAAGTCCCAGTACACACAAATATCTAGCTTCCTTACGCGCATTGTATCTCGCAATTCCTTTTATTTCAGATCATTCACACCTCTAGCATTCAAAACGCCCAATCTCCATTCATCGCCTGAAACTTTTCCGAGGACATGCCTCTCGTCAACCGAAGTGTCATTCCTATCCGAGGCTACATTATTACTTGTATTATTCATTGTTAAAAGTATACACCAAATCACAACTTGATGCGAGAAATTTATTCCATAAGTATAAAATCATGTCTAAATTAAGCAGCTAAACCGTCATAAGGTACAGTGTCCATTCATAATGCTAGTTTAACCAAACTTTGGTCATGGAAAAGAAAGTATGAAAACCAAGCCAGAACCAAAGGAGTTATGATTGCTTTGTCTTGTAAACTGAGGAGGGCATCAGCCTCCTGCAGTTTAGTCTCCAAGATGGAAAAATACCATTCAATGCTCCGAAAATATAACAAGAAATCTCAACCGCGAATAGAAACTCAATAAGTATAGAAGCTTTCCTAAATTTTCATTTTTTTTTAAAGTCTAGAGCCTTTGAAAAATTTATGTTTATACAAAGTAAATTGCTACAAATAAAATACTCATTGTAAGTTCCGTTTTCAGTAGAAGAAATGCCCACTACACATCAAAAATATTCAGACACACCAAAAAATATTGGAAATAAGCGCATGGAAAAAAACTGAGAGTCACCGCCGAAATTGTCTATAATTTCCTGCGGAAATTTGGAAAATCTGTTCTCTTTTAAGTCGAGAGCCTTTCAAAAGTTTATGCTTATACAAGATAAAATGCTACAAGTAAAAGACACATCGTGAATTGCGTTTTCAGTAGGAGATATGCCCACTACACATAAAAAAATATTGAAAAATACTGAAAAATATTGAGAAATAAGCGCGTGGAGGAGACTGACAGAATTTTCAAATGTTTTTTTTAGGAGAACGATTTATTCTGCAAAACTTCACTTTGTCGACGTCCTTTACGTCTAGCGCATTTGAAAAATTTGTGTTACACAAAATGAATTGCTACAAGTAAAATACCCATCTTGAATGGAATTTTCGACATGAGAAATTCCCACTACACGTAGAAAATATTCAAAAACACTGAAAAATATTGAATAATAAGCGCGTGATTTCCTGCGTAAATTTGGAAAATCTGTTCTCTTTCAAGTCGAGAGCCTTTGAAAAATTTATGTTTACACAAGATAAAATGCTATAAGTGAAATACACATCGTAAATTGCGTTTTCAGTGAGAAAAATGCCCACTGCGCATCAAAAATATTCAAAAACACTGGGAAATATTGAAAAATAAGCTCGTGGAAAAAACTGATAATTTTAAAATATAGTTCTTAGGAGAATGATCTATTCTGCGACTCTACCAAAAAAGACGAATTTGCTACAAAATGCATGAATTTTCAACAAAGATTTTTATTCAATTTGTATTCAAACAAGAAAGACGATTTTTCAACAAAATATTCTATGAATTACAAACCAAATACTTGAATATTCTTTAAAAAAATATACATTTTCAACAACAACAGAAAAACAAATTTTCAACAAAAGATTTCAATTTTCAACTAAAATGATCAATCTTCAACAAAAAAATGTATTTATAACAAAGAAGTTCCACTTTCAACCAAGTACTTGTATTTCAAATCAAAAGAAATAAATTCTCGAGGAAAACTGTAATAGTTGATATTCGAACCAAAAAAAGATTTTAATTTAAAATCTTAAAAAAATGAATTCTTTCAAAGGAGACGAATTTTCAATGAAATACAGAACTTTTCAACCAAATAGTTGAATTGAAGAATAAGATGAATTTGCAACAAAAGGGTCAAATCCTCAAGTGAGTACAAATAATAGATTTAATGCTTTCACGATGTTTCATTGTAATAAGAGGACGTGTTTCGAGTTTCAGTCGTGTGCAACACTACGAATCTTTCCGACGTTTCCTGAACATTGCAGTTCACTTCTTCAGGGCTAACCTTAACTGAAGCTTCAAATTATGT
>JAUMHM010000085.1:25027169-25044843 GCA_032362435.1 Melikaiella ostensackeni
ATTGAAAGTTGAAATAGTTGATGATTTGTTTAATAATTGTGAATTGTTGAAATTTCCGAGCGCTATATTTCCAGTTTTAGATGTTACCATTTTAATTGTTCCACTTTGTAAATTTTTCATTTAAAACTGAAATTGTTTAATTCTGAAAAGTATAGATCATAATTTGAAAGTTATTACTCGTAGTTTAGTTTAGTTTTCTACACATTAAAATCCCCTAAATATAAATTAAATTAAACTCATTTATTGAACTTCTCTCTCAAAAAAAGTTCAAATCCCTAGAAATATTAAAAATTCCTTGAAACTTTTGAAATCTTTCGAGATTCGATAGAAATCTTTCCCCCTTGAAATTTTGGAAATCGCTAGGAATACATAGAATTTTTTTTTCATCTCAATTTTTTCCAAAATTCTCTTGGAATCTCTCAAAAGCGAGCTAGAAGTCCTTGGAAATCCTAAGAAATTCTTTGACATTCCTTGCCATTTTTGAGAGCTCTTGAAATTCCTTATAATCTTTTGAAACAAGTTAAAATCTTCAATTTTTTTTGAAATTTTCTTAGTTCCTTTATGTCCTCTAAAATTGTTCAAATCCGTAGGGATCCTTTGAAATAAAAGTTTACTTATTCCCTAAAGTTCTCCATAAATTCGTAAAAATCCCTGGAAATTCCTTGAAATCTTTGGAAATCGTCAAATTTCATTAAAATATTTAGGAATCTTTCGAAATTCCTTGCATATCAATTAAATTAAATGAGACTTATTCATTAGAGTTCTCTAAAAAAAAACAGGTCAAATCCCTAGAAGTCTTTGAAATCCCTTGAAATCGTTGGAGATTTAATTAAATTCTTTAAATCTTGTGAAATTCTTCGAAATACCTTAGAATCCCATGATACATTTGGAATCGCTAGGACTCCCTTGAAATTTCAGTTCATTTCATTTGTTTTCCAAAGTTCTCTTGAAATCTCTTGAGTTCTTTGGAATCCTACAAAATTCTTCGAAATCCCTTGAAATTTTTCAAATCTCGTGGAATTCTTGGGAAACCCTTAAAATCCCTGGAAATGTTTGAAAATCTTTGAAATCCTCTGAAATACCTTGAAAGGTTTCGAAATCTTACGAAATTCGTTGAAATCCGTAATAACATTTTGAAATCTTTTGAAAACTGATGGAATCCTTTAAAATTAGTCAAAATGTTTGAAAATCCAATAAAATTTTTTTAAAAGCCTTGAAATCCGATGAAATCCTTTGGGATCCATTTGAATCCACGGAAATGTTTAGAAATTTTGGAAATACTCAGAAATACCTAGAAATTTTGCAACATCTTACGAAATTCGTTGAAATCCCTGAAAACATTTTTCAATCTCTTGAAAACCGATAAAATCCTCCAACATCCTATAGAATTCTTTTAAGACTTGAAACCCGTTGATATCCTTTAAAATCCCCTGATACGTTAGAAAATCTTCGAAATCATATCAAATCTCGTGAAATTTTTATGAAAATTGACGAAATTACTTATAAACGGTGGAAACCTGTGAAATCTTTTGAAATCCCTTGAAATAATTTGAAAGCCTTCGGTAAGTAAATAAATGAACCAAAGGTTTCTGGATTTTCTATTTTTTGCATCAATTCTTCCAATCTTTTAATCATTTCGATTTCTACACTGATTTGCTTATAATGATTTTCCAGAATGATTTTTCTAGAATCGCGAAAAAAATATAAGAAAATCATTATAATTTTACTATAATATTTTTTCGTAAGGGGGGTTTACAAAGGATTGTGAAAGATTGCATGGTGTCGCAAAGGATTGCATGGGATAATTGCATGCAGATTGCACGAAATTTCATAGAGATCGCTCGGAAACAGAAAAAAAGGGGTAGAATGTGATTCAGGTAAAAATTCTGGGAGTAATCTCCGCATGCAAAAAAATAAAGATCGAAAAGGGTGAAATGAAGAATTAGCGATCTTTTATCTCACTCTTGCCGATCTTCATTTCTTTGCATGCCGAGATTACCCCCAGTATTTTCACCTAAATCACTTTTTACCCTTTGTTTTTTCTGTGAGACATTCGAGAGATTGCATGGGATTGCATCGAGATCACATGGGATTACAAGAAATTCTAAAGGATTGCATGGGATTGCAAAGAATTGCATGGGATTGCAGAGAGAGTGCACACCAGATTGCAGGAGGAATTAACCCCTCGGTCTATAATGTACGTCTCCATCTTTGTATCCTTAATTTCTTTCTTGATTTTTGAGGATAAGAAAAGAGCAACTTTTGAGGACAAGAAAAGAGTAACTTTTGAGGATAAACAAAGAAAACTTTTGTCCCAGTACGTACCGGTTTCCCATCGTTTACTTGCACGTGTACAGATCGTAACTTCGAGTCGATTCGATTTATCGCGGCACCCATACCCACAAGGCACTTCAGTCTATCGATGAAAAGAAAGGTCGATGCGACAAAAAGCGACGACGCGATCCACCCCGTCGATGTGCTTCTTGATTCACAGCTGCGCTTATGCTTGAGGTACTTACAGACAAGTCACTTCCAGTAATTCGCTACTGGAAGAAATCGTGCAGTGAAGGATGTGAATTTTTATAATATGATCATTTCAATTTATGATTTTTTCGATATGATAATGTCGATATGATGATTTCGAAATGATACACAGAAAAAAATTGGGGGTTCACTAAAGTTGCAACTTAAATGAAAGTTGGGCTACATATAAAAAGCGCCAAATGGTCATTTCCGTGGCATATCAGAAAAGCTAAGCAAAACCTTTCAAAAGCGCCGTTAACAGATTATGTGTTTACTGGGTAACAACTCATGAGAGAAATGAGTTTTTGAGTTTTTAAACAAACTGACGTTGATAGCAGGTCTATTTACCTGTCTAAAATTGTATGTCAGTTCACAAATCTGCTTCCTGGCACATGAAGCCGCTATTAATTTTTTCGGAACCTCTACTTGTTTGAAAGGATGCCGATTTCACCTTGGCATGATTTGGTATTGCAAAATCATGCAACTGGGGCTCTCACCTCTGTACTCTGACTCTTCAAAATCCGAAAAAAAAAATAATAGACATGCTGAGAATCGTAATTCATATTTATTCGAACGCCGTATTCGAAAAAAAATCATTTGACAATGTTGAAGTATCTCGGCGCAATTTGTGAACGAAATCTGCCTGTTTCAATATGAAATGAATAGTGACTTGCAATTGAAGCATGATAAATAATACATGATATACCTGTATACTGTTTACTCTCGACCATAACAAACTTTTGACATTGGTGCTTTTGATAGGTTCTGTTTGGCGCTTTTGATATTTTCTGCTTTGGAGAACACTTGAACAAAGATGAAAATCTAGCAAGAGATGATCGTGTTGTCGACCAGGGTGAAATGATTTAAGGAAGACATAGAGGTTTTCAGACTACTGGTCATGACGTTTCGCAACGCGTCAAATGTCCTTCTCAAATGTAAAAGTGGAAATTTACAGCCTAAAAGACAAATGTTTGTATATGTTTAACAGGAGAGTATTATGAGTTAGGTAGTCTATAAGCAGTTTCATCACGAATTTTGTTAAGAATGTTAAAAACGGAGACATACCTATGTAAAGTATTCAGAACGGAGCACGAGTGCAGTGACTATTCGATTTGATAATGTTAAAATAGATAGAAATTCAGTTGAAATTATATATTGTGTTATAAAACGAGATGAGATTAGTTGGTACTTTACTCCGCATGTAAGATGGAAACAGGATTGTTGGCAAATTATTAAAATAAATTTGTAGTGAGCACATGTCATTTCTGTATCTTCTCACAGGCGGAGTGAGGTAGCAAGCATAAATAAGAGAGACATCAATTATAACGAAGAGATGGGTACTTGTTCTAGATGAAGGTTGTATAAGAATATTTATAATGTGATACGTTTTACACATACAATGTGGACGATTGATAGATAATATAAGACTATTGTAAATGCCGCTAATACCATGAAAATCTGATCTTCAATTAACAGTGTTATTGTTTTTGACTATATGGCACATTTCCATAAAAATTCTTTCATAATAAGAAGATTGTTTGGAGACTATGGTGACACTGTCGAAGTTGAAGTTGTGATTTAGTTCTATTGCGTGTTCAGTTAGAGTAGTTTTGTTGGTTGTTATGTTAGTTGTTTTTTGGCATGATTCTTTGTGTTCTCTCATTTTAACCAATAGATATCGCTTGAAACGTCCGATATAACTGCTTATATACCACCTAACTCATAATATTCTCCTGTTAAAGATATACATACATCTGTCTTTTAGGCTGCAAATTCCAATTTTTACATTTGAGAAGGGCATCCGATTCATTGCCGAAACGTCATGAATAGTTACTGAGGGGTCTCTCAGTCATCACATAATACAGTGGACTAGTAATCTGAAAACCTCTACATCTTCTCTAAAAAATGAATATCTTTGTCCTTTGGAGAACTCATCGTTTTCACTGTAAGAACTAGAGATATTTTTCTTTACGGTATCATTTTTTGCGTATCCTGTTTTTGAATAGAATAACTCCATTCTGCTATTCTCAATGTAAAGCAAATGAGGTTGGGATCCCATCAGTGTTTCATTTTAGAACCACTCGAGACTGTTTTGCTCTGAGTCTTATTTTAATACCTGAAATTGACCCTGGAATAATTCCTTCTTCTTATACTGTTGGGTTCCTTTTCAGCAAAAGGGGTTCCTTTTTGTTGCAGCTCCCATAGAATCAAAGATCGGTTCTAACAGAAACCCCACTTTTTTCTGTGTATATTCGATACAATAATATTGAGATGATAAGTTCATGATGATTTTGACATACAGATTTCGATATGATATATGGTAGTTTTGGTAATTTTTCAATTTCATGTTAAAATTCGATGATTCGCGAATAAGAAATGGATGATTGTTTTGTAAATGAATGAAAAAAGATTGTCGTCGTCGCTGTCGTCGAAAAAAGTGATCGAAAGACTATGAGCAGCCACAACGCTCGACTACCATTCCTGGTAACCGTGAAAAAACGATTTGATACTCGTTGTCGAAGTAGAGCATTGTGATTTCTGAGAGCTTCCTTGGCGCACAACATGGTCCCGTGTTGTTTGGAGGCTCGGCTAAGCTCACTATGTGCGTGTTTGGATATGCAGGTAAAAACGCCATGGGACAATCCCCCGAACAATAGTTCGCATCGTATCTGCAAAAGATAAAGGAGTTGTCTCTTTAATTCATCATTTCTTTTTTTAATGGCATTTTAAATAACGAATTTTTTTGCAATTAAAAATATTCAAACTTCAAAAACTAAAAACGACTAAATATGAACAATAGGGTACACAGTAGGGCATGGCTAGCCTGCCTGGATTATGTTCAACCCAAGAGTGCTTGAACATTCAGTATCTCTTCTGTATATGTTTTGGGGATGCCTCCTAGTTATTTTAGGGCAAAGAAGAAAAATAATCATACCACGCGTTTTTAAAAGGAACTATTTTTTCATTTTTAATGGAGAAACATCTCATTATTCTCGAAAACAACGCAAAATATGAATAGCAGTTTATTATTCAAAATTTTTCCCCCTCATAAAATTGATGAAATTTGACCTTAACTAGGTGTTTATCTAGTGTATTTCAACCAATTTTTTTTGAAAAAAATGAGGAAAATCGATAAAAATCGACTAAACAGAGGTAAGCTTAACAAAATTCAACATTTTATTTTTCTAAAAACGTTTGGTTTTAGTTCTGTAACAATGTGAAGAACATATTCCATGAGATTATTGAGGTTTCTGACCCAAAGAGTAAAGAAAGAAAGGTTCTCATAGTTAGGATTGAGAAAACATTTTTTTAAACGAATAAAAATCGCATTTTTCTCGAAAACGACGCAAAATATAAATAGCAGTTCATAGTTCAAAATTGTTACACTTTCCGAAATCTTTAAAATTATACCCTCACCAAATGCTACTCTTGTTTATTCGAACGAATTTCTCTAAGACAATAGAAAAAATCCATAAAAACCAACTAAAAATGCATTTAGTTCAACGAATTTCAACTTTTTATTCCTAAAAACGATTATTTATAGTTTAGTTACAATGTTAAAATAAATGCAAATGCCTTAAAAATAAAATATGAAAATTCGTTAAGCTAAATGCAGCATGAGTCGATTTTTATCGATTTTATCCATTTTTTTTGCAAAAATTAGTTAAAATACACAAGACAAACATCTGGTCGGGGTATCATTTCATAGATTCTAGGAAGTGGAACAATTTCAATCAATGAATTGCTATTCATATTATGAGTCGTTTTCGAGAAAAATTAGATTTTTAATAATTAAAAAGGATGTTTTTTTTTAATTCCGAGATAAAAACGAAATTTTCTTCACATTGAAGCTTAGAAACATTTATAAATTTCATAGAATATCTTCTTCAACTTGTTTTTCAAGTAAAGAAAAAAAGTTTTAAGAATGAAATGTTGAAATTCATTAAACTAAATTGCTATTAATATTTTGCGCCGTTTTCGAGACAATCGAGATTTTTAATAATTTGAAATGATGTTTTTTCCACTTTGGAGATAAAAATGCATTTTCCTTCACATTCAAGCTCAGAAGCCTTAATAATCCCATGAAACATGTTCTTCAACTTCAACAAATGTTTTTAAAAATAAAATATTTAAATTCGTAAAGCTAAATGATGTTAGAGTCAATTTTCATCAATTTTTCTATAATTTTGAAAAAATATGTTAAAACACACGAAATAAACATCTGGTCAAGGTATAATTTCATAGATTCCAGGAAGTGGAACAATTTTGAACCATGAATTGCTATTCATATTTCGCGCCGTTTTCGAGACAAATGAAATTTTCAATAATTCAAAATGATGATTTTGCAATTCTAGAGATTTAAACGAATTTCTCTTTACAATCAAGCTCAGGAAACTTAACGATTCCATAGAGCATGTTTTGTAAATTGTTTCTGAACTAAAAAAAATGTTATAAAAATTGGCGAATTTTCAACAAAAAGGTTGATTTTCAACCAAATAATAAACTTTTTATCCAAAAAAGTTTCATTCTCAATGAATTCTCATGAATTTTCAACTTAAAAAGATCAATTTTCAACCAAAAATGGGATAGTTAAATTTTTACTTGAAAAAATTAGTTTTTAACGGAAAAAGATAAATCCTTCTAAAAAAATGTAATAGTTGATATTTTAACAACAAAAAAACAATCTAATTTTGAATAAAAAACAGTTACATTCAAAAAAAAATAATTTTCATCAAAATAGTTGAATTTTTAGTCAAAACAGAAATAAAATCAACCAGATTGTTAAAGTTTCAAGCCAAAAAGACAAGTTTTCAACAAAAAAGTTCATTTTCAACCAAATAATAAAATTTTTATCCAGGAAGATAAATACTTAATGAAAAATGTAATAGAAGAAATTTTAACCAAAAACGACGAATTTTCAAAAAGATTGTTCCATTTGAAACCAAAGAGATGAATTTTTAACAAAATACATGAATTTTCAGCTACAAAAGATAAATTTTCAACAAATTAGTGCAATTTGACACCAAAGGGATGAATTTCAAACAACATATATGAATCTTCAACTAAGAATGATCCATTTTTAATAAATATGATGCATTTTCAACCAAAAATGTCATAGTTGAATTTTCAATTTGAAGAAATTAATTTTCAACGAAAAAAGATGAATTCTCAACTTAAAGTGTAATAGTTCATATATTTCAACAAAAAAATTCAATTTCAAACCAAGGATAGTTTAATTCAACCCAAAAATTAATTTTTAGCAAAACAGTTTAATTCTCAACCGTATGAAATGATTCTCATTCAAAATCGTTCAATTTCGAACAAAGTAATTAAATTTTCAACCAAATGATAAAATTTCGAACCAAAAAAGATGAATTTTCAACTAAATTAATAAATAAAATAACTGGAATAGTTGAATGTCTGATTAAAAAAATTCATTGTCAACCAAAGAGAAATGAATATTTGAGTCTGAAATTATTTTTTTATTGCTTTTAAGTGTTTTTATAGATTTTAGAACATTTTGAATGCCAAAGTGGGAGAAAAATTTCAATATTCCTATATTGAACTATAAATCTCTATTGATATCTCCCGCGACAATCTGAATAGTGAAAATGGAAAAATAGATGGAAAAGCAAAAAAATTGATTAATTGTCGTAAATAAGACTACATTTCGAAAGTAACTAAAAAAGTAACGATTTTTATAGTTACGTTTACTGAAAAAAATGTAAGCAGTTACCAATTCGTTACTTGCTTACAAAAGTTATTTCGTTACCACTATCGTTGCAAAAAAAAAGTAACTAGTTACTCCCCATCACTGCTTTTTATATGTCCATTCTCTTCAATCTTTAAACAAAATATATTTACAAGCTTCACAAAGACTTACCATCGTTTTGGTGTTTATTCAACACCAGGATTATATAATCCAGTAATGTTAGTATAAAACTTTCTTCGAAAAATTACTTTTGTCAAACAAATAAAAAAATGGGAAAATTGGAAAAAATCCCTTTTTTTGTGGCAATCGTTATATATTTTTATAATTAATCATAAGAATTCAAATATTAGTAGAAGTATCCCACACAGAAAAAAAGTTGGGCTTATTTTGAGCCAAATATTCGGCTTTTTTTGAGACGCAGCAAAATCTATCCGAAAAGGTTTTAAATTGAGACTTTACAAAAGGATCTCAAATTAAGTCTTATTAATGACCTAAATTGATACTGATTTCTGCCATAATTTGAGACATACATTTAAAACAATAAACAAACTGTCAATGGCAGTTGTCAGCTCATGTGATAAAATAAAGTTTTGTGCATCTTCATTTTAAGATAAAAACTGGAAAAATAAAATCATATCACCTGTGAGAAGTAAAAATTACTCCTTCCAAATTTGAAGTTCATGTTACATTCTAGTTGTAACGTCAAAATATGATTATGAACTGTCACAATTAATAATTCACATTGCAGTCTAGTTTTAAAACTTTTCAGAAAATTTGGGACTCAAAATGGGACCTTCAAAACAAGAGACGCAGCAAAAATAAGTCCAGCTTTTTTCTGTGTGATTTCCAAACGGCAAATTTAAAAAACTCATTGTAAAAAGGCCACCAATCTGAAGCAAATAAAAAACTTTAGTGGAATATAATTTTAAAAATTCAAGTTGACACGCAATAAAAAATTAAGTTTCTAAAAAGCCTGATTTTGTGAGGGAATATTGAAGAAAACTGTGCAATGCGGGAAGTGGAAAAAACTCTGAATGTAAGTAGAAAAGGGTATTCAGGGTCAGACGCAAGTAGAAAATGTAATCTAGTTCAGGCAGACGTATGGAATACTAAAAGATGTCTATTTTACTTAAATATAGTTTACAAATTTGAGGAAGTTAGCAATTTTTGGGAAATGTGTTATTGATCTGGATTATTACCTTTTTTTTTGAAAAATAAAATAATCTGATCAGATTGGTTCTAAATCAAGTTACAAATTTCCTATATTTTTTTTAAGAAGTTGGTCCTAGGAAGTTGCAAGTCTTGCAGAAGTATAGAAACACTTTTAGACAGAAAAAAATAAATTTTCACAGTTGAAGATTCAATTTTTTGGTTCAGAATTAATTTTTTTAACTGAAAATTTAACCATTTCAGTTGAACATCCCTCATTTTGGATGAAAATTCATATTTTTGGTTAGAAATTTTATTACTTTGTTAAAATTTCATTATTTCGTTAAAAATTTCATTATTCGGTTGAAAATTTAATTATTTTGTTAAAAACTCATCTTTTTGATTGAAGATTCATCAGTTAAGTTAAACTTTTATTTCTTTGGTTGAAAGTTGAACTACTTTGCTGAAAATTTGTTTTTCTTCTTGTTGAAAATTGATTATTTTAACTGAAAATTTAACTACTCCATTTTTTTTGAAAATTTATTTTAGTTGAAAAAGCATTGCATTACATTATTCATCTTCATAAGTTGAAAAGTCGTTTTTCTGGTCGAAAATTAATTTTTTTTACTGAAAATTAAACTGTTCTATTTTTTGTTGAAAATTTACATTTTTAATTAAAAATTGGTCTTTTTTGATAGATTGATCAACTTTTTATTTAAAAGTTGAACTACTTTGCTGAAAATCAATTTTTTTTAGTTTAACATTCATCACTTTAGTTAAAAATTCATCTCCCTAGTTGACAATTGAACTACTTCGTTGAAAATTCGCTTTCTCTCAGTTAAAAATTATTTTTTCTTTTCTGAAAATTTAGCTACTCCATTTTTGGTTGAACATTTATCTTTTTCAGTTGAAAATTCGTCCCTTTCTCGTTATTCCACTTAAATGCAAACTGAATTAATAGAACTTCATCAGAGAATCCAATTATTTTTGCTTGGAAGTTAATTCTTTAATTATTTTTTATTGGAATTTTTTGTTAGTAATTCATCCCTTTTGGTTAAAACTTTCAATATTTATTTGGCAATTAATTTTTTTTTCTAAAAGTCATCCTTTTTGCTTGAAAATCAATCTGAATTGGTTGAAAATTAAACTATTTTGTTAAAAGTCCATATCTTTTGTGAAAAATTCGCCTTTTGTGGCAGAAAATTCATCTTTGGGACCAAATTCATCTCTTTGCTTGAGAACGTAAAGATTTTGTTAAAAATTAATTTATTTCGTTGGTTTGAAATTAATTTTATTAACTGGGAATTGAACTATTCCATTTTTTGTTGAAAATGTATCTCTTTCACTCAAAAATTCAACTATTTGGTTAAAAATTCAACTTTTTTGATAGAACCTAGTCTTCTTGGTTGAAAAAGAATTTTTTTTGTAGAAAATTCAACAATTTGGTTATATATTTTTTTCATTATTGACTGAGAAATCTTTTTCGATAGAAAATTCAATTCTTTGTTAAAAATTCTTTTTTTTAGTTTAAAAATCAATCTCTTTTGGTAGAATTTTTATATTTTTTGGTCAAAAATGCAACTGATTGGTTGAAAATTAATCTATTTTTATTGAGGATTCAACTGTTTCGTTGAAAATTGATCTTTTTCGGTTAAAATATCAGCCGTTACATTTTTCGTTGAGAATTCATATTTTTTGAATAAAATTGAACTACTTGGTTGAAAGTTGCACTCCTTTGTCAAGAATTCATTTTTTAGTTGAAAATTCATCATTTTAGTTGAAAATTTATTTCTTCAATTCAACATTTACCTATTCTGTCGAAAATTCGCTTCTTTTCATTGGAAAATAATTTTTTTCACTAAAAATTTAACTATTCCATTTTTGGTGGGAAACTGATCTATTTTAGATGATAATTCAATTATATAGTTGAAAATTTATGCATTCTCATGAAAATTCGTCTCTTTCGGTAGAAAATTTTTTTTTTGTAGGAAATTCATCTTTTGGGTTGAAAATTTAACTACTTGATTGAAAGTTGGACCCAATCCTTGTTGGTGACTAACCTACGATTTTCAATAAAAAGTATAACAATTGCCACTCGATGAGTTTTCAACACAAAAAGACTAATTTTCAATAATATAAATTAATTTTGAACCAAATAGTTACATTAACAACCAAAGAGTTGAATTTTCAACAATTGAGTTAATTTTCAACCAAGAAAGATGACTTTAACGAAATAGTTGAATTTTTGACAAAATAATTGAAGTTTTAACAAAATAATTGATTTTCCAATCTACAAAGATGCATTTTCAGTCAAATAGTCGAATTTTGAAACAAAAGATAAAATAAAATTTAACCCAATACAGTTGCGTTTTCAGTCAAATAGCTAATTTCAATGCCTAAAAGACAATTTTTTTTAAAAGTTTTATTTTCGACCAACAAAGATGAGTTTAACAAAAAAGTTGAATTTTCAACCAACAAAGATAAGTTTAACAAGATAGTTGAATTTTCAACAGAATAACCGAAGTTTGAACAAAATAATTGATTTTTCAACCTGAAAAGATGCATTTCTAAGCAAATAGTCGAATTTTCTATTTAAAAAATTAGAATTCAACGACATACAGTTGCCTTTTTCAACCAAATAGTTGCATTTTCAAACAAGAAAGGCGACTTTCCTACCGTAAAAGATGAATTGTCAGCAAATATTTAAATTCTAGATCAACAAAAATGACTTCAACAAAATAATTAAATTTTTAACAAAATAATTGCAGTTTCAACAAAATAATTCATTTTGCAACCTACTATAGAATTTTTAAACCAAGAAGTTATAACTCAACCAAATACAGTTGCGTTTTCAACCAAATAGTTGAATTTTCAAGACAAAAAGACGAATTTTTCACAAGGAAGTTGAATTTTTGATAAATAAGTTCATTTTCAACCAAGAATGATGACTTTTTTTGCCATGAAAAATGAACTTCCATTTCAAAAGGACCATGTTACAGCAAAAAAGTTGAATTTTCAATCACAAAAGATGACTAACAAAATAATTGAATTTTCAACAAAATAATTCAAATTTCAACAAAGTATTTGATTTTTAACGAAATGATTATATTTTTAAACTATAAAAATGAATTTGTAATCAAGATAAATAATTTTCTACTAAAACACGAATTTGCCACGAAACACATAATCTTTTAACTAAAAAACAAAAGTTTTCAACCAAAAATTGTATAGTTAAATTTTCATTTAAAAAATTACTCTGCAAAAAAAAATTCGAAAAAATAGTTTAATTCTCAACCAAATAGATGAATTTTCAACTAAGAAGAATGAGTTTTTGATCAAAAATTGAATTTCATTAAATTTACAGTTAAAAAAATCAATTTTCGACAAAAAAAAACAAACAAATTTTCTACCAGTTGAATTCAACTAAAAAAGGTGAATCTTTAACAAAATATTGAATCCTCAACCAAAAATATGAACTTGAAAAAAAACACTAATTTCCTACCCCAAAAGAAGATTTTTCAAGGAAATACATGAACTTTCAACGAAATAGTTGAATTTTCAACTCATAAAGAATAAATTTTCAACAAAAATGAAATGGTTACATTTTTAGATAGAAAAACTGATTCCTTAACCAAATAGAAAACGAATTTTCAACAAAATAGTTCAATTTTCAACCAAAGAGGTAAATCCTTCAAAAAATGAATTTTTAACAGAGTAGTTTTACTTTTAACCAAGTGGTTGACTTTTCAGCCAAGATTGATGAATTTTTAACCGAATGATTGAATTTTGAACCAGAAAAAATGAATTTTCTATCAAGAAGACGAATCATCCATAAAAGAGTTGAATTTTCAACCCAAAAATATAATTGTTCAACGAAAGAGTGAAATTTCAAGGAAATCGGTAAATTGTCAAATGAATAGTTCAATCTTTAACTGAATATCTGAATTCCAACCATAATAGTTGAATTTCCAATAAAAGGTTAATTTTCAACCAAATAGTCTAATTTTCTACTAAATTGTTTAATCTCCAAGTAAAATTTTTCCTGAATAGATGAATTTTCAACTAAAAATATGAATTTTCAACAAAAATGATGAATCTTCTAATCATGAACAAAAAAGATTCCAATTTGAAATAAAAAAACAATCGAGTTTATCCAAAAAAGCGAATTTTCAACGTAATAAATTAATTTTCAAACAAATAGTTGAATTTTCACCTAGAAAAAATCAATTTTCAACCAAAAACAGAATAGTTACATTTTCAGTTTAAATAGTTCATTCTCAACCAAAAAAAAAAAACGAAATTCCAAAAAAATGGTTAAATTTTCAATCAAAGAGATGAAGCTTCAACTAAAATGATGAATCTCAAAAAAAAATGAATTTCCAACAAAAGAGTTTAACATTCAGACAAATAGTTGAATTCCTAACCAAAGAGATGAGTTCTTAATGAAACGTGTAGTTATTGATATTTCAAACAAAATTGATTTTAATTGAAAATCGAATACAGTTGAATTCAACCAAAAAAGACGAATTTTCAACAAAATAGTTTAATCCACAACCAAAACAGATTAATTTTCAACCAAAAATGAAACAAATTTTCAACACAATAGTTAAATTTTCAACCAAGTAGTCGAATTATTGACCGAAAAAAGATGACTTTCTAATAAAATAGTTGCATTTTCAAGAAAATAATTAAATTTTCAACTAAATGGTAGAATTTTGAACCGAACTATCTAAGCTCGTAACCTTACTTCCAATGAGCACTCTCCCTCCTGCCTCTAACCGACAGCAATTTTTGACGTGTGCCCTCCCCCCCTCAAATTGGTAACGCAGTTTATGGACGGCCCCTTAAAGCACTCCACATTTAAATCAAAATATTAAAAGCGAAAAAATGCATTAAAAAGTGAATAAAATTCATGAGTGCTTTGCACGCTTACAACTTCATTTAAATTAAGTTTATTAAACTTACTGCTTTTTACAAGATTTCATTCACTAAAAAAATTTAAGAAATTTCGTCTTTATAACCAAAATCTCACTAACGTAACACCGAGTTGCGGCGATTTTTCAAAAATGTGTGCTTCAAGGACTACACACTTAGTTCAGCGAGATTCCAATTCTTTCATATCTTCAGAAAAGTAAGATTTATCGAGGTCGGTAAAATAGGCATTTACGGCATCAATTACTTCTTCATTGGACGAGAATATTTTCCCACCAAGCCTGGATAAGGAATCAATTCGAAGCCCAGTTCGCGTGTTTTTGTCATTGCGATTGCGTAGATGTAAGCCGGTGCGTTTTCGTGATGAAAGAGCACTTTTTTGTGCGCCAATCATCGCCGTTTTTTTGTGGCTCGGCCTTGAAACGGTCCGAAAATGATACATAGTGCATTCCTGTTATAGTTTGACCCTTCTTGAAGTAATAAATAAGGATAATCCCTTGGGAATCCCAAAATACTGTTGCCATCACCTATCCAGCTGACAAAACAGTCTTCGTCTCTTTCGGCGCACTATGACCAGGCAGTACTCACTGCTTTGACTGCTGCTTTGTTTCGGGCGTATAGTGGCGGATCAAGGTTTCGTCCACAGTTATGAATCGATGCAAAAACTTCAACGGATTCTGATTAAACTTCGCCAACTTCTGCACTAAGACGTCTTTTGGTTGCGCTTTTGATCAGGAGTCAGCAATCGCGGCACCCATCTTGTATACACTTTCTTAACCTCCAGTTTTTTGTGCATGATGCTATAGACTCGCCCAGTGGATATTCTTACAACCTCAGAAATATCATGCACCAAGATTCGGCGAGCTTTCATAACCATATGATGAATTTTTTCCACCATATCCGATGTGGTGACCTCAATTGAGCGTCCGAAGCGCGCTGCATCTTTAGTTGTAGATTGGCGACATTCAAATTCTTTCATCCAAGAATAAACGATTTTCAACGAAGGGCCAGACTCCCCGTGAACTTCGTCTAACTTGGCTTTGATCTGCTCGGCCGTCCAATTTTTAAAATAAAAATGTTTTGTCACTGCAGGGAACTCTTCCATCTCCATTTTTTTCAAAAACTACTTACACGCTCACTTCAAACTTATGCCAAAAGCAGACTAAGCGTCGGTTTTGACTGAAGCTTGGGAGAGGGTAGTTTGGAGAGTGCTTTTTCTTGGCCGCGTACTACAAAGTTCATTTGGGCGCCATCTAGCGGGAAACGTACCTCACTTATCAAACGACCTCGTAAACTAAAATCATTACTGCTCCTAAATTATTCATTACTTTGATCTCAAACTCTTCAAGAAACTTTATTTTAACCTCCTCCATCCTTTTGCCGCGACACGTGTCTGCCTGCTGAAAATTCCCTAAATAAACAAAAAACTAGAAGACATTGAAGTCAAATTTACGCCTGGCGCTAGAAAAAGAGTGAATAACATTTTTTCAAGCAGAAACATTCTCAAATTCTGATCGCTCTCAGTCGAAGGATACTCTGAAGTGCAATCCCTGGAAAATTTCATTACAAAATTTTGAAAACTGAAGAACTGAGCACGAGTTGAAGTGAAAAAAGAATTGAAATTGATTTTTCAAAAAGATAGTTGCTTTACTTCAATTTAAAAAACCAAATAAGCTACAATTTTGTTCCTGAGTGAGAAGAGATGCAAGATAAAGTTTAAAATCCAGAGATATCGTTGAAACTTTGAAATTCGAACTATTTTTAAAAGCCTTCAGGGTACTCCCTTTTCGCAAGAGAAAAGTTTGCCTTATTGCATCTGGACCCTGAATTCAATTCAAGCACATCACTGCAAAACAATCATGCTCATAATAAAATGAAGAGCAGAAGAAAAGAGAGAAAAGAGTTAAGAAATGAAGAGATGAAGACATTAAAAGATGATGAAGAAATGAAGAAATTAGTTCCGAGTATAAATGAATGAATGAATGAATATAAAAAGTCGAAATGGCTCAAATTCTGATCTTACTTTTTAGGCGCAATTATCCAATCCCAGCCGAATTTCTCGAAATCGACTGTGAGTTTGTAACGACAGCACCTGGTCTCTTGACTCGCTTCATCGCAATTGAGTCCTACGTTCCTCTTGATCCTGCCGCCTCTCCTGGAATCGAGTTCCTGCGTCTGGACTTCCAGGTAGGGAGCGTTCTCCGCGGCAGGATTGGTTTCGACCGGTTTGTAGTTCCTCCTGTGATTGCCGCCTCCTCCTCCGATTTTCAAGGCCACGCCAAGGTTATCCCTGGGGTGTTTGAACCATTCGGCGACCATGCGTCTGAGTTCGATGGTGACCCATTTGCCGCGTCTGCCGATTGGTCTCGAGTGTTTGGTCGTCAGGGGCGGACCCAGTAGTGGTCCACCTGACTCTGTCGCACCTCGGAGGATTCTTTGGAGTGTTATCGTCACTGGAGCATCACTATCCAGGTCGACTTCCGACTCACAGTCTTCTCTCGGTTCCGTGGTACCGTAAATCCACAACGAGAGTTCCGCCCTCGTCACTCGATGTTGAACTACCTTATCCGAAAATTTGAAGTACAATACATCCAGACTACCCTTAGAGTGCCTTAGCCTCTGGTCTGAAATCAGAAAACAAAATTACGTTTTTTGGGGTGTTGCAAAATTGAATGGTTTTATGCACGAAATAATCATTTGAGATAATAAATTACCAGTGGAAAAGTTTCTATTGTATATTACCCAGCACGGTGAGTCTCAACCATCTTCAATCTAAATGAGGGGCTAAGCAGAGTTGGCCTCTGGATACTTTTCAAAGAATTTACAAACGTAGGTTGATTTGAAACCAATCTATTCAGGCTATTCCATTTCTTGAAAAAGAAAAAGGTAATAATCCAAACTCACAAATACATTTCTAAAAATTACTAACTATCTCAACTTTGTGGACAGTGTTCGAATAAAAAAGATGTTTTTTTGTAAATTGAGTTAATCATTAATAATCTCAATCAAAGAAATCTTAGGTATTCATGGGCACCCAGCGGTTTAGAACAAATCTTTGCTCAGTGTCTCTCTTTTGAAATTTCCTAAAGATCGAAAAAAATCTACTTTCTTATGAAAGTTTTGTGTGCACTAAAAAAGAGCACTCAAAAAGTTCACAACACAAAAATAGACTTTGAGACTACCCGCTTTTTCGTCTCATCAGAGACAAATGTACAATACATGCACAAAACAAAAAAAAATAGGGAGAAAAAAAGAGTCATTCAAAAACAAACCTTAAACTTTTTTTTTCTCATTATTTTTAATACTACTGGGGACCAACATGTTTCGAAGCCAATTTATACTTCCTCACCAGGGATA
>JAUMHM010000085.1:25045016-25065673 GCA_032362435.1 Melikaiella ostensackeni
GTTGAAAAAGCGACGATTTAAAACTCGTGTGATAGCCACCCTCGCTCCGCTTGGGTGGCTAACTTCACACTCGTCTTGAATCTCTCGCTTTTTCAACTTGTCGCACAATATACTATTGAAATCAAAAACATCTGTAAAAATCATAAGATGAGAGAAAAATGTAAATGATTCACTCACTGGTACATAATAACAGAATGCATATATTGTCCATATGGCATCTTCCTCAGAATACCATTTTTTGTAGGCAACGAGGGTATCATTTCTTTTACCTAAATTTATGTGCAACTTTTGTCAACTCTATTCTTCTATAAGTACCAGGCTAACATTTTAATTAGTTGTCAAACTAAAAGAACCTGAATAAATTATTACAAGATTAATGTACAAAGAACATGGGAACTGAAGGAAGTAGATCATAGTACCAAGTTCAAATTTTGTGGGTTGATTCAGAACCAATCTATTCAGATTATTCCATTTTTCAAAAAAGGAAAAGGTAATAATCCAAATTAATAACACATTTCTAAAAAATTGCTTACTTCCTTAAATTTGTAAACTATATTTGAGTAAAATAAATGTCTTTTTGTAAATTGAGTAAACCAATAATACCTCAATTGAAAGAAATCTTAGGTATTCATAGGCAACCCTGCAGAATGGAACAATTCCTTGCTTAATGCCTCTCTTTTAAAATTTCTTAAAGATCGGTCTCTAATATGCTTAAAAGTTATTTCGGACTGACATAATTATTTATAATAACTGCACAATGTTTTATAACAAGGTAATTCTCTAAAAAGTCTTTTTTTTTGCATAATTCATAAAACACCTGAGGATATTGCTGAGAAGAATCCACCGATATCCTTAGTTTTTTGATAGGAGTCTTAGTTTATTTTAGATAAATTGCACAAGATTCAAATCTATATGCACAGCTAAATTTAGGACGGCTAAAAATTGTCACTCGTAGACTAATTTGTCCAAAAAATTAAGTTTTGTCCCACTGTATGCTGTGTGGGTCAAATACGCTATACATAACTAAAACCTAATTCCCGCAATAGGATATCTCTGACCTCTGGTTAATAATAAATATGTGATAAAACATTTGATTAGATTGCATTAGGAAAACATTGTCACTAATGAATGTCAATCAGACAACTATGTAAACTAATGACGTACATAGTTGTTTTAGTATTCGCAAATTGCTACTTGAATGACCTACGATCGAAAAAGAGGTTTGATAAAAAAATTTCACAATTTTACTGATAAGTTCATTCGCCTCAACCATTATAAAATGCAGACTCGAGAAAAGCTTATCATTATTAATTTTATGAATTAAAATTTTTTTATTTACTCTTCTGATTCTCCTATTCCTAATTATACTGTTATTGTGTTATATGTTGCATATGGTGCCCAATGAAAAAGAGAATTTTTGAATTTGGCAGACGTTAGCCCCTTAATTTCTTCCTTTCGGTATAAAAATACTGACACTAATTTTGTTTTATTAGAAAAATTGTTTAGAGGTTCCGTTAGACCACGTCAGGTCTAAGAATGAATTTGCTTTGTTTTCGATTTTTTAACAATACAAATTTAAGGCTGAAAATTTATTCACTCCAAGGAAGTATTTGTTATTGATTGAGGAATAAGCACTGAATTTTATCAAACAAATAACAATTTTTTCGAAGCTATTATCAGGCTAAGAATAAGAGAATTTGTAATTTTTATAACAATTAATGGTAATTAATATGGATTTTGGTGAAATTCTGTGGTTTTCATAAGCTTCCATAGTATAATATAATATAATTTTTCTTCATAAAGATTCAGAGTGAATTCATCCAAAAAAATTATATGGATTTCAGTAAAATGAAAGTGGATTTAGGAGAATTCAAGGAATTTCAGGAAATTTTGATGAAATTCATAAGAATTTGAGTGAACTGCTAAAAAATTTGAGAAATCAAGAGATGTCCATTGATTTGAGTAAAATAGGAGTAAACAGAATTTAGGGCCAATACAATAGAATTAAGGTGAATAGAAAACAGAAATTTAAAAAACCAATGAATTACATGAAATTCGGGTTATTGTAGAAGAATTTAAAGAAAATGAGATGAATTCGTTGAAATTCCTAAAAATTCAAAAGGAATTTTTCAAAAACGTAAGCGAATTGAAAGAAATTAAAAAATATTACCAAAATTCATTGAATTCAATTAGTTTGCAGTGAATTTAGACCATTTAAGGGAATTTGAAAGAAATTGATCAAATGAGTAAGAATTGAAGATTACTTCAATAGACTTCGGGATGAATTACAATTTTTAAAATTATAAGAATCCATGGAATTGAGTGGAATTAAGTAGAATTGAGTGAACTTAATAAGAATTCAGGATGAATTGAAAAGAATTGAAAAAAGCTACAGGAATTCAGAAGAATTCAAGATAAATCAGGCATAGACCTGAATTTAATAGCTTGGATCAAAGTCATGCGGATTCAAGATAAATTAAAAATATTTCAGGGTGAATTTAAAATAATTCAAGAAAATTCAGAAATAATTATAGACCTAATTTGAAATGATATTTTTATTTGAGGAAGAGACTGTAGTAACTTTATCCTATCAAAGCGAGCAAAAAGTGATTTGCAAAAAAAAGTGATCCTCTTCATGTATGTAAATTGTAACAAAAAATACAGTTTGAAGTACCATCGGAATCATTAAACTATAAAAAATTTGTATGTTCTGTGTATTCTATTGTTTTTTAAAATTCATGGTTTATTCTTTAAAAATAACAAATAATTCCTAGGGGAATTTTTTATCTCCAAATTTGTATTTTTTTTAAATTTAAAACTACGAAAATTCATTTTCAGACCCAAAACGGCCTAGCGAAACCTCTGAACCATTTTTTTTTTAAATAAAAAAGAATCTATGGTTAAACTTTTCAGCAAAAGGAAAAAATTTAGGGAATAGCGCTTGCAAAATTCAAAAATCCAAATTTTTTTGGTCACCCTAATGATGCATTTATATTTATTATTTACATTTGTATTTAGTAATTCATAACAAACTTTCTCTGCATCTGCAAGTTGCAATCTTAGTATAAGTCATATGTGTTATCGATTATTTTATCGAGCTCAGCCCTCCAACGAACCAGTTCTAGATCATAAGTCAATTTCGCTAAAAATGGATCGGATATTAAACCTCTCCGTCACTTTGCTTTCAATATCTCTTTGGAAAATTACATTTATCTCCTCGAACTGATAATACAGAAAAATTTCACACAATTTCCATAATGATGCTTTTGCATTTTTAAAATTAGCGTATTGCAATTCGTGCAATAGTTATTAAATTGTATTAATTGATTTTCAACAACCAACATACTGACTCGATTGATTAGACATTCTGAATTTATTATCAATCACTAAACCCCAATACGAAAAGAAAATTGATTATACATCATAAATAATTCTTGATAATCGTTATCTAATTACCGCGGTAAAAAGTGGCACGAGAATCAGAAAAAAAGTTCTCTCTTTGGAGAATTAATTCAAATGAAGCGTAAGTAATTATTTTCAGGTCCTTAAAAAATAACAATCATTTCTAATCACTCTCAGATTATTTTTTATTCTGTGATATTATTTCTCAACTGAAAATTTTATTCGGTAATTTGTTAATGATAAGACGTCTTTAAAAAAGAGAAGACGGAAAAAAATTAGAATTGGATCAAGAAAATATTAGTACGCATAGGGACGAAACAATATTTTCTTGATCCAAGAAAATAAACATAAATAAAGATTTTTTGATTCTATTGATTTAAGTGCATTTTCTTGAGACAAGAACAATTTTTTTTGACCAAGAAAATATTGTTTAGTTCCTATGCATACCAATATTTTCTCAATTCAGTGCTAATTATTTTCCGTGTCTTGATAAGTTGAAAGAACTGCACAATTTGCGGAGAAGATATGATTTCTTTTAGAAGAAAATTAAAGTTATCAGAGAGTTTATCGCATACCAAAGAATAAGTAATTAACGTACAGCCTAATTTATCATGAATCTTCTTTTAATATATTTTGACGGTCACCGACGTCATGAGCTTCGAAATCATAATAGTAGGTTACATCGTTCTTTATTATTTCGAAGGCCGCTAAAAGTTCATTATCATTTTGTGAAGCATATGTGACTCCAAATAATTCTTATGAAGGAAAGTGAAAAAAATTTGAATAATCTAACTTTTCAAAATAAATTATGTAAATTTTGAGAAAAATATTCTATTCAATTATTTTCTCCGTTTATATTTTAAGTCATTAGGGTAACGGAACTCAAATCCGTTTCTAAGACTCCTAATTACCCCAACTCTCATCATAAGCCTCTCAGCAATGTCTGACATACTTAATTCTGTGAGTTTTTACAATCTCTAAAATCTCCTGCCGCCTGCAGCCGAATTTTTCTCACAAGCGCTCGCACTCGGCTTCACATTTAGTCAGGGGAGTGGAAAACTGCAGAAAACCAAAACTCCCGAGCGCAGCCGATTACCGACAGACGAATTTATATGTAGACATTCGATAGCTGCGAAAGTGCTCACCATTTTCGCCGTCAAGCCTCTCGCTCGGCATTAGTTCAGTGCAGTGAAGGACCCAGAGTGAGCGAGGATTCCCGAACGGTCACCAATCCGAGCGCTAACCGCGCCTGTACCTTGCTTAACACTCAAGATCTCGACGAGTCATGAATCACCATCAAGCTACTGCCGTCGGTTGATATAATTCTTTTTATTTTCATCATTTTTGTACGTACACTCAAATTTTATGGTTCAGAAGCTCAACTGAGAGTAATTTAATGTTTTCTACTAAAAAAATTAACGTATCTAAGTCTTAAGTTAGAAAAAATTAACTGTTTCCTCAACAAATGGCTCCCTCTCGGTAATTGGTTGTTACCCTATCATGTTTAATTATTTATTCGTCTGTTGTTCGAAATCTGCACCTGATTCCAGATAATATTCGAAGAAATAAAAATTTATCAAATTGACCCTTTCGAAACGTATCGAAAGTGCAATGCACTCGATCACCGATAAAAAAATTATGACTGGTTAAAGTTTTGGTAAGCAAAGTGTTTTTGACAATCAAATAAAGTAAGAAAAACGAGTGTCATCTGACTGTTCAGCTGAATCGTACATCAATTAAGATAATTGTATAAACTTACATGTGAATTGTGAATAATGAAATCAACACCTTTGTGCATTGAGATGAATGCTTTCAATACTTAAAAATATTTCAATTAATGTATCTTCATTTGATAATTATTAATCACGTAATTAGTTAACTAATTGAGTGTTCCAATTTTTTATATTTGGGAAAATATAGGGGTTAATTACTCGGATTTTTTATGAACCCCGTGTAGAAATGTTGATAGAAGGGCTCAGACGGTGTTTCCCTATTGTTGTTAGGGTCCGCATTGGGCAAATTGTTACTTGCCCTACCAGATTGCTCACGCAAAATTTTTGGGGGCTGTCAAAGGAAATTTAATGAGACCCCCAACAAGGATCTTTTTTAATTTCCAATTAATGTCAGGGGCCCTCGCTAGGGACCCAATAGGGACATTTTCTAAATACATGTTGTTCTTGTTTTCTAGAGTATATTTTGAGAACATATAAAAAGTTTCCATTGAAAAAAATTATTTACCCCAAGTTAAGCTTGATAAATATTTAGGGCATTATGAAGAAGACTGGAAGATGGAATTAGGCAATAAAAATGTACAGACTGCATGGATAATACGGGATAGCATCTTCAATAGTGCATCTGAAGTGTGCGGTACCGCGTGGCTGTGAACGAGAAAAGACAAGCGTACTCGAAAATGTTGAATATTAAAGGTCTTAGCGAAGAGGGAAGGATTAGGTAAGAAGATGATTATATGGATAAAAACAGAAAAGCCAATATTCTTTTCAAATAAAGCAAAGGTAAAATCAAAATGGGCAAAATATTCCAAAAATTTCTCACGGCATTGCGACACTAGATTGCAAGATTGCAAGTTTGCATGGGATTGGAAAAGATTGCATATATGTGACTGAAAAATATTGCATGAGATTGCAGAAGATTCAATGGATTACAGAAAATTCATTATATAGAAAACGATTATAGGATAATCAACATTGAAATGAATAATACAAAAATATTGAAGAAATTACTGTAAAAAGAAGAGAAACTGCAGAGGAATGATTTATTTAAGACCACTCATAATCTCATATGGACGTACCATAAAATCCCACAAATCTTATGTAATTCCATTTAGTTTTTCGAAATCGTTGGAATCCGTAGAGGCCCTTTGAAATAAATTTCAATTAATTCTCTAAAGTTCTCTAAAAATTCGACGAAGTCCCTTGAATTCCCTTGAAATCTTTGGAAATTGTAAAAATCTATTAAAATAAGTAGGAATGATTCAAAATCCCTTGAATATAAATTAAATTGAACTTACTCATTTAGGTTCACTAAAAAAATCCCCGTTTAAATTTCCAAAAATCTTTGAAATCCCTGCAAATCCATGGAGATTCAATGAAATTCTTAAATTCTTGTGGAATTCCTCAAAATACCTCAAAATCCCTTGTAACCTTTCCACTGGAATCGCTAAAATCCTTTGGAATTTCATTCTCTAGAATTTGATTCTCTAAAAATCCCTTGAAATCTTTGGAAATCCTACCAAACTCTTTGAAATTCGTGACAATCTTTGGAGATTCAATAAAATCCTTTGAATCTTGTGAAATTCCTCAAAATACCTTTAAATCCCTTTAAAGCTTTTCACTGGAACCGCTAAAATTCCTTGGAATTTCATTCTCTAGAATTTAGTTCCCTAAAAATCCCTTGAAAATTTTTGAATGTCCGGAAATCCTTTGGAATATTATGAAATAACTTCAAATCTTTGAAATTCTTTAAAGTTTCTTCAATTTCTTTATATCCCTCGAAATCTTTGGAAATCGTAAAAATTCATTAAAATCAGTAGAAATCTTCTAAAGTCCCTTGAATATAAATTAAATCAACTTATTGATTAAGGTTCTCTAGGAAACCATTTAGGTCCCTAGCAATCTTTAAAATCCCTTCGAATCTTTCAAATCCCTGAAGATTGAATAAAATCCTTCAAATCTTGTGCAATTCCCTCAAATACCTTAGAATCCCACGAAATCTTCGAAATTTCTAGGAATCCCTTGGAAGTTCATTCCGTTTATTACCCAATGTTCTGTAGGAATCTCTTGAAATATTGAAAATCCGACAAAATTTTTTGAAATCCCTTGATGTTTTGAAAATCTCTTGTAATTCTTTGGAATCCTTAAAAATAACCGGAAATGTTTGGAAATCTTTGAAACGCTCTAAAGTCCCTTGAAAATCAATGAAATCCTCTAATCTTAACTGAAAATATTGCAAATCCCATAAAATCTCCTGATATGTTTTGAAATCTTTGGAATTACTTCAAATCTCATTAAATTTTTATGAAATCTGACGAAATCACTTGAAATCCGTGAAAATTCTCAAGGATTCCTTGGAATTTCGGTAAAATCCGTTAATGTATTTGAAATCTTTCAACTCTCCTGAAATTCTGTAAATTTCCTTGAAATTTGTGGTATCCTGTTAAATCCCTTGAAATAATTAAAAATCCTACGCTGAGTAAATAAATAAATCATTCGTTTGCAGTTTTTCTATCTAATGCATCAATTATTCCGATATTTTAAAATTATTTATTTCTATACTGATTTTCTTATGATGATTTTCTCTAATTATTTTTCTAGAATCAAGAAAAAATTATTAGTAAGGTTGCAAAGGATTGCCTGTGATTGCATGAGATGGCATGGGATAATTGCATGCAGATTGCACTGCATGGGATTGTACAAAATTTTATAGAGATCACTCGAGATTCTCGAGAGATTGCATGGGATTACATCAAGATTTCATGGAATTATAAGGAATTGTAAGGAATTACATGGGATTGCAAAGGATTGCATGGGGTAATTACATGCAGGTTTCAGTGCATGGGACTGCACTAAATTTTATAGAGATCGTTCAAGATTTTCGAGAGATTGCATCTGATTACATCAAGATTTCATGGAATTATAAGGGATTGTGAGGAATTGCATGGGATGGCAAAGGACTGTATAGGATAATTGCATGCAGATTTCAGTGCATGGGACTGCACTCAATTTTATAGAGATCGCTCAAGATTCTCAAGAGATTGCATGGGTTTGTATCGAGATTGCATGAGATCAAAAGGGATTGTAAAGAACTGCATGAGATTGCAAGGGATTGCATGGGATAATTGCATGAAGATTGCAGCGCAGGGGATTGCACGAAATTTTATAGAAATCGCTCAAGAATTTCATAAGATTGAATAAGATTGCATGCGGATTTCAGTGCATGGAATTGCATGAAATTTTATAGAAATCGCTCAAGAATTTTGAGAGATTAAATGAGACTGCATCGAGATTGCATATGATTACAAGAGATTTTAGAGGATTACATGAGATTTCAAAGGATTTTACCTAATAGTACCAAGCTGTAGGCAAATCCGTTAAAATTTTAAAATTTTAATTGCCATATTGGATCCTTGACTTTGAATTCGTAACTTTTGACGTAAAAATCGAAATAAGCGGCCTTGTAAACCCCCTCGTACCAAGTTTTAGGCTAATATGTAAGAATTTCAGAATTTTGGCCGTTACATTGGATCTGCCATTTTGAATTTGTAAATTTTGAGGTTAAAATCGAAATAAGCGACCTCAAAAACTCTCTTGTATCAAGCTTGAGGCAAATTCGTGAACATTTTGAAATTTTGGCTGCCATATTAAGTTTGTTTTTGTGAATTTGTAATTTTTTACGTGGGAATCGAAATAAGCGACCTTGAAAACTCGCTTGTGTTGAGTTTCATGCAAATCTGTACCAATTTTGAGACTTTGACCGCCATATTGGATCCACTATTTTGAATTTGTAACTTTGGACGTCGAGTTTCAGGCGATTCTGTGAAAATTAAAAATTTTGGCTACCATATTGGGTCCGTCATTTTGAATTTGTAACTTTCGACGTCAGAATCGAAATAAGGGACCTTTAAAACAACCTTGTATCAAGTTTTGAGCAAACCTGCAAAAATTTTGAGATTTTGGCTATCATATTAGATCCGCCATTTTGAATTTGTAACTTTTGATGTCAAAATCGAAATTAGAAACCTTAAAAACTAACTCGTACAAAGTTTCAGGCAAAACTGTAGGAATTTAAAAATTTTGGCCGACACATTGTATCCGCCATTTTTGATTTGTAACTTTTGACGTCATAATAGAAATAAGCGACCGTGAAAACCGCTTTATACCAAGTTTAGACAAATCTATAAGGATTTTAAAATTTTGGCGGCCATATTGGATCCATGATTTTGAATTTCTAACTTTTGACGTCAAAATCGAAATAAGCGATCTTAAAAACCCCCCTGTACCAAGTTTTAGACGAGCCTGAAAAAAATCATTCCGGCCGCCATTTTGGATTTGCCATTTTGAATTTTAAACTTTTGACGACAAAATCGAAATGAGTGACATTAATAACTTGTACAAAGTTTCAATCGAATCTGTAGAAATTTTAAATTTTGGGCCGCCATATTGGATCCGTGATACTGAATTTCTAACTTTTGACGTAAAAACCGAGATTATCGACGTTGAAAACCTTCTTGTATGAAGCTTTAGGCACATTGTAAAAATTAAATTGAAAAAATGGCCGTCATATTGAATCCGTGATTCTAAGTTTCTAACTTTTGACGTCATAATCGAAATAAGCGACCTTAAAACCCCCTTGTGCCAAGCTTTAGGCAAATCTGAAAAAAATTATTTTGGCCGCTATTCTGGATTTGCCATTTTGAATTTGTAACACTGGACGTTGAAATCGAAAGAAGCCACTTTAAGAATCCCCTTGTATCAAGTTTTAGGTGAATCTGTAAAAATTTGAAAATTTTAGCTATCATATTAGATCCGTCATTTTGAATTTATAACTTTTGACGTCAAAATCGGAATAAGCGACCTTTAAAATCCCATTGTATCAAGTTTCAGGCAGATCTGTATAAACTTACAAATTTTGACCGCCATATTGGATACTTGATTTTGAATTTCTAACTTTTGACAGAAAAGTGTTGCAAATATTGGAAATCGTCGATGAGTCGAGAAAGAAACTTTCCCTTCTTGAATAGAAAAGCACGATGAGTCGATTTTGGCATCACATTGCGATTAGAACTCGATTGATGCGAATACAGCTGAAAGATCGTAAATCAGAGCCTCGTTTCTTCTCTGACAAGAGGACACGTGGTGATCAGCAAGCATTTACCCCGACACACAACTGACTTGTATAGTGTAAGTTGATTTAGAACCAATCCATTCAGATTATTCCATTTTTCAAAAAAGAAAAAGGTAATGATCCCAAACTAATAACACATTTCTAAAAAATTGCTCACTTCCTTAAATTTGTAAACTATATTTGAGTGAAATAAATGTCTTTTGGTAAATTGAGATAATCATTAACACCTCAATTAAAAGAAATATTTAGTATTCATAAGCAACCCTGCAGATTGGAACAAACCTTTGCTTAATGTTTCTCTTTCAAAATTTCTTGAAGATTGAAAAGTAATCTACTTTCTTATGAAAATTTTTGGTGTACTAAAAAGGAACACCCAAAAAGTTCACAGATCAAAATTAGACTTCGAGATATCCACTTTTTCCGGCTGATTAGAAAGAAATGTACAATGAATGCACAAAACAAAAAACAAGAGGGAGAAAAAAAAGAGTCATCCAAAACCAACCTCAAACTTTTTTTTCTCATTATTTTTAATACTACTGGGGACCAACATGTTTCGAAGCCAATTTATACTTCCTCACCAGGGATAATTTATAGGAAAACAACAGGTACAAAAATAAAGAATTGTTATATCAGAAAATCATTATTACGTGGAAGTAAAACAGAGATAATTGATAGCAATTACTGTTTTGGTACATATTTCATTAAATGATTGAAAATTGATTTTTGACATAGGCGAACTATTCTAAATAAATCTCAAGGTTAGGATATTTTATTCTTCAATTGAAAATTGATTTACACATACTCAAAATTAGGACACAAAACTAAAGTCACTGTATCCAAGTAATGATTTCATCTCAAGTTCTGTTGTTTCTAGCAAGATCTCTTTTTGTATTAAGAGCTTTGTTACCTTCTCTCTTTATAAACAGCATTTCCATGAATTTTTTTATTTTTTTTATTCTTCTCATGATATAAAATTTCAACATCATTCCAATAAAAGTCAGTGTTTGACACGTTACCAGTCAAAAGTTATGCGTTAACGTTACAGTTACTTCCTAAAAATATTTAACGCGTTATCTTGGCGTTACTTTCTTATAAAATTTTTAATACATCATTTTGAATTATTACAATCTCTAAACAGTTTGTTTGTCTACTTGAATACTCAGGTGGATTATGCGAAAATCAACAAAAATTTTCTGCAAATGTTTTATCTTGAGAAAAAATTGGCATAATTTAATTTTCCTTGTACGCTGTTATAGTGATGTTCATAATTTGTGAAGTTTTTTGAAGGGACTTGAAAGAGTGCAGATTGCCCTACGAGTAAACTAATCCAACTATAATTAATTGTGAAACACAAACGAAATATTTTTAAAATAAGTATGGATTTTACTATGCCGAACAATAATCGATGCACCGAAGCATAAAAACCAAAAGAAAATTCTGCTTAAATTATCATTTTGTGTAGATGAATAAGACAAACAATTTTTTCATTTTGCGCATTTTTGTCCTCTCATTTGCGAAAAAATGAGATGTCTGATCGCTTATTTCCTTTCTGAGCATTGCTCGAGCGATCAAAAATCTGTTTAGGTTTAGAAAACGTTGTTTTAATCATTTCTTTAATTGTTTTCTCGATTTGGCCAATTGTATTGCCATGTAAGTACTATCTATTCATCTAAACTTCTTGCTATATTGGATTAAGAAATATTAAAGAAATGACGATTTTTAACAAAAAATATCTTTTCCAGTTTTGGATTGTAGTATTCCCCTTAATTAAAATAATTCCAGAGTGAAAAATATTAATCCTAATGGGAAGCAGAAGATATTTTCACCGATTTTAAAATATTTTAAGTTGCTTCCATCTTCTCCAAGAGAATGTTAACACACTATTATAATTTTGTGATACAAGGTTCGTTTTTTTTCATTTCACACCCATTTTTATGGGGGAAAAAATGTTTGGTTGTTAGTCCAATATATACTGCCGTAATATTTGAAAAAGCCGGATCTACAAAAAATCGAAAATAAGTTTTTCATATCGTTGGAATCGTAGGAAAAAAGATACATTCATTTATGAAAATCGTTCCTTGAAATGTTTAATATTATTGAAGATAATTTGTTTATAAATTTTGTAATAAAGACGTGAGATCTTGTAAGAAAGTAGTACAAAGATCTGGCTTTCTTCACGTTATAGAATCTCGAAAAAAAGAGTGTTAAAATTGAAAAGGCAGCATCTGCGAATGAAATAATTATCAATTACGAAATGAACACAAATAATTTGAGAAATTGTAATTGTAATTGTAATACAATCTTAAGAAAATGTAATCATACCCTGAAATATTATGTTCATAGTTATTAGGATCTACAACTGTATGGGAAGATTTTGTCCGAATATCATAATATCTTTCTCTATAACTTGGAATTTTTTTTACAAAAAATACGAAAGGAAAACAGAATCAATGAAGATCCAAAAGCGAGCCTTGAATCAACTACATCCTTCGTTCAAAATATAATAATATGATAAATAAATTCGTAAAAATGTCTCGCTCAATCGATAAAACTTGTATGGAATGAACCAAAGAACTTGCAATAATTAGGATAAAAACTGAGCAACTTCTTTAATAAAATTTGAAAAATTTCATGAAAAGTTAGTTTGGTTCATTTAACGAAATATACATAATCTTGTACATTTAAAAAGACCATTTAGTTCAAGCAAAGGAATATTTCGTTCAATCAAATAAATTTTTTATAAAATTAATAGAACAAGCCAACAGAAATTTTAGTTAATTAGAGCAAACGAATTTGGTTAATACCAATTTTGATCACTTGTCCAAGCTTTTTCTTTAAATCAACCAAATCCAGCTAACCAAACATAATTTTATTAAATTAACAAGAAAATTGTATACGTGTTTTATTGTATGTAATAATAGTTTACAATAAAATTATTATAATTATAAGAATTATTTCAAATATTTCGTAGATCCTGCTTTCTTGCGAACACGAAGGCTGTTCTCCGCGGCTCGGTGTTCTCAAGAATGCAGGATCTGCAGATCCGTCCTGTTTACGTGACTTTTTTGGCGGCATTTTTGGCGGGATCTGCATTTCTTATAACAAATTAATAAATTACTCAATTTTCAGCAGGAATGAGAGAGCCACATATAAATTGCCCAAGAACAAGCAAAACAAATAAACGAATAATGATTTGAACAGTTTTCATCGATTATCTCGGTTTGCTCGTTTTGTAGATTCGGGTTTCTTAAATATCTCGGTAGTATAGAGGAATTCTACTACTAAAAAGAAAATAATTCTTTTGATTGGTTATCATGACATGCCTACCTATAATGTGTACAAATACCATTAACATATTTCATGAAGTAACGTACAGTAAAGTACGTTATTTCACATTGACGTCACCCGAAAATTGTAACGCGTTACCGTTATCGTTACTAAAAAAAAATGTAACGCGTTACTGACAAACACTCATTAAATTCATGTTCATGTGTAAGTCTATGATTTGTAAAGACCGAGTAATATCTTATACTGCTATGAAAATTATTTTTATGTTCATCTTTTCTTGTTCTAAGTGACCTCCTTGTTTGCCCTATGTTTTGCCTTATGTAATTTGCTTTTTAAGGAACTTTATATATTGTACGTAAGCCCAATTTTCCTAATATTGATTTCAAGATACTTGAGATTTTTCCAAAATAAGGTAGGACAACCGTATTGAATATATTGTAATTTTGGATGTATACTATTAAATACATTAGGTAGGGTGTCTACATTTTGTGCATGTGAAGGAAGTACAGTATCATCAACATATCTTGCTCAAAAATCCAATTCAAAACTAATTTTGTCAAAAACTTCATTTTCCAAATCTTCCATCACAATTTCAGCAATAATTGGGGACAAGACTGAGCCTACCGGAGTTCCAAATTTTTGTTTATAGAAAGTACCATTGAATTTAAAATGAACAGAATTGAAAACAAATTCGATAGCATCAGGAAATTGTTTTTTCGCAAAGTTTAATCATATCTCATCTGTTTTCAATAGCAAGTTTAACTCTTTCACATGGAATGTTAGGAAACATGGCTGTTATGTCAAAGGAGACAAAAATGAGTTTTATTGGTATTTTAACATTCTCAATTAATTTTAGAAATGCAGCACTATTTTAATTTTACCTTTCTGAAAGGGTTACTGATTCTTTTATAATTTTACTAAGAATATCTTCTAATTTTCTCATGGGTGAAGCTATTGTCGAAATAACTGGACGTGAAGGAAATTCTGCTTTATGAGCTTCGACCAGGCCATAGGCCAGAGATAGATATGTGTAAATTATGTTTATGTCGCACCTTTTGATATTGTTTTCCAAACATTTTTGAAACATCAATCTCTCTAGAATGTTAAATGTACCTTTTTGAATCATTTTTGTAGGATTATTTGGAATAACTGCAAAAAATTGTCTTCATCATTCAAAATATGCATAATTTTTTTATTACAAACATCTTTTCATATTGCATCCGTAATACTCCCCTTATCAGCTTTGGAACTCAGTAATTCAGGATAACATTCTAAATGAAGTTTTGTTTCAAATGATCCTTCGTTTAATTCTTTTTCTAATAAGGATTGTGGAGCACCATTATTAAAAAATCCATTCGATAAACCCATAAATCTTGCTCTAAATTCTTGTACTTTGTTTTCTGGTAATTTTTAAATATAAGTTTCAATGTCTTCAAAGATTTCAAGGAATTGAATATACTTTTTTCACTATATTTGTCACTAAACCCTTCACCCAACCTTGAAATGTTGATTACCTTTTGTGGAATCACTGCGTTTGAAATATTCAAAAACGATGGGTCAGATTGTTCTTGAAGAAGAGCTAAGTGAATATTCAGAGTCAATTTTCGTATATCACCTTGGATATTGAGAATGCTTTCAAATTTTAGTTCATGTTTTTCGTTATTATTAAAGGCTTTTAATTTAACTCAGTTTTGCTTATAAGGCATTCTCTGATGATGTAAACCGGTACTTGATTATTCAAAGTATCAAGAGTCTTCTTTACATTCTCTAGATTGTGTATTTGTGCATGGCTATCTTTTATAACCCTATTCAAAATAGATTTTCTAAATTTATTAGTGGTCTCATTAAAAGTCTCTTTGTTTCTTTGATTATTAAAATCAAAGCAAACTTTCTTGTTGATATCAAAAATTTTTTTTGGAATAACAGCATGAGTCTTGCATTTTATCAAGAAATCTTTCTGTAATGCAGCTAATGTCAGTTTTTTACTAAATTATTAAGATTCTTTAAAAAATTTTACCGGTCCTCCAATAGCCTCCATCCCATTACCTCAATTTTTTTTCATTTTTTTTCTTTCCTTTGTAATTATTTTCGGCGAAAATCTAGGGATTGTGATCAAATGTTTCGTTCATGAAATCACATAAACACTATTTGAAATTAAACACAACTTTGTACAAAATTTCCAAGAGAAATCCTACTAGTATTGAATATGTTTTCAATTCTGCTTATTTTAAATTCACTTGCACTTTCTATAAACAAAAATTTGGAACTTCGATAGGCTCAGTTTTGTCCCCAATTATTGCTGAGCTCTTGATGGAAGATTTGGAAAATGAAGTTTTTCAAAAAATTGATTTTGAATTGGGCTCTTATGCAAGACGTGTTGATGATTCTGTGCTTTCTTTACATGCACGAAATGTAGATACCCTACTTAATGTATTCGATAGTATTTATTCAAGATAACAGTTCACTATTGAAATTGAAGAATAAAATAGATTGAATTTTCTTGATTCGACCTCAATAAAAACTGATGAAAATTATATTATCACTGACTGAGACAAAAAAACTGTTTGTTCAGGAAGGACACTTAATTGTAGTTCTAATCATTCCATTCAAAGTGAAATAGGAATTGTAGAATGTACGGAAAAAACCCAAAAATATTCTAACAATTGAGAAGAATACCATAGAAACCAACGCATAAAAAGAGCTCAAAAACTTTCAAAAATATTAATTTTTTCTAGAGCTATTTCAATTTTCCGAAAACATCGTAATTTTTATTTTTTTCTGCAATACCTTTTCATAAAATTGACATTTTGCCTTCATTTTGGGCTTATTGGTCGCAGAATTTTATTGTGTTTCACAGCATTACGAGGAAACTATTAAATTCCTAAATAGGAGAATTTACATAGAGATATTAAAAAAAATTATGAAGAATCTTTGGAGAAATAAAATTAACTATTGCACACTAAGATTAAATAAAAGTTCAATTTTTTTCAGAACCTGGCAAATTCCTGTAGTATTCCCTAAGATTTTCGAAAAAATATTATATTTCCCAATTTTTATTTTGTTTCTCAAGAGCTTTCTCATTATTCTATCTCGCATATTTTTCTTGAATTTGTGTT
Source organism: Melikaiella ostensackeni (assembly GCA_032362435.1). Taxonomy (NCBI): domain Eukaryota; kingdom Metazoa; phylum Arthropoda; class Insecta; order Hymenoptera; family Cynipidae; genus Melikaiella; species Melikaiella ostensackeni. The sequence continues at coordinate 25,061,684 of JAUMHM010000085.1, forward strand.
ATTTAGGAAAAATTTTAATTCGCAAAATGAATAACTAAATGATAGAGTTCCAAAATGAGATAACCAGCATTCTAACAAACTTTCAGGAGAGACAAAAAACGTTCTTAAAAATCAAATTTGCAATTTATGAAAAAAAAAATAAAAACACGCTTTCAAAGTACATCGATACTAAATTGCAGAATCAATACATTATAAGTTTCATTGAAAAATGTCATGAGGTTCCAAGAAAATGAAGGGGAAATTTTTTTTTGTTCGAGACATATGTTTTTTCAACTTTGGACGCTAATTAAAACCCATATTTTATTTTAGAAAGAAAATTGTTTCTCAGATACTTTTACAGTAGTAAATTGATGCGTAAAAATTTGGATTGAAAGAACTCAAAAAAGGAATTTCATTTGAGAGAAAATGTAGGAGCCATTTTTCTTCGATCGAGGAGCATGTTTCCTAAACTTTAGGTGGTGCTTCGACTTCTGATTTTAAATTGAAAAGAGCAAAAGCAAAATAGATTAGTAGCTGTTGACCTTAAAAGAATGCAAAAAGGTCCAAATGCTTGCAAAAACTTGCGAAAAAAATGAAAAAGGCATTAATTGAATGCGAGGAATTTTGAATAATTTGTATAAACTCTAGGTCATTCTAGATTCTAGATCACTAAAAAATTTTAAAATTTATGTACATGATTGTACGTGAGAAAGTGAGCCGTCAATTCTATTGATCTTTATTACAGTTACATACAAAGTAAAGCGAAAGCGATTACTCACCAACGCGGAAGTTATTTTGTTAGACATATAGTGGTATTTTAAATGATAAGTTGAGAAAGCAGCGTTCATACACGAGTCAGTGTTTATAGACACTCTACACGTGGAGTCAAAAGTAGGATTTTCTACTCGACTTTTGCATCGATATATAAGAATATTTACGAAAAATTGCATAATACACATTCTAAATCAGCAAGGAACATATTCTACAAAATATACCTGATAAATGAGAAAACAGCGCTGATGAATTATTCGGAATTAATTTGCAATACTGTACATCACTTGTACAGTGCATCACATTAATATTTCATTCTATACCAACAGAATTGTGGTCCAATGAGAGAATAATTATTAGCTTGGCTGTACACTTTCACAGGACAGATTTACAATCAATGGTTTTGTTTGGTGAGCTATAAGTCCCGGAGACATTTAGCTCGAAACATCTGGTCGCAAATTCCATAAGTTCAAAATGATAACTTTTTAGTGCCTTGTGCTAAACTTGTTACTAAGAGCTTGTAGCACTGTAGCTTTCAAGATAGCATTGTTAAAATTAGATTGTCAAAATTAATCGCCGTTTTCTTTCCAAATGAGATTTTTGAACAAGATTCGGCATTTATCTCTCTGCTTTATCCCCTATTCTTATTATTCAATTTTCAATGTACTGTCAAATTAAAATTTCAGCTATAAATGATTTAATACGAAAAATTTTTTTATTTTGATTGCTTCTAAATATAGATCATATTTTTTTCAAGCTGTAATTTCATAAAGATGCAAGTTTTGTGTGTGTATTGCCACTATTATAAACATAACTGTCATCATGTAGAGTAAAGCAAAATGTCAACATTTGTTTTAAAACAGCCTAGATGCCAAAATTATTAATCTATTTCAATTTTTTTGTTGAAAATACTCTTAAATCAAATTCCAAAGAGAATTATGAGAGTCCATTTTTAAATTTTTCTTTATTGCGCTTTTGTGTGAGAAAATAAAGAGAAAAAATTCTTAATTTTTACAACTTTATTTTTTATCTTTCCGTAAACAAACGAAAGAAGCTCAGAATCAATCAAAATCAGTATTGTGGCATCTAATATACGAAATTAATTTATAGGACGTTCAAATTAATTTTTTTGAACGAAGTGTATAAACAAATTTCAAAGTTGGTGGTTCTACGATTCAAAAATGTTTTTTTTTTCAACAAATCTAATTTGTATTCCACCGGTATTGGTGAAAAATGAAAAATATTGTAACCAATTGATATTTGTTAATTTTATAAACGCATTATATCAACTCAAAAAGAACACAATTTTTAGCAAAGTAGTTTAACTTTTGACCGAACAGTTGCATTTTCAAACAAAAAGATGAAATTTCTACCAAAAAGGTTAATTTTGTACCAAAAAAGACGAATTCATAATAAAACACATGAATTGTCAAAAAAGGCATGCAAACACAAATGGGACAATTAAATTTTCAGTTAAAAAAATTGATTCTGAACCAAAAAAAGAAATTTTTGACAAATTGGTTGAATTCTCAACCAAAACAGATTCTTTTCAACCAAACAGTTGCATTCTTAATATAAAAAAAAATCAAATTTCTACCAAAATAGATGAATTGTCAACAAAATATTTGAATCTTCGACCAAAACAGATTAATTTCAAACCGAATTTTTGCATTTTCAACCACAAAAAGATCGAATTTTTACCAAAATAGATGAATTTATAAGTCAAAAAGATATATTATCAACAAAATAGTTAAAGTTTCAACCAAGAAATATTTTTCATTCAAGAGAGAACAAACATTTAAATCAAATTTTTGAATTTTCAGGCCAAGAAGGTCAATTTTCTACAAAACAGTTCAATTTTTAACCCGCAAATATGAATGTCCAATAAAGGAGTTAATTTTCAACCAAATAGTTGAATTTCCTACCAAAATATTTGAATTTTTAACCTAATAGTTGAATTTTTTCACCAAAAAACACAAATTGTCAATAAAATTGTTGAATTTTTAACCGAAAAGGATGACTTTCTAACAAGTTTGTTGAATTCTCAACAAAACAATGACATTTTCAAGCAAACAATACAATTTTTAACCAAAAAGGATGAATTCTAAACCAAAAATATAATAGTACACTTTTCAACCAAGAAGAATTTAGTTTCAACCCAAATAGTTGGATTTACAACGAAAGAGATGAATTTTCAAGTAGAATAATGAATATTCAACTAGAATAGTTAAATTGTCAGTAAAAAAAATTAATAAAAAAAACAGAAAATTTTTAACCGAAAAAAAATTTTTCAATTAAAATGATGCATCTTCAATCAGAAAAGTGACCAGAAAACTTACAACCAAGTAGTTGAATTTTCAATCAAAAAGATGAATTTTTAACCAAGAAAATTAATTTTCTACCAAAAAACGAATTTTCATCAAAATAGTTAAATTTTCAACCAAAGAGATGAATTTTAAACTAAAATGATAAATCTTTAGCCAAAAATTAATTTTCAACAAAACAGTTCAAGTTTTATCCAAACCGTTGCAGTTTTAAACAGAAAGATGGAATTTCTACCAAGAAGATTAATTTTCTACCAAAAAAGAGGAATTTTCTACCAAAAAAGACAAATTTTGAATTCGGAAATCATTTACACTAAATAATAATAAAAATATGAACAATAATTGTTTATTTATTTCTAGGAAGATGAGTCAATATAGTTATACGGAGCTTCTTATCATAAAGGATAAAATGTGAGATGTTATAGAGAAAAAAAAATTCTACACAAAAATGCCTAACATGGGTATTTGCTTACAAATTTGTTATTAATAATTGATAATTAACTTTTCACCAAAAGTAGTTGGATTTTTTAAATGTGTTCTTTAATTTAGATCTCATTCGAATGAAAAAACGTCAACAAGGGGAGGGAGGTCCAAAGAGACAATAATAAAATAGCGAAATATTTTTACATTCAATTATGAAATTCAATTTTAATTGTATTCAATTATTATACCTCAGACTATGTACATCTTTCTGGTAACCTTATGATATTTATAATAAGTATCAGGATGACATTTTAATTATATAAACAGTATATTTAGAAAAACAAATGTATAGTAAACTGAAAAATATATTAAATATATTTTTCTGTAATTCGCGAGAAAGTGCTGGTTTTCCCATTTGTTTTCTGTGTAAAAAGTGACCGATTTGTTGTCGATGACGTGGCGCATGCGCAGTGTCGACCTTTCCGGGCAACAG
>JAUMHM010000085.1:25078539-25135540 GCA_032362435.1 Melikaiella ostensackeni
TGATATGAAAACTTAGTCCATGGCAATATTTCAGCCTCTCTATCAAACGTCAAAGTTACAGCTATGAATGAGGTTTCTTTTTCTTTGGCTTTCCTATTTTTATTTTATTTTTGTGCATTTAGGAATGTCGAATATTTTTAAAAAGTAAAAAAAGTCTTTTATGAGTATAACCTTGACCTTTGGTAGTGAAGCTTGAATATTTTCATGAAATAAAGTTTCATAGCAATAGAACAAATGGCAGTGACACTATAATAAGCGAATTTGTTCGTAAAAATTGTTTATAACAATGAAAAATGTTGTTGCAAGGTATACCACTGTAAAAAATTTTTGTTTTTCACATAAAAGGAATTATTTCACAGAAAAGAAAAATTTTCGATGCATAGAAATGCCAAATAAGTGAATTTGTTTATGAAAATTGTTTATTTGAATGACAAATGTTGTTAAATGGCAGTCTATTGTCTACAAATTCTATTCTTCAGACGAAGAGAGATGATTCCGCAGAAAAGAAAGATTTTCTGTGCAGAGAAATGCAAAATCAGTGAATTTGTTTATAATATTTGTTTAAACTATTAACTATTACTATTTATTGGTGCTTGTTCACAATTAAACATCAATTTTACACATTTTCGGAACAAAATATATGTAAGTTATGCATTCAAATTCCGAAAATGCAGTAGATAACAGTTATATACATTAATTTGTTTATAACAATTAAAAAAATCCAGGAATTTTACCGAAAAGTTAGATTTTTATCCAAAAAAAGTAAATTGAATAATTGTATACTCTTTTAAGGAAACAATAGTAATTTTTTTTAAAATGTGTATTTCGAACAAATGATTTTTACGAGGGTTTGGGACTGGTTATTTTCTCCAAAAAATGGTAAAATGATTGTTTGTCTAATGGTCTACTCGTATACAGACGAGTCAGTCGCCGAGTATCTCTCGTTCACTACACTTCGTTTTTTTCTGAATTTCCTTCCCGGTGAAGAATTTTTTTCATTATTCAAAAAATTTATTTTAAAAAAGTGGTTTAATGTTTCTATCTTTAAGAAGAAAGAGAAATCACCAGAATTAAAAAAAAATTGAAAAATAATAGAAATTTTTGTTCAATTAGTCTCGTGGTGAAGTGTTTTTTACACAACTTTATTCATATCTGCCGAGTGACAGCTGTTATACTTTTTATTAAAAGTCGTAGGTTAGTCATGACCAAAACATAATATTTTTTAAAACATTACGAAATGAATTTCCAACCAAAGAGATGAATTTTGTATCAAAAAAGATGAACAAAAAAAAAAATTAATTTTCAACTACAAAGGGAAATTTTCAAACAAATAGTTGAATCTGCAGCTAAACAATACAAATTTTTAACCAAAAATAAAATAGTTGAATTTTCGGTTAAAAAAATGATGGTTTCACAAAAAAAATCTTTTGTACAAAATAGTTAAATTTTCAACAAAAAAAATGACTTTTCAACTAAAAAATGGATAAATTTTCAATTGAAAATGGAGTAGTTAAATTTTTAATGAAGAAATGATGTTTTAACGAAAAAAGATGAATTCTCAACACAAAATGGAATAGTTGATATTTCAACCAAAAAACATTTTAGTTCCATACCAAAAACAGTTAAATTTAACAGAAAACGAACTTTTAACTGAAGCGTTGAATTTTTAGTCAAGAAGGAAAAAAATCAACCAAATTGTTGAAATTTCAAGGTAAAAAGGCAAATTTTCTGCAAAATAGTTGAAAATTCAACTCGCAAAAATGAATTTTCTACCAAAAAGACAAATTTTTAACAAAACATTATACTTTCTACCAACAAGGATGACTTTTTCAAAAAATTTTGGAATTTCAAACAAAATGCATGAATTTTCAACCAAATAGTCGAATTTTCAACTGAAAAAGATCATTTTCAACTAAAAATAGATTAGTTAAATTTTCATTTAGAAAAATTAATTTTGAACTAAAAAAAAACGAATTTTTAATCTTATTTTTCACTAAAACAAGACGGATTTTTTAACAAAAGACGTGAATTTTCAATTAAAAACGATGAATTTCAATCGAATGAATAAATTTCTAACTGGAATAATAAAAATACATGAAGTTTCAACAAAATGGTTCAATTTTAGACTAAAAAAGATCAATTTTCATCAAAAACAGTTTAATTCAACCCAAAAATCAAATTGTTGAAATTTCAAGCCAAAAAGGCGAACTTTTCGCGAAAACGTTGAATTTTCAACAAAACATTTAATTTTCAACCAAATAATTGAATTTCCTACCAAAATAGTTAAATTTGTAATAAAAAAACGAATTTACAGCCAAACATTTGAATTTTCAAATGAATAGGATGATTTTCTATCCAAATTATTAAATTTCGAAGAAAATAATTAGATTTCTAAACAAACAATAAGAATTGAAACCATAACAGATGAACTCTCAACCAATAATAGTTGGATTTTTAACCAAAAAGATGAATTTTCAACTAACCTGATGAATCTTTAAATAAAATATTTAAATTTTCCGTTAAAAATAAATAATTCATAACCAAAAAACGAGTTTTCGACAACTAAGTTGAGTTTCAAGTTAAGTAAGAAGAAAAAATCAAACAGATTGTTAAAATTTCAAGCGAAAAAGGCGAACTTCTCACAAAACCGTTGAATTTTCAACAAAAAAGTTAATTTTCAACCAAATAATTGAATTTTCTGCCAAAATAGTTAAATTTTTTATTCAGAAAAAAACGAGTTTACAACAAAACATCTAAATTCTCAAATGAATAGAATGATTTTCTATCAAAATTATTAAATTTGGAAGAATATAATCAGATTTGTAAACAAATAATATAAATTTTAACCATAAAAGATGAACTCTCAACCAATAATAGTTGGATTTTCAACCAAAAATATGAATTTTCAACTAGACTGATGAATCTTCAACTAAAATAGTTAAATTTTCTGTTAGAAATGAATAATTTTCAACCAAAAAACGAATTTTCAACAAAAAGTTGAATTTTAAGACAAAAAAGATAAAAAGTCAACCAGATCGTTAAAATTTCAAGCCAAAGAGGCGAATTTTTCACAAAACCGTTGAATTTTCAACATGAAAGTTAATCTTCAACCGAATAATTGAATTTCATACGTAAATAGATCAATTTTTATTAAAAAAAACGAATTTACAACAAAACATCTGAATCTCCAAACAAATAGAATGATTTTCTATCAAAATTATTAAATTTTGAACAAAATAATTAAATTTTTAAACAAATAATACAAATTTCAACCATAAAAGATGAACACTCAACCAATAATAGTTGAATTTTATGCAAGAAAGACGAAATTTCAACTAAACTGTCAACAAAAAAGTTAATTTTCAACCAAATAATTGAATTTTCTAACAAAATAGTTGAATATTTAATTATAAAAAAACGAGTTTACAACAAAACATCTAAATTCTCAAATGAATAGAATAATTTTCTATCAAAATTGTTAAATTTTGAAGAAAATAATTAAATTTTCAAACAAATAATAAAATTTCAACTATAAAAGATGAACTCTCAATGAATAATAGTTGGATTTTCAACTGGAGAGATGAAATTTCAATTAAGCTGATGAATCTTCAACTCAAATAGTTAAGATTTCAGTTAAAAATAAATAATTTTCAACCAAAAAATGAATTTTCAACAAATAATTTGAATTTGAAATAAAAAAAGAAGAAAAAATCAACCAGATTGTTAAAATTTCAAGCCAAGAAGGCGATCTTCTCACAAAACTGCTGAAATTTCAACAAAAAAGTTAATTTTCAACCAAATAATTGAATTTTCTACCAAAATAGCTAAATTTGTATTCAAAAAACGAATTTACAACAAAACATCTGAATTCTCAAATGAATAGAATGATTTTCTATCAAAATAATTAAATTTTGAATAAAATAATTAATTTTCAAACAAATGATTAAATTTTAATCATAAAAGATAAACTCTCAATAATAATAATAATAGATGGAAAAAGGAAAGTGTGAGGTTGGGTTTGGTTGACTCTTTCTTTTTCTCCCTCCTTTTTCATTTTTGTTTGTACATTTATTGTACATTTGTCTCTAATGAGCTGGAAAAACAAGTAGTCTCGAAGTTTAGTTTTGATTTGTGAACTTTTTGGGTGTTCCTTTTTCAGTACACAAAAAAATTTCCATAAGAAAATAGATTTTATTTCAATCTTTAATAAATTTCAAAAGAGACACTAAACAAGGTTTTGTTCCAATCTGCAGGGTTGCCTACGATTACTTAAGATTTCTGCTGATTGAGGTGTTGATGGTTAACTCAATTTACCAAAAGACATCTGTTTTACTTAAAAATAGTTCACAAATTTGAGGAAAACAGCAATTTTTTAGAAATGTGTTATTGGTTTGGATTATTACCTTTTTCTTTTTCGAAAAATGGAATAATCTGAAAAGATTAGTTCTAAATTAATCCACAGAATGCACATATTGTGTATATGGCATCTTTCTCTGAATAACATTTTTTATAGGCAACGAGTATATCATTTCTTTAACCTGAATATATGTAAAACCTTTTGACAACCTTATTTTTTGATAAGTACCAGGTTAACAGTTTAATTAGTAGTAAAAATGAAAAAATCTGAAAATATTATTACAAATCTTGTGGGTTGATTAAGAACCAATCCATTTAGATTATTTCATTTTTCAAAAAAAAAAGGAAATAATCCGAAGCAATAACACATTTTTTTAAATTGCTACCTTACTGAAGAAAATAGATCATAGAGCCAAGATAAAATCTTGTAGGTTGATTCAAAATAAATCTGTGTAGATTATTTCATTTTTCAAAAAAAAGGGAATAATCCAAACAATGGTACATTTCTAAAAATTGCTACCTTACTGAAGGAAATAGATCATAGTGCCAAGATCAAATCTTGTGGGTTGATTTAAAATAAATCTATTTATATTATTTCATTTTTCAGAAAATAAAAGAGGAAATAATCCAAACCAATAACACATTTCTCAAAATTGCTACCTTACTGAAGAAAATAGATCATAGTGCCAAGATCAAATTTTGTGGGTTGATTTACCTGTAGAACCAATCTATTTAGATTATATCATTAAAAAAAAAAATCGTCTTTTTTATACTACTGGGGACCAGCATGTCTCAATGCCAATTCAGATTTCTTCATCAGGGGCAATTTTTAGGAAAACTACAACAATTAATAATGAAAAAAATTTCAAAAAGTACCTGAAAATAAAAATAAAATTTATTATCAAATGTTATTTTCTTGATTCTGGTAAATTTCTTCCTGCATTTCACTGGTATCTGCAGAATTACGACAATTTACTCCCTGACAATTTGAAGAGTACGAGCAGACTGGTGATAGGCGATAAATGGTGTTCAAAGTGAATCTCTTAATGAGTATCTCCTTGGAAAACAATGCTGATATGACTTATGTTTTGAATCCGCTATAAATAAATGAAGAATTATTGATACTATATGACCTCACGCAGTATTGTTAATGCACTTTTCACTATCGTTCAGTTCTTTCACTTCGGTAGTTTTGCCAACAAGCGCACAGTGTGCCAAAAAGCACTTTTTTTGGACAAAAGTCGATCGACAGTTCAATTTTTCATGGAATTCAATGTATTTTCTTCAACTGACCATAATACTTACAGGTATAACGTTTAAGGTTCAATTTTTGACTTCTCTTCATGCAAGACTTTTTATTTAATAACAGATGAATTTTCTTTTCATAACTTTTAAAGTGTGCCACTGCTCTAAAGATTCTCAAATTTAATAAAACAGACCTTAAATCAGTATAAGAACTATACAGAAATAATTTACTATGTGCCGGAGTAAGAAAAAAAATGTTTTTAATGTTATGAACAAATTATTTTAGAAGTGTCATTTTTTCGTAATTTGCAATGATTAGTTATTGTGATTTATTAGTTCTGCATAAAATATGAGAGAAATCAGTATACGATTACGGTTAGTTAAAGTAGTTGCTCTTTTGTTATTCTTCATACAATTTTTGTAAACGAATACACAGTTAGACAATGTCTGAATGAGTAAGCTCAATTCCTTCCTCAGAATGAACTGAAAATATTCCTTTGCTGACTCCTTGTTGTCATATTTTGTAATTTGACAAAAAAATTTATTTATTCGAATAATTATTATAAACAAGTGCCCCCTTTTAACATTCTTCCATGACTCAATTTTCTTACCGAGTCGACTGAAAATGTCTTGCCAGTGACTTCTTGCTGTCATATTTTACGAATTAACAAAAACTGCCAATTATTCAAACAATTTATAGAAACAAATACCAATTTTTAGCTGGTTTCCATGAATAAGTGAGCATCAGGATTAGAAATGAGAATAAAAATCCAAGTAACAAATTGAATATTCGAAAAGAGAAAATGATCAAGCAATATGATAATAATTTGAATTATTGATAAATAACTGAGCAATATGTGCTGTGAACTAAAAATGTCTTATATAATCAAGAAGACATTTTTAGTTGATTCCTTCAAAAAAATGAGACCATACATGGAAAAAAGATTGAAATGTGCATTTGTTTATAAACCTTGTTTAAATCATGAACAATTATTGTTAATTAGAAAAATGTGACAAGAAGTCACTGTATAAACACTTTTAGTAAATTCTTAAAGCAAATGAGAAAATTCATGGAAAAAGATCGAAATGTGTATTTCTTTGTGTAAATTGTTTTATATAATCGACAGTTAGTGTAAATTCGAAAAATGTGAGAGCAAGAAGTCATTTGTGAAACATTTTTATTTGATTCCTTAAAAAAATGAGACCATTCACGGAAGAAAGTTAAAAATGTGCATTTGTTTGTAAACCTTGTTTAAATCATGAACAATTATTTTAAATTAGAAAAATATGACAAGAAGAAGTCACTGGTGAGACAGTTTCAATTAATTCCTCGAAGAAATGAGAAAATTTATTAAAAAAAAGATCGAAATGTGTATTCTTTCATGTCAGTTATTTAAATGATCGACAGTCATTGTAAATTCGAAAAATGTGACAGCACGAAGTCATTTGTAAGACATTTTTAGTTGATTCCTTAAAAAAATGAGATCATTCGTGGAAAAGATATCGAAATGTGCATTTGTTTAAAGGAATTGTTCAAATAATGGACAGTCATTGTTAGTTCAGAAAATATGACAGCAAGAAGTCACTGGCAAGACATTTTTAGTCGATTCCGTAAAAAAATGAGTCTATTCTTGAAGAAATGTTAAAAATGGCCATGTGTTCATAGCACTTGTTTAAATAAATAAAAAATTTTGTCAAATTACAGAATATGACAACAAGGAGTTGTTGAAAAGACATTTTCAGTTTATTCTGCGAAAAAATTAAGCTTACTCATTCAGACATTGTTAAAATGTGTATTTGTTTACAAAAATTGTTTAAGAATAACAAAACAGCAAGTATTTTCAACTAATCGTAATCGTGCATTGATTTCTTTCATATTTTGGGCAAAAACTATGAATTTCAATGACTAATCATTGCAAGTTATAAAAAAATGTAACTTGTTCATTAATTTGTTCATAAGATTATAAACAATTATCTTCCCTACTTCAACACAAATTTCATTTTTTATTAAATAAAAAATGTTGCTTTGAGAAAAGTAAGAAATTAACAATTACATTTTATATCTGGAAGCTTTACAGTCATCTTAAAAAAAATACATCAAAATCCGTTGAAAATTGAACTGTCGAGCGATTTTTGTCCAAAAAAAGTGCTTTTTTGCACACTGTAGGGCGACAACATCTAAATCCACCTATTCCTTCTAATCTCATCAATAACAAAATTAATTTTTTTTTAATCAATCATTCCGAAATTTTATATTACAATTTATCTTATTTATCAAATTTTTTGAATTTTTTCGTTGTTCTTCATGAATTATTTTTCATTTCAATCAATGGAAATATATTTAATATCATTCTTGAAACAAATCATTTAATAAAATCATTTGTCTATATTAGCTTTCATTCCAAGTGACAAGAAATTGTTATGCTTTCATTCTATCAGTTTTTTTAAATGTCACACTTGCGGTGAAAGTCGACTGCAGAAACCGCTGTCAATAAACTAATTATCGATGATTATCGATTAGAAAAAAAATATTTCCAGGGATCAGAAAATAGAAAATTATGAACAGGAAGAGTGGTGTATCGTTTAATGCTCAAGTATCGCTTTTCTATTCACCAATTTCTAATATATGGTATGTACTTCGTACAATCCGCGATGTACAATGTACAATGTACAATTTACAATTGAAAATTTAAAACAAAAATTTATAGATTCAGTATACGAATGGCGAATTTTCTATTCTTCTTTTTATCGGATAATAATACGTAGTTAGAAATTTAAAATAAAATTTTCCTGAACCAATGTCAAAATCAGAATAGATGAAAATTTTGAAAAGCCGTAAATTTGATGAAAAAATGTATTCTCGAGAATAACGTTATGATGAAGTTTCCTTTATTTACGGAGAAGTCTCATGCTCAATATGTTCATCTTTTCAAAACAAAATCGGTCCAAGATTCGGTCGTCGAGCTTCGCGCTCGGTGTTATATGTTCTTCATATGCAAATTAATAAATTTGTTTTTGATTTCAAACGAAAAAAGAAATTCATTTACTCAAAGCTCTATCGGCCTTAAGGAATACACTCTCATCACAATATTCGCGCTTCGCGCTTAATTTTCTGCGCTCACCGTATAATATATACAAATGAATAGTTGGAAAGAAGATTAAAAAATTATCTTGATGATTTACGATTGGTCCTATAAAAAAATATTCAACGTCAATTTTATTTGAATTTTTAAGAGCACAAATTCTACTCTTTTGACTTTTTTCTTACCTTGCGTCGTTTGGCTCAAAAATTAAAATAAAAATATGCCAATACCATTTTTCATACTTAAAAAACAAACTTTGCCTCTTGCCAAAAAACTTTAGGAAGAAAGCTCACAGGTCTTCGTAAAAGCAACAATTTTGATGTCTTCACTTTTTTCGTGTCTCGTGTTGTTTGCCTCAAAATTTGAATTTTCGATTTTTAAAGAAAATTCAAAAAGTTGTTATGACGATCTTGTAGGGCTTTCAAAAAGCAACGTTTTTCTTTTCCTGATTTTTTTTTCATATCGTGCATTGTTTGGCTTAAAATTTTCATTTTTTTTTTAAATTTTGCAAATGCTATAACTCTGATAATTTTCTTACAAAGTAGGAAAAAGACATTGGGATATATTAGTCGACTTCCTGAGTACTACGAGTATTCGGACATATAATTTTTAAATCTTGAAATTTCACCTTTTTTGGTTAAAATTGCAACTGCTTGGTTGAAAATAGATGTGTTTTGGTTGAAGATTCAACTATTTGGTAGAAAATAAATTTTTTTGTTAAAAATTCATATTATCGGGTTAAGAATTTAACTGTTTTGTAGAATATTCATCTCTTTAGCTTGAAATTTCAATAGTGTGGTAGAAAATTCAACTATTTGGTTGAAAATGAGCTCTTTTGTTAAAAAATCATATTTTCGGGTTGAGAATTTTAATAGTTAGAGAAATAATAGGTAGGAAATAGGTAGAAAAATTTTAAAAGTTTGGTGGAAAATAAACTTTTTTATTGAAACTTAATCTAGTTTTGTTGGAGATACAATTGATTTGGTAGAAAATTCAACCACTAGGTTAAAAATTACCTTTTTCGGTGAAAATTCATCCTTTTTAGTTAAAGTCAACTGTTTTTGATAAAAAAATTGGAATCTTTTATGATTGAAATATCAAGTATTACATTTATCGTTGAGGTTTCACTTTTTTTGGTTAAAAGTTCACCTATTTGATTGAAAATTAACTTTTTCTGAAGATCCATTTCTTCGGGTTGAAAATTCACCTGAATTGGTATGAAATTCAACCATTTGGTTAAAAATAAACTTTTTTGTTAAAAATTCGCTCATTTTATTCGCATTCAACTGTTTTTAAATAAAAATTTGAATCTACCTTTATTGAAATATCAACCATCACATTTTTCTTTGAGAATTAACCTTTTTTGGTAGAAAACTTAACTAATCGGTTGAAAATTAACTTTTTTCTAAGATCCATATTTTCGGGATGAAAATTTAACTGTTTTGTAGCGAATTCGTCTTTTTGGCTTGGAAATTCAACAATTTCGTTGAAAAATTTTTTCTTTATTGACTAAAAAGTATTTTTTGGCCGAAAATTTCACTATTTTTTCGAAAATTCGTTTCTTTTGTTTAAAAATACATCTCTTTTGGTAAAAATGTCATCTTTCTTAGTTAAAAATGTAACGTTTCTGTTGAAAAATTCTTTTTTTTGCTTGTAGATTCAACTGTTTCGATAGGAAATTCAACCCTTTGGTTGAAAATTAACTTCTTTGCTGAAAATTCGTCCATTTTAGTCGAATTCAACTGTTTTTCATTAACAATTTGAATCTTCCTTGATTGAAATATCAACTATTACATTTTTCGTTAAGAATTCACCTTTTTGGTTGAAAATTCACTAGTTGGTTGGAAATTAACTTTTTTGTTGCAGATTCATAATTTTGTAATCAAAATTCAACTGTTGTGTAGAGAATTCTTCTGTGTGGCTTGGAAATTCAACAATTTCGTTGCAATATTTTTTCTTTATTGACTGAGAAATCCTTCTTGGTCGAAAATTCAACTATTTCGTTGAACATTCATAGTTTTGGATCTAAAAATCAACTGTTTTGTAGGAAATTTGACTTGAAAATTCAACAATTCCGTTGAAATATTTTTTCTTTATTGACTAAGAAATATTTTTTGGCCGAAAATTTAACTATTTTGTTGAAAATTCGTCTTTTTGGTTTAAAAGTTCATCTTTTTTGTTGAAAATTTCCTCTTTTTTTGTTTCAAAATGTAACTATTTGTTGAAAAATATTCTTTTTTGCTTGAAGATTCAACTGTTTTGCTAAGAAATTCAACTATTTGGTTAAAAAATACCTTTTTGTTGAAATTTCCTCCATTTTAGTCGAATTTAACTGTTTTTAGTTAAAAATTTGAATCCTCCTTGGTTAAAATATCAACTATTACATTTTTTGTTGAGAATTCGCCCTTTTTGGTTGAGAATTCAACTACTTGGTTGAAAATTAACTTTTCGTTGACTATTAATAGTTTTGGAAATAAAATTCAACTGTTTTGTAGAGAAATCGTCTTTTAGACTTGGAAATTCAACAATTTGTTGGAAACATTTTTTGTTTCATGACAAAAAAATTTTTGTTGGTTGAAAATGCAACTATTTAGTTGAAAAATAACTATTTTGTTTAAAATTGATCTTTTTTGGTTAAAATGCAACTTTTTGTTGGAAAACTCAACTGTTTGGTAGCAAATTAACTTTTTTATATGAAACTCGTCCTTTTTGTTTGAATTCAATGGCCTTTGACTTTAAATTTGAATCTTTTTGGTTTAAATACCAACCATTACATTTTTCGTTGGGAATTCACCTTTTTTGGTTGAAAATTCAACTGCTTGATTGAAAGTTGAACTACTTTGTTGAAAATTCTTTTTCCTTTCCATTAAAGATGCATTTTTCAAGTTAAAAATTCATCATTTTGGTTGAAAATTTAACTATTTTGTTGAAAATTCGTTTTTTTTTTGGTTTGAAAATTTCCTTCCTTTAGTAGATATTTTATCTTCTTTGGTTAAAAACGTAACCTTTTGGTTCAAAATTATTCTTTTTTGCTTGAGGATTCAACTGTTTCGGTAGGAAATTCAACTATGTTGTTGAAAATTAACTTTTTTGTTGGAAATTCGTCCATTTTAGTCGAATGTAACTGTTTTATAATTGAAAATTTGACTCTTCCTTGGTTGAAATATCAACTATTAAATTTTTTGTTGAGAATTCACACTTTTTGGTTGAAAATTCAACTACTTGGTTGAAAATTAGGTTTTCATTAAAGATTAATAGTTTTGGATTCAAAATTCAACTGCTGTGTAGAAAACTCGTCTTTTAGGGGTAAAAATTCAACAATTTTTTGGAAACATTTTTTCTTTCATGACAAGATTTTTTTCTGGCCAAAAATACAACTATTTAGTTGAAAAATGACTATTTTGTTCAAAATTTATCTTTTCCGGTTGAAAATGCAACTATATGGTGGAAAATTCAACTATTTGGTGAAAAATAAACTATTTTATATAAAATTCGTCCTTTTTGTTTGAACTCAATAGTTTTTTATTTAAAATTCAAATCTTTTTTGGTTTAAACACCAAATATTACATTTTTCGTTGAGAATTCACCTTTTTTGGTTGAAAATTCTGCTGCTTGATTGAGAGTTGTACTACTTTGTTGAAAATTCGCTTTCTTTCTCGTTGAAGATTCATCATTTGAGTTAAAAAATTAATCTTTTTGGTTGAAAATTTAACTATTTTGTTAAAAAATTCGTTCTCTTGGTTTGAAAATTTCCTTCTTTTAGTAGAAATTTTATTTTTTCTGGTTAAAAATGTATCCTTTTGGTTCAAAATTATTCTTTTTTGCTTGAGGATTCAACTGTTTCTGTAGAGAATTCAACTATTTGGTTGAAAATTAATTTTTTTGTTGAAAATTCGTCCATTTTAGTCGAATTCAACTGTTTTTGATTAAAAATTTGAATCTTTTTTGGTTGAAATACCAACTATTACATTTTTCTTTAAGAATTCACCTTTTTCGGTTGAAAATTCTCTAATTGGTTGGAAATTAACTTTTTTGTTGCAGACTCATAATTTTGAATTCAAAATTCAACTGTTGTGTAGAGAACTCGTCTTTCAGGGGTAAAAATTCAACAATTTGTTGGAAACATTTTTTCTTTCATGAAAAGATTTTTTTCCGGCCAAAAATGCAAGTATTCAGTTGAAAAATGACTATTTTGTTTGAAATTTATCTTTTCTGGTTGAAAAGGGAAACTATTTGGTGGAAAATTCAACTATTTGGTAAAAAATTAACTATTTTATATAAAATTCGTCCTTTTTGTTTGAACTCAATAGTTTTTTTATCTAAAATTCGAATCTTTTTTGGCTTAAATACCAAACATTACATTTTTCATTGGAAATTCACCTCTTCTGGTTGGAAAATCTGCTGCTTGATTGAAAATTGTACTACTTTGTTCAAAATTCTTTTTCTTTTTCGTTGAAGATTCATTGCTTATGTTGAAAAATCAATCTTTTTGGTTGGAAATTTAACTATTTTGTTGAGAATTTGTTTTTTTTTGTTTTGAAAATTGTCTTCTTTTAGTAGAAATTTCATCTGTTTTGGTTGGAAATGCAACTGTTTGCTTGAAAATAACAAAAAGAAAATTGATTTGATTCAGTATATATCTAGTACTACAAAAGTTACTTTCACAAATGAAAAACCATTGTTCTTTAATTTTTTTATTACAATTTAAAAGAAAAATTAGCTCGCTCAAAAAAATTCTCTAATCAAAAAAAAATTTTCTGACATTTCCAGATATTTCCAGATAAATAAAAATTCCCTGATCAAACAATTAGGACTTCGTTGGCGGTGTTGGATCAATTACCATGTTTCCAGGGGGTCTTTGCGATTAAGGGATCACATAAAAGGGGATCCCGTACGAGTGAGCAAGCTTCCATGAAATTGAGGGTTATAGTTCCGAGACATAGTTGGGGGAGGTAGACGTCCTTTCATTCATTATTTTTTTCTTCTCCCCTTTCTCTACTGCCTTTAAATTCTGATTCCCGTAAAACCGATGTCGTGTCGGATGCGAATCAATTCTGCGAAATTAAACGGAAACGCAGACTGGATTTTTCACCTAAGCCGAAAGATCGTGTGCTATGAGTACGCTAACCGGATTCGGCGAAATCGTTGGCGGTCACGGGAATTCTAAGGTGTGGGGCACCAGACAGTCACTCGTATATTTTTTTAGCCTAACACACTTTTCTAGTGAATGAACTCCGCGAAATGAGGTTTTTGCCAATTAAGCAAAAATTGCATTGTTTATTATAGTTTTAATCAATTTGAATGAAGTGTTTTCATGTGAAACGACTTTCATTTGAAGCGAATGATATACGGAATACAAGGTTCGTTTGATAAGTAAGGTATATCTCCTGCTAGATGGCGCCAAAATGAACTTTGTAGCACATGGCCAAGAAACAGCACTCTTTAAATTAACCTCCACCAAGCTTCAGCCGAAATCGACGCTTAGTTTCTGTTTGCCATACGTTGAATTGAGCGTGTGAGTAGTTTTAAAAAAAATGGAGAAATCAGAGTTCGCAGTGATAAAGCGATTGCTAACTCCTGATCAAAAGCGCAACCGAAAAGACGTTTCAGCGCAGAGTTTGGCAAAGTTTAATCGGAATCCGCAGAACATTTTGGGTCCATTCGTGACTAAGGGCAAAACCTGGATCCATGACTATATACCCGAGACAAAGCAGCAATCAAAGCAGTGGCTAGTGCCTGGTGAAAGGGCAACAAATGAAGGGGGAGACTATTTTGTCAGCTTGGAAGGTGATGAACGGAGTGTTTTTGGATTTTCAAGGAATTATCCTCATTGATTACTTGGAGAAGGGTGAATCTATAACAGGAACGTACTATGCATCATTATTAGACCGTTTAAAAGTCGAGCTACAAAAAGAGACGGCCTTATTCTGCAGACTTGACTTCATGCGACTTCCTTGTGTTTCCGAACTTGAAGACGTGGCTCGGTGGGAAGAGATTCTCATCCAAAGAACGAGTAATCGATGTTGTAATTGCGTACTTTACAGACCTCGAGAAATCTTTCTTTTCTAAATGGATAAAAAATTGTAATCTCGTTGGACTAAGTGCGTAGCCCTCAAAGGAGAGTATGTTGTTAAATAAAGGCAAATTGAAAAAAAAAATTTACTTGCCCTTTTACCAAACTTATCAAACGACCCTTGTATGAAGTGCCACTCTTGCTTCTGAAGAAAATGTAAATGAGACAAAATGATATGATTATCAGTTCTCTTAAAACCAATGTTGAAAGTGATAATGATGATCATAAACTATGTTACTTAAAAAAATATCTATTTGAAAAAACATTCACGAATTTCGTAAGATGATTTTGAGAGAGGGATTTTGAAGATCTCATGTCAGAAAAATTGTTACTAAAAAAAATAATAGATCCAAAGGCATTACAACTTGGAGGAACGTCCAGCAGGAATTCGATCTGTCAGACAAAAAGTGAATTTTCTCTTGAAGAAAATGTGTAATTTATTGCATTATAAGACTTTTTGATAATGTTAAAGAATTTAACTCAAAATGCTGTAAATTTCTGAAATTTCAAATAAAAGTATTGCACTTTCTACAAAATAGATAAATTTTCATCCAAATAAATGTATTTTCAACTGAAAAAATG
The DNA here is from genome assembly GCA_032362435.1 of Melikaiella ostensackeni. Taxonomy (NCBI): domain Eukaryota; kingdom Metazoa; phylum Arthropoda; class Insecta; order Hymenoptera; family Cynipidae; genus Melikaiella; species Melikaiella ostensackeni. Next base: position 25,093,879 of record JAUMHM010000085.1, read on the forward strand.
AACTTTCAAACAAGCAGCTGCATTTATAACCAAAAAAAGGAAATTCCAATCAAAAGAGATCAATTTTAAAACCAAAAAGACAAATTTTCTACGAAATAGTTGCATTTTCAACCCAAAAATATGAATGTTCAACCAAGAAGATTAATTTTCTAACAAAAAAGAATTTTTTTGACCCAGAAGGAGGAATTATCAACAAAATACAAAAAATTTTAACCAAGTAGTTGAACTTTCAACTAAAGAAGATTTATTTTCAACCAAAAGACAAATTTTCTAAAGAATAGTATAATTTTTGATGTGAATAATGTATTTCCACATGAAAAAAACTAACTCTCAAGAAACCACTTTAATTTTTAACTAAGCAAATTTTAATCATTAGAAAAAATTGCATGATCGATGTCAATTTTTCAGGCCAAAAACGAATTTTCTACAAAAGAGTTGAATTTTTAACCAAAAAATAATGACTTATAACATAATTGTTGAAGTTTCAACAAAATAATGAAATATTTAACTAGATAGTTGAAGTCTCAACTCAAAAAGAAAATAAATTTTCCACCAAAAATGGAATAGTTAAATTCCCAGTTAAAAAATTAATTTTCACCGAAAAAGACTAACTTTCTCCAAAATAGTTAAATTTCTAACCAAAGAGAATAATTTTCAACTTTAATGATAAATCTTCAACCAAAAGATCTTTCTTCAACAATGTAGTTCCATTTTCTACCAAGTAGTTGAATTTCAAACTGAAAACGATGAATTCTCAACAAAAACTGTAATAGTTGATATTTTAACCAGAAATGATCTTAATTTCAAATCTAATATAATTGAATTCAACCAAGAAAGAGAAATTTTCAAAAAAATATTTGAACCTTCAACTGAAACAGATAATTTTCAATAAAAACGATAATAAAATTTTAAACCAAATAAGTACATTTTCAACCATAAAAGATGAACTTTCAATCAAGAAGATTAATTTTCCATTGAATGAGACGAATTTTCAACAAAATATTTGAATTTTTAACCAACCAAAGTAGTTGAATCCTCAAATGAGACAGATTAATTTTGTGCCCAACATTTACATCTTTATCAAAAGAGGATGAAATTTCTATCAGAAGAGATGAATTTCCAAACTAGAATGTATAATTATATATTATTATATTACGATAACCAAAAATATAATGGTAGACTTTTCGAGCACAAAGAAATATACTTTCGAACAAAAATAGTTGGTTTTTCTTCTTGGGTTTTATGAATTCAGTTCGCCTTTACGTCGAAAGCCAAAAAAAGTGCAAAACAGGGGAATAGAGAAAAGACTGTGAAGTCTGCGGTAAGTGAATAGGAATTTGTCATTAAAGCAGACGCAACCTAAAGTTTTTATTGAAAGAAAATCAAGAAGAAACAGGAAAAACACTAAACATTGCGTTGCAGTATGAGGAACAGCAAAGATATACTGCAGCAGAAGAATAAAACAAAACTTTTAAAGTCATTGAGATATGGAACGTTTGAATTGAATCTAAAGAAAGAAAGTTGCATATTGTCTGATTAAGAAGGGACTACTTTACAAGAGAAAACAGAAGAAAAATAAGAAGAAATCGTAGATCAACCAACATCCATCTTTGATCAGTCACCTGTAATTTTCCGAATGAATAGTCCTCGATCAGTTCATGTAACAGAAACCAATTATAATTAAATTATTACAACTTTTAAATCACAATTGAGGAATTATAGCAGATACATTCCAAACGAACAATCTTGGTGGTGATAATGGTGGTCATGATGGACAATGCTGATAATGATGATTATGAAAAACCTATCTACGTATTAGAGGATATTACCATGTTACTAATTATGATTCCTTCTGGAAACAATATTCAAACTATAACTGCAAGACATTTATTCTCTGTATCCTATCATAATTTATATTGAAGAATGCAGAAGAAATCTGAAGTTTCTATTTCTAAAAAATCAAGAGGAAATAGGGGAAACAATAAGCGTTGCGTTGTAGTATAAGCAAGAGCAAAGATGTACAGAAACAGAAAGAGAAACGATATCTTTTAAATTCTGTGGGATATAGAACCTATGAATTGAATCTGAAGAAGGAAAGTAGGATATTGTCCGATTAAAAAAGGACAACTTCACAAGAGAAATCAGAAGAAAAATGAGAAAAAGTCGTAAATAAACCAACATTCGTCGTTGATCAATCACCTGTAATTTTATTACTCAATAGTCCTCGATCACTTTATGCAACAGAAACCAATTATAGTTATATTATCACAACTTTGAAATCACAATTGAGGAATTCTAGCAGATGTATTTCAATCGAACAATCTTGACGGTGATAATGGTGATCATGAGGGACAATGCTGATAATGATGATCATCAAAAACTTATCTACGTGTTAGACGATATGACCATGTTACTAATTGTAATTCCTTCTGGGAACCATATTTAAACTACAGTTGCAAGAAATTTATTTTCCGTACTCTATCATAATTTATATAAATGAATGAGAAGAAACCTGAAGTTTGTATTTCTACAAAATTAAGAGGAAATAGGAAGAACAATAATCGTTGCGTTGTAGTATAAGAAAGAGCAAACATGTATAGAAGCAGAAAAAGGAACCATATCTACTAAATTCTGCGGGATATAGAACCTATGAATTGGATATGAAGAAGGAAAGTTGGATATTGTCTTATCAAAAAGGGACTACTTTACAAGAGAATCTATAGTAGAAGAAAAATAAGGAGAAATCGCAGATTAACCAACATCCATCTTAGATCAATCACCTTCAATTTTCCTAATCAATAGTCCTCGATCAGTTTATGCAACAGAAACCCGTTATAATTAATTTATCACAGCATTCGAATCATAAGTGGCGATGTATAGCAGATGTATTTCAATCGAACAATTGTCTCTCTACAACAAATGAACCATAAGTCCTAGCCTTCAACACATGAATTTAGGGACCTGCATCTTAAGAAATGAACCACAAGAGCTAAAGTTTAGCAAATAAATTTTGGAGATTGATCCTTAAGAGATGAATTTTAGCTGATGAATTATAATTCATGAGCTATAAGGGATGAGCCTCAATGAAGAATGTAAGCAGAACTAGCAGTGTTTCGCAAGAGAATGGAAGCACAAAGTCAAAAGAGGCAAGGCGTTTCTGCCACCTGAAGGATCTGGCTATAGTTGTACCCCTAAGGCGTGGGCAGAATTCGACGAAATTGAGGGTTGCGAGGATCCAAAGGAGGGGGCAGCAGACAGCTATCCAGTCAGTCAGCTAACCCATCCATCCATCTATCCGACCAACCAGCCAGAAGCCCCTTGCGTGAGTCTACCGAAACTTCTCGGCTACCTACACCTACCTACTAAGAGCGTTGAACCCCGAAATTAATGTTGTAATGCACTGCCATCCCAGGCCGTTCTAGCCCACCCCGTCTCTCATCCCCACACCATACCATTTCGCGTCCCATACCATTTCGCTCCATACTATGCATTCTATTCTCTTCACTACAAGATCGCTCGATAGCATCCACTCTCCATTTAGCGGTTTAGCTCTTACCAAAGAATTTCGAATTGTCTCTTCATCATCAGATTATTTTAAAGGAACTGGTTCTCTGGGTATCTTCAAGATTCTGGGGCTGAAGATTTGCTTCTAGATGAGGATGTTGGATTCGCTATTTTGATAAAGATTAGGTTTGCTGAAGAAGAATTGAAAATACTTTTCTTAACGGATGTGAAGTAATTTCGGTAACTACAAGTGTAAGATATGTTCTCTTATTCTTGTTGAATTCGTATAGGTAAAGTTGTAATATGATTATGATGATCCTGTTTGGAGGATCTCAATAGTTCTTATGATGAAGAGAAGAACTGCAAATGATGAAGGTCAAATGCTAGATCGGAGAATTTTTGCTACTTGCCGTAGAAACACCTGTCTTCGGACATTAGCCCAAACTTTGGACACTCAGTTTTTTTTGCTTCTACATAACCAAATAGTATAAAAGCAACAAAAACATTAAAGTCTAGGATCAGAAATGTGAGAAGCAACTCTTATTTTCCAAAAATAAGTATATATCCTAGAAGAATAGGTGTCCGAGGTTTGAGCCAGTTTCCGAAGTTACGTGATTCTACAGTAACATAATTATGAAAAGTGTTTCTGGTTTTGTTGTCTATAGAAGAATTGAACGTGTTGTTCCTCTATTGGGGAAAAATCTAGTTCATATATTGTAAGATATGTCACTCCATCATCTTATAATGCCATGGACTTTAGTTTGCTATGTGATGCAACACTAATTATTATGACGCGTTATTTATTTATTTACTTGATTATAAATTCAATAAAAATACATGAACTCTATCAGGATTCGTGAAAAAAATTTCAAAACAGGTTCTCTGAAGATGGTAGGTAATAATTTTAATTTTGTTTTCTGAAAAACTTTAACGATTATATTATATACGATTTATTTATTATATGAATTGAAAATAAAAAGTATATATTTGGTATAGTAGAATTGATAATAAAGATGTTTATTACATTGCTCTTTTATCATGGGATGAATAGAGTGCTTTTTTTATCACCAAGGTTAATTGTTATAATGAGGATGTTGATTCGAATTGACGACGAATTCATGCAATTTTATTTATCTTTCCTGTGAGAAAAGATGCTTACGTTGGGGAGAAAATATAAAGTGTAAGTAAGATTCATTTTAAAAAATCATCATAATGCAATTATAAGGAGGATGTTAAAGTGGGTTGCAAATTTCTTTTAATCAACTATTGTAAGGATGATGATCTTTCGAATTCTCTTTTCTAGAGAACAATATCATACTTTTTCACACTATTCTAATGATTTTTATATAATTATGAAATGATATATCAATTAATACTTTGTTAAAGGACATGGCAATGATTCTTATAGTGAAAAAATAAAACGAGATTATGAGGATATTCTTTTGGTTTTCTCGATGAATAGTTTATCTGAAGGAACTGTTCTAATTCCATATTGTGCTGCGTGGCTCTTTACAATGTTATAATGACATAGATACGATTCTGCCATGGTTCGTTAAATGATATGCTAATCAATTTATGCCAATCAAAATTATTACAATTAATGTAGTTCACATGCTTTTCCTTATCATTAATGTTACTCAGGGATGATGATCATGTTGATTTTGTAATTTTTGGTATTCATCTACTGAGATTTTCACAATATGGGTGGTGAAAATCTGAGAACACCTTCAAGCATGTCGAAGTTTTTAATTTTCTGAATAATTATTCCAAATTGTATTGTTCATCCATTTAAAGAAATTCGTATAATTGTAAGAGTCTCTTCATCATATTAGGATGATGTAGATAACTGATGATATGCTATTAGTTATCTGCCAGTATGACAGTGATTACAATTGCGATATGCTTCTTCAAAATCTTTATCATCTTTTAATATTATAATTGATAAAGACATCTACAAGATGATTATGATCTTGGAAGGCTATACCATGCTTCTCAATCATCATACTATATGAAGCGGAAAATTAATATTTACAATGTAGATTAATGATTGTTCGTCGAATTGAGGAAATGATTAAATCGTTTGTGAAACATGCATCCCTATCATGCTATGAATGAAGAGATGATTGATTGCGAAAGGTGGAAGAGGACGATAATGATGTTTTGATTTGTGAACATGCTTCCTTATCACCTAATTAAATCGTATATGACTCTAATATCTTCAGAATTAATCATCCTTACAAACTCAACATCCAACTTCATTGTAGTAAATTCCTCCATCCCATTGATTCAACTCCGATAATTTACGATCTAATCGTCAAGAAAATTATTTATAGCTCACGATCAAGCTACAGTTACACTATACGCATTACACCTTACGCTATCAACTCGTGATTACACAACGGTTGCAGTTCAAACCACTTCGGAGATCTCAATGCATTTGATACTTAGTTGCGATTGTGATGAAACTGTCAATTATCGTAATAGTGGGCCCTAAAGTACTCCTTTCACTCAATCTCAGAGAAGCAATTTCAGAAACTGTGGTTCATCAAGCCTAATTTCCTTTGCTTCGTGAAATTGGAAGATCGATTCTGATCCTTAATTTAAGCAGTTGCTTTTTCCCTTTCCTTTTCCCCCTTTTTTTTCTCAAGATTCAATTCACTCTTTAACTCAACGCACTTAAGTACCGGCACCTTAGAAGGTGCTTTCGCTGGCACTTTCAACTTACTCGCGGTTCTCGAGGCTTCCGGCCGGCGTAAAACGCCCGAGTGTTAAAATAATAGCATCGCGTGACGTAACGCTGCAATTGCAACTGCACTTCAGCAATAACAGTAACTGGATGAAATGCACATTTGGGTCACGCTTCTGGGCCTTCTGTTACACCGTGTTTTTTTTTAAAGAATTGAAAGTTTGGATTTTTTTACAGCTTTCGAGTTACCTGTATATTTGTCTTCCAATTAAAAGACTTATTTTGATGACATTCAAATTTATTAACCACACCAATTTAAAGTTGTTTCTCGCATAGACGTGTTCTCACTGAGCGGGAAGTTTGACGCCGAGGCTATCGAATGTCTGTCGGTAACCGGCTGCGCTCGGGAGTTTTGGTTTTCTGCAGTTTTCCACTCCCTTGACCAAATGTTCAGGCGAATGAGAGCGCTCCTAATAAAAATCCGGCTGCAGACGTGAGGAGATTTAAGAGATTGTGAAACAGGCGTTGCTTGAAGGCTTATTGAAAAAGAAAAAATTTCCCCGACTCCTTTATTCACAACCGTAAATCATCAGTTTCCACCTTGCAGAAACCTGATCCCGAAAAGCAATTGGCTTGTGGCAGCTTTCCTATTATAGAAATTGAAATCTAATCTGTAAAAAATGCACTAACCTCTGCTATAATTATATATAACACAGCATCAATCTTGATCCTCAAACATCGTCTGATAAAAGGCCATCGTCAGCATGCTCAAAATGTCCACTTACGTGAAATTTGACTGCCAAATTTTCACGTTCAAAAAATACATCACTTCTCAGTGTGAAAGGGTGAAATGTCAGTTTGACGTAAAAAGTGAAAGTGGAGGAGAGATGAAGAGTGAAGAATAGGGGACAGGTTGTGGAGTGATGAGAGCCTCTGCGAGAGCGGCGCCTGTCTGCGAGTATGCTGACCACAGTGTTCCCTTATTCAACCGTCATTATCCACCAGTGACATATCCATTTCAGATTTTATTAATTTATCTAGTGTAGAGTTTGTAAATTACAAGTGATACGATTTTCAAAATAGAAAGGAAGCAGACGAGAAGAAGATAAAAGGAGGGAAGAAACTGTGAAAATAGAAGAAAACCCTGGTGAAAGTTTCGGATAGGAATTCATTTCGAATCGTTCCGAAATCTGTATCCGAACCAATGCGAATCATTTTGATCCAATTCGCAAAAAGTTCTTAATTTCGTTCGATTTAAATCGGTTAAAGATTGATCCGACTCAATCCGATTCAATCCGAAACAATCCGAACCAATCCGGACCAAATTTTCATTATGAAATAATCCGAACTCGAATTGATACGTACTGTATTTTCAATCCGAATGAATCCGAAATCGGATTGAATCGGATTTATTCGAATTAAAAATAGGTTTAGGTCAATCCGAGTTCGAATTGATTCGGATACATTCGGTTCGGAAATTTGGTTCGGACTGATTCAGATTGAATCGGATTGAGTCGAATTGATTCTTGACCGATTTGGATCGAAAGAAAATGAGGTTATTTCCCGGTTTCTTCCCGGTGAATTGTTAATTTTTCCAGGGCAGCTTAAAAGAGTTTAGCAGATTTGAATGACTTTGAACGATTTCAAAAATTTTCGAGAGATTTCTGAAGATTTTACAAAGATTTCAAAGATTCCGAAAGATATCAGAAGGTTTGAAGAAATGTACAAAGATTTTAAAGGTTCCAAAAGATTTCAGAAGATTACAAAGATTTTACAAAAATCTTATGAAAATTTTTAAAAATTCTGAAAGTTTAAATGATTTGAATAATTTCTAACGATTTTCAGAGATTTCAAGAGATATCTGAACATTTCAAAAGATTCAAGAAATTTCTGATTCGGAACAGGGAGTTCTGGAAAAGAATTATAATTCTGAGTTTGAACATCAGATTATTTTTGGTCAAAGGAATTAGAATTCTGATTGGGAACAGACAATTTGTAAAAAAATTATAATTCTGAATTTAATCACGGGTTTCTTTAATTCCCTTCTTCTAAATCAGAATTTAGAGTATTTTGAAAAATTCCCGTTCCAAGTCAAAAATTCCCTATTCAAAGTCAAATTATAATTCTTAACGAAATTTTCTGTTCTAAAAAGAACCCAAAATGAAAATTATAATTCTTTGAAGAAATTCGCTGTTCTGTTTCAGAATATTATAATTCTGTTAAAAAATTTTCCACTTAAATTCCCTGTCCCAAAGTTAAAATTTGAATACTTCATGGAGATTTTCTGTTTCAAGTAACAATTATATTTATTTCGAAAAATTCTCTATTTTAAGTGAGAATTATATTCATTTACAAAATTCTCTACTATCATCCAGAAATATTATTAATTCCCTATTCCTAAAATTTGAAATAGAGGAATTTCAAATTCCGGCAAAGTTTTGGTTGCAAAAAAAAATTAATTGAAAAAAAATCTGATTTAAAACAAAAAAACTTTTTAAATCTGACAAATTCTCACTTGGAACAGGGATCATTTTTTTAATAACATTTTTACGAATCATAGTTCAAATTTTTTCCCAAATTTTCCGTTAAATGGTGAAAATTACCTTTTCCAATATAAAATTATAATTCTTGAAGAAATTCCCTGTTCCAAAGTCAAAATTAAAATTCTTTACGGGAATTTTTTTATATTTAATTCATTTATGTCTAGTCCGGACCCATAACTATAAATTCTTTCAGTAAATTCCCTGTACTTTCGAAGCGTGCCGAATTCTGACTTGTAACAGACATTTTTTTTTAATTCCCTTCTTCTAAATCAGAATTGAAATTCTTTTACAAAACTCCCATTCGATTAAAAAAATTTCCTGTTCCAAGTAAAATTATAATTTTTTACTCGAGTCTCCCATCCCAACTCGGAGTAATTTTTTTAAGAAAATTCTTCACTAAAATTCCCTGCCCCAAAGTGAAAACTATGATTTATCACGGAAATTCTTTTTGGTTAAAAATTCAATTATTTTGTTGAAAATTCATATTATCGGGTTGAAAATTCAACTGTTTTGTAGGAAATTCGTCTTTTTGGCTTCGAACTTCAACAATTTGGTTGAATTTCTTTTTCTTTTTGACTGAAGAATATTTTTTGGTTGAAAATTCAACTTTTTGCTTGAAAATTATCTTTTTTGTTGAAAATTCATATTTTCAGATTCAAAATTCAACTGCCTTGCAAAGAATTGATCTTTCCGGCTTGGAAAGTTGAAAATGTGTTTCGATGGTCATCCTTTTTGGTGGAAAATTCAATTGTTTTGTTGAAAATTTAACTATTTCGTAGAAAATTCGTCTTTTGGTCTTAAAAATTTAACAATTTCGTTGACATTTTTTTCTTCTCGGCTCAAAAATCTTTCATGGTTGAAAAGTCAACCTTTTTAGTTGAGAATTCAATTGCTTTGTTGGAAATCGCCTTTTTTCAAAAATTTATATTTTCTAGTAGAAATTTCAACTATTTTGTAGAGAATTCGTCCCTCTTGGGTTGAAAACTCAACCATTTTGTTTACATTTTTTTTCTTGACTGCAAAATATTTCTTGGATGAAAATTCACCTCTTTTTTTCAATATGCATAGACAATCCCTTTATTAAACTATATCGCAGTATCCTAAAAAATATTGTAACCCATGAAACACTGTCGAAATATGGTAAAGTTTTCCGAAATCTTTTAGAAATGTGATCGAGGGGTTGATAACTGGTGAAGTCAGATACACACTTCTAATGAAATCTCCTGGAGTCTCCTGAAATATCTGAAATATCCTGAAATATCTTATGTCATTTGAAGTCACTTCAAATCATTCAAATTCGCTTAAAGTTACTTGAAATCATTTGAATTCAACTGAAGTCACCTGAAATCTCATGAAGCTAGTCAATCCTTCTGAAATTTCTGAATTGATTTGGCTGTAATGAAAGCTAATCCTTGTTGACGGCGGAAATACCGAAACTGTTGTCTGTTTTCACGTATTTCTTATGGTTTTTTATGAAAAATTACAAATTTAATCTTTTTAAAGCAAATTTTTTACGGCTATAGTCGTTAAGACCCACAGATTCTGAATTGTTAACTTAAAAACAACTAATTGAAAAACTGGACATTTTTTTTGATTAATTTTAATCCTTCGCAACTATCTTTTGCAACTATCCTTTTCAACTGTCTCTTTTCTGAGTCTAAAAAGTTTCGTCTTGAGACGAGTTTACGCTGACTTGAAATAACCCTGCTGAGACCATAAAAGTGAGACTTTATCTGATGTCTCGATTCATTTTTGGGGCGCAGCCGGACATCACCGTCTTGAAGTCGGATTCAAAACTAAATCGAGTCAGAATCAAGTCAACGAATTTGTACTACAGGTAGGGTGAATTCATATAAAATCACTTGAAATCATTGGAATTTTCTCAAAATTTCCTGAAGTCAATGAAATCTTCTAAAGTCATTGAAGTATCCTCAAGTATCTTGAAGTTAGAAGTAGATGTCCGTCCGCTTGGTCGAGTTGTCAACTTCCCGCAAATGATAAATTTCAAATCTTTGTCATATTCATTTGAAATCATTTGCAATTTTTGAGTCAATCCATTTCATAGTACGTTCCTGTTATAGTTTTACCTTTCGCTAAGTAATCAATGAGGATGATTTCTTGGGAGTCCCAAAATACTGTTGCCATCCCCTTCCCAGCTGACAAAACAGTCTTCGCCTACTTTAGCGCACTTTCACCAGACAGTACCCACTGCTTTGACTGCTGCTTTATCTGTGATGTATAGTGGTAGATCCAGGTATCGTCCAGGAAATAGTTTTTCTTTCTGAAAGACTTTCTTTAGATTCACTTACTTACGACTCTTACTTCTAAAAATTTTGCATCATCCTAAGACCGACAGAAAGTTTTTAGAAGACAATGAATTTCCAACAAGTAGTTGAATTTTCAACTAAAAAAGATTCATTTTCAACCAAATATATAGTTGAATCATCACCTGAACAATATAAATTTTGAACAAAAAATGGAATAGTTGAAGTTTTAGTTAATAAATTTAATATTACCCAAAAAAAAATTTTTAAATAGTTAAATTTTCAACGAAAGAGATGAGTCCGTAACTGAAATGATAATGCAAAAAAAAATTGAATTTTCCACAATGTATTTCAAACTTGAAATGAAAAAGATGAATTTTCGATAAAAAATGTAACTGTTGGTATGTCAACAAAAAAGATGAGTTTTCAACTAGAATGATGAATCTTAAAAAAAATGAATTTTTAACAAAGTGGTTCAAATTTCAACCAAAAAAAAAAAAGAATTCTCAATGAAAATTGTAATAGTTGTAGTTTCAACCAAGAAAAAGATTTAATTTTAAATCAAAAATTGTTGAACTCAACCAAAACAGAGGGATTTTGAACAAAATAGTTCAATTTTAAACCAAAGAGATGAATTTTCCACCATCAAGATTAATTTTTCACCCAAAAAGACGAGTTTTCAACAAAATACATGAACTTTCAACTAAAAAATATAAATTTCCAGCGATAATTGGAACAGTTGAACCTTAAATTGAAAAAAATTTATTTTCAAAAAAAAAAAGAATTTTCAACGAAAAATGTAATAGTTGATGTTTGAACTAGAAAATATTTTAATTTTCAATCAAAAACAGTTGAACTCAACCCAAGTAGACGAATTTTCTAGGAAATAGTTTAATTTTAATCCAAAGAAATGCATTTTCAATCACGGAGATTAATTTTTTTATCAAAAAAAGACGAATTTTCAAGAGAGTACATGAATTTTCAACTGCAAAATGTAGATTTTCAACCAAAAATGGAATAGCTAAATCTCAAATTTAAGAAATTAATTTTCAACGAAAAATGATGAATTTTCCACGAAAAATGTAATAGTTGATATTCTAACTGAAAAAGTTTTCAATTTTAAATCCAAAACAATTGAATTCAACGACGTAAAGAATTTGCAACAAAACAGTTGCATTTTCACCCCGCAAATATAAATTTCCAACAAAAAAAGTTAAATTTTAGAATTAAAAGATTAGTTTTTTCACCAAAAAAGGCGAATTCCCAACAAAATACATGAATTTTCAACTAAAAAATATATATTCCCAACGATAATTGGAACAGTTTAACTTTAAATTGAAAAAATTAGTTTTCAACAAAAAAGATGAATTTTCAACGAAAAATGCAATAGTTGATGTTTCAACCTGAAAAGATTTTAATTTTAAATCAAAAACAGTTGAACCCAACCCAAGCAGACATAATTTCTAGAAAATGATTGAATTTTAATCCAAAGAAATCCATTTTCGACCACAGAGAATAATTTTTTTACCAAAAAGGACAAATTTTCAAGAGAATACATAAATTTTCAACTACAGACCGTAAATTCTCAACCAAAGATGAAATAGCAGAGTTTTAAATTGACAAAATTAATGTACAACGAAAAATGTTAAAAAAAAATAATTACCTCCCATCACTGGTTTGAAGAGTTATATTTTTGGCCACATACTACAAACTTCATTTTGGCGCCATCTAGCGGGAAATTTGCCTATTTTATCAAACGACCCTCGTACACTTATTTTCACAGAAAGGATCTTTTCCTCTTTTGAAATATCAAATGTTATTTTGTTTTATGAAAGTGAAACTCGAACTAAAACTACGATAAGAAATGAAGAAAACTGAAGCGAAGAAATGAAGAAAACAAAAATACAAGAAAAGAAGAAACGAAGAAAAGAAGAAACGAAGAAAAGAAGAAAAAAGGAGTTGAAAAATGTTTAAAAAAAGAAGAGATGGAGACGCATGAAGAGGGAAAGAAAAGAGAGAGAGAGTCATATAATAACATGAATTCGCACGTAACGCAGGGCCGAAGCGCCGTTGTTATAGCGCCCGCTCTGCACCTTAACGATCGCCAAATTAACTTATATCTTCCCACGTAATTACAGGTTATACGGTGATCTTGTATTTTCGCCTTCACACGCACGCATCGACGATCACGAATATATTTTGGTGAAGGGAGACTGGAGAGAGGGTTGTGGTAAGAGAGAGAGAGAAAGAGTTGGAGAAATTTAAAGAGAAAGAGAAAAAGGTAGATAGAAGCTGAATAGAGCATATGTGAGTGTATTTGTGTATTTTTGAGTGTGTGATCGGTAAGCCGATCAAGGATAATTTCTCCAGTAACGCGTAACTTAACTGATAGGCGGGATTTAGTTCACTTATAACAAGTAATAAAATTTGGTCCGACACAAAGTATGCTCCTCTCTGATGGTCTTTACAGGAATTAAAAAGAAGGAGATATTTTTATATTTAAAAATAGGAGGGTCCCAAATTGCAGTCTACTCATAATTGAAAATTAAACTGCAAAAAAGCAGTGAGTCCAATTCGATATTTTAAAGAGACCGTGCCCAGAAACAAAAAACCGATTGGAAAATTTGAATAGGCCTGAAGCCATAGTGAATGAGCAAATTTTAATTTGGTCATTTCCGATAACGACCAATTAACTTCGATTTCAAATTTAACGTTTATTTATTTCTTAAACACCTGTTTCACGGAGATGTCTTATATTTGTTCAAAATGGATATGCATAACAGAGTTTGACACTCTGGCATACAATTTGTTTCACTCGCTCGCTGATCTACAATTTTTAAATTTTGTGTGAAATATGGGAGCATAACCTCAAAAATCTTGATCCGACTCAAAAGAATCGAATACGAATTTAAAAATGTCTGTTCGATCGGAAATTTCTCATATACTGAATGGTACGATGACCGAATCCATTTGAAATCAGACAGGCAGAGCAGTTTCAAGTCACAGAACCATTTGCCTCTTAAATATGTTGTCTTTCAAAGAGAATAAGACGATACGTATTTTACCGTTTCAAGAAAATAGTAATTTTCGCGAAGTTATGAATATTTGAAATTTTATGGTTGTTAAAAAATGAAACAATTTTTTTCTTCAAACCTCTAGAACTTTTGACCTGAGATGTTTAAGTTTTTTTTCTTGATTCTGGTGAGGTTGATTGTCCTCTTTCGAAATCTGACGGAAAATTGAAAATGTTGAAAATTAACACAATGACGACGGTTTTTCGGTAATTATCAAAAGTAGATTTTCTCAGAAACCAGATCTTTCTTCGTTACTCAAATTTTTTTCATACAGGCCCAACTTATTTTAGAAATTTCTACCTTTTGAAAAATACCTCTCACTCTTTTATGATATCTTGCATCGCTCGCGAAAAATATTAAAAAATTCAATTTTTCGAAAAGAAAGTTCTCCTGTTATTATTATTTATTTATTATTATTTATATATTATTTATTTATGATCATTTATTATTATTTATTTCATTCAATATTCTTCAAGAATTCACGCTTATATAGAGAGGACATTCGGTAAGTGTTATGCAAGCCAAATCATTTTTGTGGATACGAGAAATTTTTTTCGAAAAATTAAAATTTTATATTTTTTTCGCGAGCAAGAAGTCACAAATTCAAGATATCATAATGAGTAAGACGTATTGTTTTTAGAAGTTTTTCAAATAAGCAAACTTTCTTTTTATCATTTTGTCGAATCTGTCGTTGTTTGTGAAAAAAATTCGAAAACTTAATTTTTCGAAAAATATTTCCGATGACCAGAAAAATAGTTTATCCTGCATGAAACTTACAAGATTTCTTCGTCATTCGAGTATTAATTTAGCAAAAAAAATTGAGAGACAAAAAGTGCTGTTTTTGAGAAAATCGACTTTTAATATTTCCAGAAAAACCGCCGTCATTTTGTTGATTTTCAATATCATGTTGATTTTTGGGCGGATTTCGAAATTGTGTTTTTTTTTCAACTGTAAAATTTCAAGTATTCATAACTATGGGAAAATTATATTTTTTCTCAAAACGGTAAGATTCGAGTCATCTTATTTACTCCACTGTCTGTCTTATTTGAAATGGATTCCATTAAATATGTTCTGGAACTTAATGAGTTTGATGGAGGGTACACGTACTCCAGAAAATATATTTTTTTTTTTAAATTTTAAGAATAACTTCAAAAAAATCAATTTTTGGAAAAGGAATATTGTGAATAATTGATATTCAATGCAATATTATATATACTTTTCAACAGGCAAATTTTATTTATTGATATTGATTTCTCACCTTAGATGAGATATAATATTCCTTTCAACATAAATTGGATACGAAAGTCTAGTTTTACAAAAATCAATTATTGTTCCCTCATAGAGGAAGGTTCGTTGTCGTAACAAAATTAAAATATTTCATGAATGATTAAGGTAAAATTTTCTCAGTTGATAAATGTCTAATACAACGTTCCAAGCAATTGCCTTTTTTTGATAACACGATAACGGAAAGAAAGTTGCACATAAATTGATGAAATTCAGGGGGCTTATTTTTACCACTAATATCTCCAAACTGATGCAAGAATATTTAAAAATATTGAATTTCACATTTTTTTCTCTTCATAATATGTTCAAAATGTTTTTTTTTCATGGTATATCGATTGACCTATAATAATAATACATTTTATTGGAAACTGAAGAAGTTAATGTCACTTATAATATTTTTTAAATTGGTTTCATAGTAAAACTTTTTTTAATAAACATAATTCAAAGTTGATGTAAGAATAAAAAGACTCCTTGTTTCGAGATGAATCGATTGATCTATTTGTAGTTTTCCATTTTCATGGTTGGCATCCCCTAATATTTTGAAACATTTTCATTATTAATTTTAATTATTCAAAATAATCGTTAATGCTTCTTCTATGTGGAAGCAAATATATTACCTAATTAATCACAATGAGGAAGCAAAGCATTCATCAAATGAGCACGATGCACTTATAAATAAAAACAAAGGGGAAACACCTCAGATCGAATTCATAGCTAGATTTCTTTAATATTTGTGTGTAGATTGAGCCTATCTTTTAACACGTTAGCCTAAAAACGGTTGTAGATAGATGGATGAAATTTGGAGGATTTATTTTTAACACTAACATCTCAAAACTGACACAAGGATTTCTCAAAATATTGAATTTTACACATTTTATGCACTTTATAATATTAAAAAGAAGAATTTTTTATGTTAAAACTTTTTTTATTCACATAATTTGTAGTTATTGTAAGAGTAAAAGATTCCTTGGCTCAAGACGAATCGATTGACCTAGAATATTAATGATTTCATTGAAAATTAAAGAAGCTACGTTCATTCGAAATATTTTAAAAATCGGTTATATGATGAAACTTTTCCCAAAAATATAATTCAAAGTTGATGTAATCAAACCAATTAAATTCACAGCTAGTTTCAAATTGTTATTAACGAAAAATTATTTTTCAGGGTATTCATTCTGTGTATCAAACTCCTTGAACTTAAAAATGCATAATTTTGCTTCCTCCAAGAGGAAGCTTTGCAGTCATAACGAAAATGATAGTGAAAATACGCGCAAGTTCCATTTTCATGGTGAAAACCATTAAAAAATCCACGAAAATCATGATTTTTTGCTTTTATCTTAGTAAATAATGAAAATGAGCGAACATTGGTGGGAGGGAGACAGCCAATATCTCAGAAATACTCTACATTGTGTAGCGATGTGACTCAAATACATAGCATGAAAGAATTTCCGGAAAGCTATGGCCAGTCACAGGGGTGCCTTCCCGCCCCATGAAAAGTTGGAAAGGGGTAATGATGTGACCGAAATTATTTCTGTGGACAGTCATAGGGGTGCCTCCCCCCACGAGAAGTTGAAAAGGGGAAGGTATGTGACCTAACTTATTTGTATGACCAGTCACAGTTGTGCCTCCCCCCTAGACTTTGGAAAGGGAGAGCGGTGCGACCTATATTCTTTTCATGACCAGTAACAGGGGTGCCTTCCCGACCCCCTCGAGACGTTGGAGAGGGGAAGGTGTGTGACCTACATTATTTCTGCGACTAGTCACAGGGGCGACTTTTCCCCCACGAGATGTTGGAAAGGGGCAGAAATGTGACCTACATTCTTTCTGTGACCAGTCACAGTGGTGCCTTTCTCCCATGACAGGTTGCATTGGGGTAGGGATGTGACCTAATTAATTTATGCGACCAGTCACAGGGGTGCCCCCTCCCCAGTCTTGACATTGGAAATGTTTAGGGATGTGACCGACATTAATTCGGTGACCATTCACAGCAGTGCCACAAGTTCTATTCCAAGCAATTCTACACCGTGTACCAACATTTTCCTACTTTTCTCGAAAATTGTTAGTTTTTCAGAAAATCTTAATGATACATACAAGGTGTATTTTGAGTAGATCCACAACTTTTGTTTTAAGTTTTTCCAAACATTCTATTATTTACTGAGATGAACGCAAAAAACCATGATTTTCATGGATTTTTCATGGTTTTTACCATGAAAATCGAATTCGCGCCTATTTTCACTATCATATTCGTAATCAGCGCTTCAAAATACATAGGTATACGGAATTTCAAATTATTTGGAGGTATGCGCTTTTCGGAAGTACACCCGTCGGTTTTATAGTGAAACTTTTTTCAATAAACTGTATATAATTGACCTTTCTGATGGGATTTTGGAGAGTTTATTTTTATCACTAATAGTTCAAAACTGACACAAGGATTTTTCAAAATATTCAACTTAACACCTTTTATGCACTTTACAAAATTTGAAAAATGGGATTTTTATGGTAAAACTTTTTTATTCACATAATTTAAAGTTGGTTTGAGTATAAAAAAGATTTCTTGGCTTGAGATAAATCAAATGACCTAAAATATTAATGATTGTATTGAAAATTGAGAAAGCTATGGTCATTTATAATATTTTAAACTTCGGTATTGTAGTGGCTCGAGATGAATCAAATGACTTAATATTAACGATTTTATTGAAAATGAAAAATGTTATTGTAATTTATGATATTTAAAACATCGGTTTTATAGAAAGGCTATTTTCATTCAACAGTATATAATTGACCTTCTTGATAGGAATTTTAAGGACTTATTTTCAGAACTAATGCCTCGAAACTGCCACAAGGACTTTTCAAAAAATTGAACCTAATACCTTTAATGCACTTTACAAAATTTAAAAAATGGGTTTTTTATAATAAAACTTTTTTCTTCACATAATTTAAAATTGATTTGAGAATATAAAAGATTCCTTGGCTTGAGATGAATCAAATGACCTACAATATTAATGATTTAATTGAAAATTGAGAATCTTATTGCAATTCATAATATTTCACACATCTGTTTTACATTCATACATCTGTATAATAACTCAAGATTAACACAATGATTTTTCAAAATATTGAACTTTACACATTTGAAGCACTTTACAAAATTTTAAAAATGGGTTTTTTATGGTAAAACTTTTTTGATGTACATAATTTGAAGTTGGTGTAACAATGTAAAAATTTTCTTGGCTCGAGATGAATCAAATGACATATAATATTATCGATTTCATTGAAAATTAAGAAAGTTATTGTAATTTATCATATTTTGAACATCGGTTTTATAGTAAGACTCTTTTCATTCAACATTATATAATTGACCTTCTTGATAGGAATTTATGGGCTTATTTCCAGAACTAATGCCTCGAAACTGCCACAAGGACTTTTCAAAAAATTGAACCTAATACCTTTAATGCATTTTACAAAATTTAAAAAATGGGTTTTTTCTAATAAAACTTTTTTCTTCACATAATTTGAAGTTGATTTAGAAATAGAAAAGATTCCTTGGCTTGAGATGAATCAAATGACCTACAATATCAATGATTTAATTGAAAATTAAGAATGTTATTGCAAATCATAATATTTCACACATGTGTTTTATATTAAAACATTTTTTCCTTAAACAGTATATAATTGACCTTTTTGATAGGATTCTAAAGAGCCTATTTTAACTTATAACAACTCAAGATTAACACAAGGATTTTCCAAAATATTGAACTTAACAACTCCAACGCACTTTAAAATAATTGAAAAATGGTTTTTTTATAGTAAAACTTGTCTTCTTCACATAATTTCAAGTCGGCGTGAGAATATGAAAAATTCATTGGCTCGAAATGAATCAAATGACCTACAGTATCAATGATTCTATTGAAAATAAGGAAAGTTATTGTAATTTTTCAATACTTTGAACATCGGTCTTAAAGTAGAACTTTTTTCATTAAACAGTATATAACTGACTTTTTTGATGGGATTTGGGACAAAATAGACAAATTCCCGATACAAAAAGGTTAAACACAGCACCGTTATTTCCGTTTTTTCAAACTTAGCTTTCATTTATTGAAATTTGAATTATAATTAGTAATTTATGATTAAAACTCAGTTGTAATAGTTTTAAAATGTCTCTCCCTCTGTCTTTTTCTGTCTCTGCCATTCAATTAATCACTTTTCACTAGTTCAGATCTACAGAGCTAGAACCGACGTGTGACATATACAAGCAAAAATAAATAAATATCTCGTCCTTTTTCCGTTAAAAAATGGAGAAATATCTGGAGAAAAATAGAAAAAGATGAATCTACTCCTTTTACAAGCGATGCATTCTGCAAGTGATGAATGACCGATGCAAAAGAGATTTGGCCTTTTTCCTTATCGCTTGGAGATCAATTTTGGGTTCGTGCAACATCCACGGGAGATAGGAGATTGGTCAGAGGAAGTCAAGATACGATCGTATCTTTAGTGAAGTCAAATTAGACGTTAAAAATGAAAAAATGTATATAAATTTTTATTCCGTCTCACGGTCACATGAAAATAAAAACAAACAGATCTATCGTTCAACTCATATTTATTTTAAGCATAAACTACGTTACCAATTTGAGGGTGTCGCGCCAAAAACCACGGTTGGTAACATGGGGTGGGGGTATCAGTCAAAGGAACGTTACGAACAAAATTAGATTATGAATTCAACAAAATTAATTATTAAATTTTAGCAGAGTTTGCGAAAGATGACCCTGCAACGATGCAGTTCAATAATAACTTGATTTTGAAAATCACTATCATATTTCAGACTTCACTCTTCCCCCTATTTCCGGTTTTTTAAAAATTCTTTTTTCCCCCTGCTTCAAAGAGACTTTCTTTCGTTTTAATTTTTTTTTTGCGTAAATGCGAACAAAATTAATCAAAACATCAAGAAAATCCAACTTTTCACGGTGGGCTTGGATCAAGTTCAACACAAAAGGGCTCGCACCTCTCGTTTTTTTTTCTTAAATCATTTCAGTGATACCTCACGATATTTTTTAGACCAAAAAGAAAAAATCACTGAAGGGGTTGTTGAATAAACTTATTATATTTCTGTAGTTTAATATATATATTTTCGTAAAGGTAACTCCAAAGTGGTGCTTATTTAGGTTAAACAATATAGTTTAGCATCGGAAAAAATTAAATGAACGTTAAACATCTTTGGACGTGCAGGACCAATTAAAATTCTGGAAATAGTGTGAAAAATCGAAGTTTTTATCAGTTTTTAAAATATTTCTTCACTTCAGTGCATGATACTTCAAATTCGTCACACCAAAAATTAAAATACAATAAATTTCCCTTAAAACTAAAAAAAAAAGATTTATTTATCTCATATAGCTTAGAAGATACAGTTTTCGGAATTAATATTTATCTGAAAAATTTGTAAAAAAAATGTTGAGTTATAGTTTTTTTGGAATAGCATATTTCCTGTGCACTTTAGACAAAAATAGTCAGAAAATGAGTTAAAGCAGACTTGATTTCGATCAAATCTTGAAAATATAAAATGTTATACCTCTCATACGTCCGAAGTTATAGGATGTGGAAAGATACCCACTTTTATGAAAGTTCGATGAAATTTTTTTATTTATTTTCGGGGCTTTCCTGCAACTTGTGTTAAAAGTTCTTCTTATAATAATAAAGGTACCTTCAGTACACACACAACTTTCAACGCAAATTGCAGTAGAAATGCGAATATTTTTTTAAAAATTACTTTTTAACGAACTCCCATAAAAGTGGGCATTTTTGAACAGGATATAACTTCTGACATATAATAGGTATAACATTTTTTTTTTAGATTTGCTTGACATCAAGTCCTCTTGAACTCATCTCCTAAATATTTTTGTTTACAGTGGACGGGCAATATGATATTTTACAAAAACTGAAACTCATATTTTTTTTGTCGAATTTTTCAGAAATATATAATTTTCGAAGATTGTATCTCCTAAATTATATGAGATAACTAATTTTTTTTCAGTTTAACGGAAAATTTAATGTGCTCCAATGTCTGGTCCAACGAATTTGAAGTGCCATGTTCTGAAGTGAGAAAATATTCTAAAAACTGATAAAAACTGCAATTTTCCACACCCTTCACAAAATTTTAATGGGTCCCGTATTTCCAAAAATGTTTAACGTTTAGATACTTTTTTTCGATACCAAATCTTTAAAATCTGTTTTTGGGGTTTTTTCTCGAATTCATTTCAATTTTAATTGATTCCAATTTCAATTCTTCAATTTTTATCGATTTAAGGGTGTTCTCACTCTTCCTCCCGGGTCACACTCCTTTGATATAAATTTCCAATGCCTTGAGGAATATGGTATTTATTCCAAATATCAACAATTAACTTTTTTTTTTATAAAAAAGTCTATAAATGTTCAAACTTTTAAGTGCGGCATTTTATAGATTGTAGACTAACTGTCGTACCTTTTTTTTTACACACACACACACACACACACACACACACACACACACACACCCACACACACACACACACACACACACCCACACACCCACACACACACACACACACAATTGTCGAGAGACAATTATTGTAAGTAATTTTTATTGAAAGTCATAGGTGAATCATAACTGACAACATTTCTAAATAAATTTTCATCCAAATAGTTGAATTTTCAACCAAAAATGGAATAGTCAAATTTTCAGTCAAGAATTTAATTCTAAAAAAAAACGAATTTTCAAATAAAATGATGGAACATCAACTAAAAAAGTAAATTTTTAGCGAAGGAGTTCTATTTCCAACCAAATCGTTGAATTTGTAACTAAAAGTGATGAATTTTCAAACAAGAAGATTAATTTTCTACCAAAAGAGACGAGTTTTCAACAAAATACGGACATTTCAACTAAGTAGTTGAATTTACATCTGAAAAAGATAAATTTTGAATGAAAATTGTAATAGCTGATATTTCAACTAAGAAAGATTTTAATTTTAAATCAAAAACAATTGACCTCAACCAAAAAAGGCGAATTGTCAACCAAATAGTTGAATTTTCATCTGAAAAAGATGAATACTCCAACCAAACAGTTAAATTTTTAACCAAAAAAGATTAATATTTAACCAAAAATGGAATAATTAAATTTTCAGTCAAATGGTTCATGTTTAACAAAAAAATAAAAAAAGAATTTCAACAAAATGGTTGAATTTTCAACCAAAGAGATGAATTTTCAACTAAAATGATGGATTTTCAACCAAAAAAAAAATTAAATTTTCAACAGAAAAGTTCAACTTTCAACAAAATAGGTATATGTATTTGAATTCATAACGAAGAAGATGAGTTTTTAGCCAAAAGGATGACTCTTCAATAAAAAAAATAGCGTAGATAGAAGTTTATTCTCAGTAGTTCCAAATTTCGAATTTTTGAAAAATTGAAGTTTTATCCTAATTTTGGAGCTCCTACAAGTTGAGAGGTTGAAATTTAGAAAATTTAAATATCGAATACTTTCATAACTGAAAAAATACGAATGAGAACAATTTCAAACATTTTCAGACTAAAAAAGTCGACTTTTCAATATTTCATCAAATTTAAATCGTGCCATATTCTAATTAAACTTGAAAAGTTGACATTGGATTCATAATCAGTAAACCCAAAATCCACATATACAGTACGCGAGTGTGCGAGCTGCCCGCTTTGTCCTTACGGTACTGCGTGATTGCGTCAAGGTCGCCGCGCGTCTTCCCCTGTCCCCCGGATTCCCTCGTCATAGGGTGTGAGCTGGCAGAATTCTAGGGACGCAGTGAGCCGAGTCGCAGTATAGAGAGAGTTGAGTATAAAATCTACTTCATCATGAAAATTTTTCGTGTACTAAAAAAGAACACCCAAAAAGTTCACAATTCAAAAATAGACTCTGAGACTATCCACTTTTTCGGTTCATGAAAAAAAAATTTTTCATCTTTTCTGTTTATACTGTTTTTGGTAGAGTTTCAGTGAAATTGAAATAAGAAACAAAATTTTCAAATAAAAAATAAATAAAAATACAGGGCAATGTGATTTTATTGAAATATTGTTGATGAGTATTATAAAACTTTAGTCAATTAGTAATAACTTAGATTGGATGCAATACAGAGAGAATTATTGATAGAATGCAAGATTCGTGAGTTTTCCCAAGAAAGATTTTTAATGTAAACTAGATAATATGTTATAAAAATTTTTCATAAAAGAGTAACTATTATCTAATATTATTGTTTTTTTTTGTTTTAATAATAAAATATCAAGATTTATCAATTCTTTCTCCTTCTTTCTTCTTTTTATTGTGTACATTAATTGTACATCTGTCTCCAATGAGCCGAAAAAGTGGAAAGTCTCAAAGTATATTTTTGAATTGTGAACATTTTGGGTGTTCTTTTTTAGTACACAAAAAATTTTCGTAAGAAAGTAGATTTTATTTCGATCTTTAAGAGAAAAATAAAAATGAAAGGAACTAGTTACTTCCCATCACTGCCGAAAGCAGGATGGTCCTACTCCTCACCACGATGTGCCACCCACAAGCCAACTTAACACGATAATGAGCGATGGGCCTGACCTAGGCTCTGCCAACGGCCGTGACCTTCGCTGCGTATTCACGCCGACGGTCAATTGTATCTGCGTGAAATTTTCGCCTTCCTATCTATATTTATAAATTCTGCATACACACGCCCACAAATCTATGTATATTGTATAGAAATACAGACATAGGATAGACAATATAGGTATATATATCGGCATCGACCGGTCGACCGAGATCAATCTCTCGAGGACGAGGAGCAAAAAACTGGCGGTCGCTTCTCCGAAGAAGAGTGAAGAGATAGATAGAAAGAAAGAGAGAAAAGCTGAGGACAACGGAGAAAGAGGAAGAGGAGAAAGAAATAGAAAAAGAGAGAGGGTCGCAGGCCGGGCTGAAAGACAAAGAGAAGACAACAGAGTGATTCAAACAGGAGAAAAGAAAAATTCGTACTCCACCAGATTCCAAGGATCCCCCTTGCACTGGCTGAACTGGTGTCTAGAGAATGTGGCTAGGTCATTCAGTGGCGATAACCCTTGACTAAATTGATACTAGGTTGCTAATCGCATTTTTCACGTCCTCCGAGCTCATTTCATTGCAGAGCAAGAGAGGCGGCGACTGCGATATCGCAAGACTAACCAGTCAACAAAAAAACTTAGGAGAAAGATGCCTAAGATGGACCCGCCTTTCATATTTTCAAAAAATTTGCGAGTTATCAAAAAATGTAATAGTTACAGTATCTAGTTGGGTATACTTCCGAAAAGGTCATCCAAGAATATTGACTTGATACTTGGCCTAGAGGTTCCTTTTAGACCCTAGTTGAACGCACTGAAATGATTTCTGGCGCAGATCAATTTTCAGATTTTTTGTTACAAAAAATGTCAAAACTTGCGATACTAGTGTCTGAACAAATTTTGAAGAATAAACTTTCATCATTGAGAAATATTTAAGATCACCTTTTAGGATACATAGTTTTTTGCGGTAGGGGGCTAGAAAAGGGGTCGGCATGAGTGGTGGGAGGGATTGTGGGCCATTTGGAATGCCCAAGACTAGGATGCGTGGTTTTTTTCACTCTGTTTT
The DNA here is from genome assembly GCA_032362435.1 of Melikaiella ostensackeni. Taxonomy (NCBI): domain Eukaryota; kingdom Metazoa; phylum Arthropoda; class Insecta; order Hymenoptera; family Cynipidae; genus Melikaiella; species Melikaiella ostensackeni. Next base: position 25,118,859 of record JAUMHM010000085.1, read on the forward strand.
CCCTTCAAAACACGTATAAATCTTCCACCCTTTACTAAAGATTTCCGTAATTTTTCTCCAAAAATATTAATTTAAGAAAAAAAGTACAATTACAAAAATATGTGTTTCGACGAGATCTACAGCTTTTGTGAACATTTTTTTCAAAAATCTATATTTTTCGAGATTTTGAAAAAAATTAATTTAAAAAAGGTCAAAATTATTAATAACTTAATTTATATTGATTTGTGCCAAAAATCCTTTTGGTGCATTAAACTAGGGTCTAAAAGAAACCCCTAGGCCAAGTATCAAGCCAATATTCTTATGTGACCTTATCGGGAGTATAACGCTATAAAAATAATGGTTTTTCACGTTAATTTCGAAAACGTTTGAAAATTTCAAAAAATAGTGTGAACAAAAGTTGTAGACTCATGCAAAATACACATTTTATGTTTCATCTATTTTTTTTGTACGAGTGAAATTTTCCGAGATATTTGATGATAAAGATGAAAATTTCATGCCTAGCCCCTGCGAAAACATATGTATTTTTTACCTTCGATTTTTTTGAAACTCCAATTACGCACGTATTTTGACGCGTTGATTATGAAAATGGTAGTGCCAACTGGCGCAAATTTGATTTTCATGGCAAAAACCATGGAAAACCCATGAGTCATGGTTTTTCTCGGTAAATAGAGGAAATTTAGGAAAATATTCTAGACAAAAGTTATAAATCCATTCAAAATATACACTTTTTTCTAATACTTTTCCTTTAGGGGTAATAGTTTCTGAGAAAATTATTATTGTGGAAGGGCACCCCCTTGTCTGGCCACAGAAATCATGTTGGCCAAACCCCTTCCCCTTTCCAACTTCTCATGGGAGGCGGAAGGGCACCCCTTTGTCTAGCCACAGAAATAATGTTGGTCAAACCCCCACCTCCTTCTAAAGTCCCGTGGGGAGACGTACTAGTAGAATTAATTGAAAAATATATATAACAGCAGTGATTGGTTTCAGGAATACTTACGTTTTCGGCAGGAGCTAGGTATGAAATTTTCATTTTTATCATCAAATATCTCAAAAACTTTCACTCGTACGAAAAAGTTGATTGAATCATAAAATGTGTATTTTAACTACATCTACAACTTTTGTGGAAATTATTTTTAAAAACTTCCAATGGTTCTCGAGATAAACGTGAAAAACAATGATTTTTATGGGTTTTACATTGAAAATCAAATTCGCGCAAATCAATTTTGTTGCTTTTTCAACTATTTTTTCATTTTCACCATTGAAATTGTGGGAGCAGATAGCCATAGAGATCTATAGCCCAATATAGGTGAATTGAAATTTTCCTCTCACCCTGGGATTCAAAATTTTCTAAAATCTATAAAAACACTTAGAAAGAAATAAAAAAATATTTTCAGAGTTAAATATTAATTTATCTTCGGTTGATAATGAATTTTTTACCCGGAAATTGAACTATTCCAGTTATTTTATTCATTATTTTAGTTGAAAATTCATCTTCTTTGGTTAAAAATTGTATTATTTGTTTGAGAATTTAATTATTATGTTCGAAATTAAATGATTCTGAAGGAAAATCATTTTATTCGGTTAAAACTTCAACTGTTTTGTTGAAAATTAGTTTTTTGGTTGAAAATTCATCTCTTTGGTATCAAATTGCACTATTTTGTTAAAAATTGAACTTTTGTTGAATTTTTAACTGGAAAAGATTAATTTTCAACCAAATACATAGTTGAATCATGAACTAGACGATATAGATTTCAAACCAAGAATGAAATATTTAAATTTTCAGTTAAGAAAATTAATATTAACCAAAAATGAAAAATGTAATTGTTGGTTTTTCAACAAAAGAGATGAGTTTTTAACTAAAAAGACGAATCTCTATGAAAAAATAAATTTTCAACAATGTAATTCAAATTTCAACCAAAAGAGATGAATTTTCAATGATAAATTTAATAGTTGTAATTTCAACCACAAAAGATTTTAATGTTAAATCAAAAACTTTTGAACTCAACCAGAACAGAGGGATTTTCAACAAAATAGTTCAATTTTAAACAAAAGAGTTGAATTCTCTACCAGAATGATGAATTTTCCAAGAAAAATGTAATAGCTGATATTTCAACGGAAGAAGATTTTAATTTTAAATCTAAAACAATTGAGTTCAACCAAAAATTAAATTATCAACAAAACAGTTGAATTTTCACCCCCCAAATATAAATTTCCAACAAAAAAGTTAAATTTTATAAGCAGAAGATTATTTTTGTACTAAAAACGGCGAATTTCAAACAAAAGACATGAATTTACAACTAAAAAATATAAATTGTCAACCAAAAATGGAATACTTGAATTTCAAATTGAAAAAAAAATAATTTTCAAATATAAAAGATTAACTTTCCCCGAAAAATGTAATAGTTGACATTTCAACCGAAAGAGATTTTAATTTTAAATCAAAAACAGTTGAATTCAATAAAAAAACGAAATTTCAAGGAAAAAGTTGAATTTTCAGTTAAGAGAGAAAAAATCAACCAGACTGTTAAAATTTCAAGACAAAAAGGCGAATTTCCTACAAAACAGTTGAATTTTCATACCGCAAATATGAATTTTCAACCGAGAGGTTAATTTTCGACCAAGTAGTTCAATTTTCTAGCAAAAAGATGAATTCTCAACCAATGATAGTTGGATTTTCAACTGAAGAGATGATTTTTTAACTAAAATCATGAATCTTCAACTGGAATAGTTACATTTTTAGTTTGAAAAATGAATTTTCCACCGAAGAAATAACAAAGTATTTTAATTTTAAGCCAAACAATATTGATTTTCTATTAATGGGGATACATTTTTAACCTAGCAAGATGGATTTTCAACGACAAAAAATTAATTTTTAACCAAGCAGTTACACGAACAACCACATAGTTAACCTTTGAAGAAAAAGAGATGAATTTTCATCAAAAGAGTTGAACTTTTAACGAAATAGTTGAATTTTCAAGCCAAAAAGACAAATATTCTCGAAGACAGTTAAATTTCCAACCGAGAAAGGTGACTTTTCTACCACAAAAAAGGGATTTTCAATCCATAAGGACTAAGTTTCAACAAAAAAGTAGAATTTTCGAACAAAAAAGATGCCTTTAACGAAATAGTTAAATTTTCAACAACAACAAAAAAATTCTACCAAGAAGATTAATATTCTCCCAAAAATACAAATTTTCAACAAAACACATTAATTTTTGACAAAAATGTTCAATTTTGAAGCCAGAAAGACAAATTATTTACAACAGAGTTGAATTTTCAGCACAAAAATATGATTTTTCAACGAAAAAGTTAATTTTCTACTAAACAGTTAAATTTTTGAATAAGCAGTTTAATTTTTAACCAAATAGTTGAACTTTCCATGATGATAATGGGATTTTCAACTAAAAATATGAATTTCCAACATAAAAGTTTATTTATTACCAAGAAGTTGAAATTTCAACTGCAATGATGAATCTTCAAACAAAAAAAATAAAAATCTCACATAGTTGTTTAGCTTCAAGCAAAGTAGTTGGTTTTTCAACTAAAAAGGTGAATTCAATGAAAAAAAGACGAATATTCAACAAAACAGTTGAACTTTCCACCCAAAAATATGAATCTTCAACCGAGAAAATACATTTTCTGATAAAGTAAAAGCTTTCAACCAAGTAGTTAATATTTCAGCCTGAAAAGATTAATTAGTAATTAGTGATAATAGTTGATATTTCAACCAAATAAGATTTTAATTGAATATCGAAAGCAGTTTAATTCAACCAAAAAAGACGATGTTTCAAAAAAAGAGTTGAATCCTCAACCAAAACCGATAAATTTTCAACCAAAAATGAAACTAATTTTCAACACAATAATTAACTTTGCAACGAAAAGATTGAATTTGAACCAAAAAAATTAGTTCTCAACAAAGGAGATTAAATTTCTACCAAAAGAGACGAATTATCAACAAAACGCATGAATTTTCAACGAAATAGATGAATGAATCACAGTAACTAGCAAAAAAAGGAGTTACTTCCTGTGTACGTTACTTGAATTTCAGTACGAATAGCCGGAATTTTTCAGAACGAATAGCGGGACCTTGAAAAGAGACTATTTATACTGAAATTTCGGTGCGAATAGCTGTATTTTTTCAGTACGATTAGCGGCCCCTGGAAAGGAGACTATCTATACCAAAATATCGGTTTAAATAACTTGATTTTTTTTGGTGCGAATAGCGGGACCTGGAAAGGAAACTACTTATACAGAAATTTCTGTACACATATCTGGATTTTTTCAATGGGAATAGCATGATCTGAAAAAGAGACAATTTATACCAAAATTCCCGTACGAATAGCTGGATTTTTTCGGTTGAAATAGCGTGTCCTGGAAAAGAGACTTTTAATACAGGAAATTTGGTAAAAAAAGCTGGATATTTTTAGTGCAATTAGCGGGACCTGGTAAAGAGACTATCTAGTATATCGAATTTCAGTACAAATAGCTGGATTTTCTCGGTAGGAATAGCGTGACTTAGAAAAAAGACTATCTATATCAGAATTTTGGCATAAATATAGCTGGATTTTTTCGGTAGGGGTAGCGTGACCTGAAATAGAGACTTTTTATACAGAAAATTCGTTAAAAAAGCTTGATATTTCTAGGGCAATAAGCGGGAACTGGAAAAGAGACTATCTACATATATCGAAATTTCGCCATAAATAGCTGGATTTTCTCGGTAGGAATAGCGTGACCTGGAAAAGAGACGATTTATACAGAAAATTCTGTATAAATAGCTGGATATTTCTAGTGCAATTAGCGGGTTCGGGAAAAGAGACTATCTACCTGTATATCGGAATTTTGGCATAAATATAGCTGGATTTTTTCGGTAGGAATAGCGTGACCTGGAATAGAGACTTTTTATACAGAAAATTCGGTAAAAATAGCTTGATATTTCTAGTGCAAGAAGCGGGAACTGGAAAAGAGACTATCTACATATTTTGGACTTTCGGCATAAATAGCTGGATTTTCTCGATAGGAATAGCGTTACCTGGAAAAGATACTATTTATACAGAAAATTTGGTACAAATGGCTGGATGATTCTAGTGCAATTAGCGGGACCTGGGAAAGAGACTATCTATATCGGAATTTCAGCATAAATAGCTGGATTTTCTCGGTGGGAATAGCGTAACCTGGAGAAGAGACTATTTCTACCAGAATTTCAGTATAAACAGCTGGATTTTTTCGATAGAAATAGCGTGACCTGAAAAAGAGCCTATTTATACAGAATATCCAGTAAAAATAGCTGAAGGTTTCTAGTACGTTTAGCGGGACTTGGAAAAGAGACTATCTACAACGAAATTTTGGTTTGAATAGCTGGATTTTTTCAGTTGAAATAGCGGGAACTGGAAAAGAGATATTCCATACCAAAATTTCTGTGAAAATACATGGATTTTTTTTATGGGAATAGCGTGATCTGAAAAAGAGACTATTTATACCGAAATAGTGAGATAGTTGAATTGTTCCAGCGAGATCAGCATGAATTGGAAATAAGACTATTTATACCGAAATTTCGGTAAAAATTGCTGGATTTTGTCGGTACGATTAACGGTACTTGAAAAAGAAACTATTTATGCTGAAATTTCTGTACAAATAGCTGGATTTTTTGGCAGGAATAGCGTGACCTGGAAAAGAGACTATTCATATAGAAAATTCGGTACAAATAGCTGCATTTTTTCGGTACGATTAGCGGGACCTGCAAAAGAGACAATTTATACCGAAAGTCCAGTACAAATTGCTGGATTTTCTCGGGACGATTAGCGGGACATGGAAAAAAGACTATTCGTACCGAAATTCCTGTAGCTGAATTTTCTGAGTGCGATCAGTATGACCTGGAAAAGAGACTATTTATACCGACATTTTGGTGAAAATTGCTGGATTTTCTCGGTACGATAAGCGGAACCTGGAAAAAAGACTTTTCATACTGGAATTTCTGTACAAATAGCTGGATTTTTTGGCAGGAATAGCGTGACCTGGACAAGAGACTATTCGTACTAAAATTCCAGTACAAATTACTGGATTCTCTGGGTACGATTAGCGGAAACCGGAAAAAAGCTTTTCATACCGAAATTTCTGTACAAATAGCTGGATTTCTTCGATAGGAGTAACGTAAGCTGGAAAAAAAACTTTTCATACAAAAAATTTGGTACGTATAGCTGAATGGTTCCAGTGCAATCAGCATGACCTGGAAAAGTGGCTATTTACATCAAAATTTTGGTAAAAATTGCTAATGTTTTCGGCACGATTAAGTTGATCTGGAAAAGAGACCATTCACTCTGTAATTTCTGTGCAAATGGCTGGATTTTCGGTAGGAATAGCGTGACCTTGAAAAGAGAGTAATCATACAGAAAATTCGGTACAAATAGCTGGATTTTTTCGGTACGATTAGCGAGATCTGGAAAAGAGACTATCTATACCGAAATTTCTATACAAATACCTGGATTTTTTCATAGGAATGGCGTGATCTGGAAAAGAGACCTAAAGATACCGAAATTTCTGTACAAATAGCTGGATTTTTTTGGTGGGAATAGCGGGACCTGGAAAAGAGACTGTTTATGCAGAAAATCCGGTACGGAAACATAAATTTTTCCAGTGCAATCAGCATGACCTGGAGAAGAGACTATTCATATCAAAATTTTGGTGAAAATTGCTGTATTTTTTCGGTACAATTAACGGGACCTGGAGAAGAGACTATTCATACTGAAATTTATGTACAAATAGCTGGATTTTCCGGTGAGAATAGTGTGACTTATAAAAGAGACTATTCATACAGAAAATTCGGTACAAAAAGCTGGATTTTTTCGGTACGATTAGCAGGACCTGGAAAAGAGACTGTTTATACCGAAATTCCGGTATAAATTGCTGTAATATCTCGGTAGGATAAGCGGGACCTGGAAAAAAGACTTCTGTACCGAAATTTCTATACAAATAGCTGAACTTTTTCGGTAGGAATAGCGTGACCTGGAGAAGAGACTATTTATACTATTTTTACACAACTTCATCCATATCTGTCGAGTGACAGTTGAATTTTCAACAAAATACATGAATTTCACACAGATAAGTAGAATTTTCATTTAAAAAAGATCAATTTTCAACCAAAAATGAAATACTTAAGTTTTCAGTCAAAAATTTAATTCTAGAAAAAAAACGAAAATTCAGCTAAAATAATGAAATATTAACTAAAAAAACGAATTTTTAACAGAAGCATTCAACTTTCAATGAAGTCGTTAAATTTGTAACTAAGAAAGATAAATTTTTAAACAAGAAGATTAATTTCCTATCAAAAAAGACGCGTTTTCAACAAAATACATTCATTTTAACCAAACAGTTGAATTTTGATTTAAAAGAGATGAATGTTCGAACTAAAAAGTTGAATTTTCAACGAAAAAAGATCAATTCTCAGCCGAAAATGGAATAATTGAATTTACAGTTAAAAAAATTTATGTTCAACCAAAAAAAAAGTCTTCCACAAAATAGTTAAATCTTTAACCAAAAATAAATTTTTTTAAAAGAAGTGTTCAACTTTCAACAAATTAATTGAACTTTCAATCGATAAAACGATGAATTTAAAAAAAAAAACAGAGTAGTTGATATGTCAACCAAAAAAAATTTTATTTTTAAAACAGAAACAGTAGAATTCATTCAAAAAACAAATTTTCCACAGCAGAGTTGAATTTTCAGTCAAGGGGGATAAATTATCAACCGGATTACTGAAAATTGAAGCCAAAAAGGCGAATTTTCCACAAAACAGTTGAATTTCCACCCCGGAAATGTGAATTTTCAGCAAAAGAGTTAACTTGCAAACAAATAGTTGAATTTCCTACCAAAATAATGAAGTTTTCAACCAGACAATAAAATTTTCAACCAAAAAATCAATATTCAGCTCTGGAATGAATTTTTTTATTTGTAAAAGTGTTTCTATAGATTTTAGAAAATTTTGAATGCCAGGGTGGGAGAAAAATTGTAATTTTCCTCTATTAGGATATCAATCTCTATGGCTATCTGCCGCCACAAATTGAATAGTGAAAATGAAAAAATGGTTAGAAAAGCAATAAAATTGATTGTTTGTCATAAAAAAGACTTGTGAATTACATTTCGAAAGTTACTAAAAAGGTGACGATTTTTAAATTTACTGTTACTGCAAAAATTTACCTGGCTACCACTACGTCACTCACTTACAAAAGTAACTTTGTTACACTATCTTCACCAATAAAGTAACTATAGTTACAATAACTAGTTACTTCCCGTTACTGGATGCCATAAATGAAATTAATACAATCAAAAGATGAAAACTTGCTTCATAGTAGTTCAAAATGTTGAATTTTATTTTAACTAAAGTTTTATTTAAATCTTGAAGTACTTAGAAGTTGGAAAGTTGAAATTGAAAAACTTGAATTTCTAATACTTTTATAATTGAAAAAATACAAATTAGAACAATTTCAACCATTTTCAGAATAAAAGAGTGGAACTTTCAATATCACATCAAATTTAAATCGACCTATATTTTAATTAAACAATTTTTGACTGAAAATGCCTCCAAGTAAGTTTTAGACCATTATGGAAATTTTGGAAACTGAACAAATTATAAATCATACCTTGGATTTTAATATCAATTGAAAACTTTAAATTTAGCATATTGCACCCCCAATCTCTTTCAATTAGTCAAAAGTGTCAGATTGATGATTTTTATAACGATAAGAAAAAAAATGGTAAAAAGTGAAAGTGAAAGATTCTGGGTTCTGAGGCAAGCTCTGTTTCCTATCAATAAAATTTATCGAGCCACGTATTTATCTAATTAACCCCTAGATCACCAAGCGTTCTTCTCTAATAAAAATTACTACGCGCGGTCGCTAACCGACTCCACGTGTTACTCTTGAAATTCAAATACTAGAAAAATGATTATTTTGTGTGGATTAAATTAATATCCAGAGAAAATCGTTACTTTTAGTTACTTTCGGAATGTAGTTCACAAGTCTTTTTTACGACAGTTAATCAATTTTATTGCTTTTACAACCATTTTTTCATTTTCACTATTCAAATTATGGCGGCAGATAGCCATAGAGATTTATGTCCCAATTAGGAAAATTGAAATTTTTCTTCCACCTTGGGATTCAAAATTTTCTAAAATATATAAAAACACTTGGAGCGAAATAAACAAATAATTCGAAAGTTAAACATTCATTTCTCTTTGGCTGATAAAGAATTTTTCAAAGCAGAAATTTAACTATTTTAGTTATTTTACTTATTATTTTAGTTGAAAATTCACCTTTTTTGACTGAAATTTTATTATTTTGTTGAAAATTCAATTATTTTGTTCGAAATTGAACGATTTTGGAAGGAAATCATTTCATTCGCTTAAAAATTCAACTGTTTTTTGAAAATCAGTTTTTTGGGTGAACTAAACTGTTTTTGATCTAAAATTAATTTTTTTTCAGTTGAAATATATGAACTATTACACTTTTAGTTGAGGATTCATCTTTTTTTGTTGAAAATTCATTGTTTCAATTGATATTTAGCTATGACATTTTTGGTTGAAAATTGATCTTTTTTAGCAGTAAATTCATATATTTTGTTCAACATTCGTCTTTTGTAACTGTAAAATTCATGAATTTTGTCAAACATTCATCTCTTGGGTTTCAAATTAAACAATCTTGTTAAAAATTCGTCTTTTTTGGTTGAAGTTTCATCTATTATATTTTTCATCAAGAATTATTTTATATAATTATAATTATTATTTTCTTCGTTGAATATAACTGTTTTCGATTTAAAATTCAACTTTTTTTTGGGTGAAATATCAACTACAAAATTTTCTATTGAGAATTTATCTTTTACCGTTAAAAATTAATTTTTTCAATTAAAAATTGAACTATCCCATTATTGGTTGTGAATTGATTTTTTTAGTTGAAAAGTCATATATTTTTTTTTTAAATTAGTCTTTTTTGGTAAAAATTAATCTTCGTAGTTAAAAATTCATCTGTTTGGTTTTAGATTGCACTATTTTGTTTAAAATTCATCTTTTGTCACAGTAAAATTCATGTTTTTGTCAAACATTCATCTCTTTGGTTTCAAATTAAACAATATTGTTGAATATTCGTCTTTTTGGTTGAAATTTCATCTACTACAGCTTTCATTCAGAATTCATCTTTCTGGATAAAAATTTTATTACTTGGTTGAAAATCAACTTTTTTGTTAAAAACTCGCGTTTTTGGCTTGAAATTTCGGAAATATAGTTGATTTTATTTCTCAAATGAATGAAAATTCAACTATTTTGATGAAAATTATTTTCTTGGTTGAATATAACTATTTTTGATTCAATGTTAAACTGTTTTTTGGTTGAAATATCAATTATTACATTTTTCATTGAGGATTCATCTTTTTCCGTTAAAAATTAATTTTTCTCAATCAAAAATTCGACTATCCCATTTTTGGTTGAAAATTGATCTTTTTAAATTGAAAATTCATGTATTTCGTTTAAAATTCGTCTTTTTTTGGTAAAAGTTTATGTTCTTGGTTTCAAATTTATCTCTTTAGTTTAAAATTTCAATAATTTGTTAAAAATTCATCTTTTCAGGTTGAAATTTGGAATATTACACCTTTCATTGAAAATTAAACTTTTTTAGATAGAAATTTTATTATTTGTTTGAAAATCAACATTTATGCTGGCAATTCGCCTTTTTGGCTTGAAACTTCAACAATCTGGTTGATTTTTTTATGTCTTGACTGTAAATTCCACTATTTTGTTGAAAAATTGTTTCTTTGCTTAAAATTCGTCCTTTTTCGTAAAAAATTAATGTTCTTGGTAAGAACATTTATCTCTTTTGTTTTAAATTTAACTATTTCGTTGAAAATTCGTCTTTTTTAGTTGAAATTTGAAATATTACGTTTTTCATTGAGAATTGAACTTTTGTGGATAGAAATGTTATTATTTGGTTGAAAATAAACATTTTCGTTGAAAATTCTCCTTTTTGAGTTGAAACTTCAAAAATCTGGTTGATTTTTCTCCCTGTCTTGACTGCAAATTCAACTATTTTGTTAAAAAATTGTTTTTTGCTTGAATGTAACTGTTTTTGATTCAAAATAAAAATATTTATTGGTTCAGATATCAAGTATTACATTTTTCGCTCACAAATCTTCTTTTTTCGTTCAAAAATATAATTTTTTTAATTGAAAAGAATTCATGTATTTTGTAGAAAATTCGCCTTTTTTTGGCAAAAATTTATTTTCTTGGTTGAATACAACTGTTTTTGATTTAAAATCAAACTGTTTTCTGGTTGAGATATCAACTACTACATTTTTCGTTGAGGATTGACCTCTTTCTGTTAAAAATTAATTTTTTCAATTAAAAATTTAACTATCCCATTTTTGGTTAAAAGCTGATCTTTTTAAGTTGAAGATTCATATATTTTGTTTAAAGTTCGTCTCTTTTGGTGAAAATTTATTTTCTTGGTTGAAAATTTATCTCTTTGATTTCAAATTCAACTATTTCGTTGAAAATTGGCCTTTTTTGGTTGAAATTTGAAATATCACATTTTTCATTGAGAATAAAACTTTTTTGTACAGAAATTTTATTTTTTGGTTGAAAATCAACATTTTTGTTGAAAATTTGCCTTTTTGGTTTAAAACTTCAACAGTCTGGTTGATTTCTCTTCTGTCTTGACTGCAAATTCAACTTTTTTGTTAAAAAATTGTTTTTTGATTGAATGTAACTGCTCTGATTTATAATGAAAATATTTTTTGGTTGAAATATCATCTATTACATTTTTTGTTGAGGAGTCATCTCTTTTCGTTCAAAATTACTTTCTGTTGATTGAAAAAAAATTCATGTATCATGTTTTTTCATTGAGAATTCATCATTTCTGGTTGAAAGTTGAAATACTTTGTTAGAAAAATTTTTTTTTGTGTTGAATTTCATCATTTTAGTTGAAAATTCATATCTTTCGTTGAAAAATTAACTATTTTGTTAACATTTTTCTATAATGGCGAATTCCAATTATTCATATGCAAAATGTAGATATGCTCCATATTAATGTACACAGTCGCCGAAAATCCTTACTAATAAACACATCTGCGCAGATGTGCTGCCGAATACAGGAATTAGCCTTCAAGAACCTCCGAGTTTCCTGCTGGAGAAACTTAATAACTACAAATTTTCCAAAAATTGATAAGAAAATATAATATAATTATTAATTGTTTATTAAAACCATTTAATTTCGCTTAACAGTCTCATAACACACCTTTTGACTGACAAGCATAACAAAAAATTTTAACAATAAATAATATTCATTAAAGGAGAAGATTTTTAATATGTGAATTTCACAGATTCTACTAAATTTAACTTGACACTTTTTGATATATTCTGTAAATGTTAAAATGGTATTAAATTTAATTTTTCAGTTTACTCATTCGAATTCTAAACCAAAAATTCTTTTTATAAATATTACTTTTAACGAAAAACGGCTATTATTTGGAGTGGTTCGGTAGACCAAGTAAATATTATTTTTTTACAAATAATCTGAGATCAGTTAGTTGAATATACTTTGAGGTTAAAATTCTTTATTGGAAAAATTAATATCCAAAAAATTATTCCTCAACTAGATTTTTAATTGAATCTTCCCATTTTTTCTAAATATACTGAAAAATGTACATTATATGATCATTTCTCAATTACTTAGGTCAAATTATTGATTTTTCCTTTATATGAAAGAATCTAAAAAACTATATTACTACAAAGATCAGACATAAAAATGAATTATTTGCAATAATATATTATATAACACAATTGATGGACAACAAAATCATGCGAGTGATTTTTTTTAACATTGCCCAATCTTCTCACAATTTTAAACTTAAAAGCTTAGGAATTATTTTTAAAAATAACGATTTTCCTAATATCACCAAATGGTTACAATAGTCTCTAAAAGGATAATAGTGTATTGATTATATTTCTACCATGAAATCATAAAGCATTTCTACACACAGGACTTTCATATTATGAATAATATTTCTGTTAAGAATTGTTCTCTCCTTTAAAATTTGTTAATTCAAAAATATTATTATTCAATCGAAAGTAACTTTTTTCTTACAAATCGATTGGTTTCACAAAATTTGTTATTCCAATACTTCTATATTTATTGTTATTATTGTTACCATTATTATGAAATGAAATAAGAAAAGAAATCAAGTAATAATAAATACTTGAAAAGACAGAGTGGATAGTGAAAAAGTTGCCCTGAAATACAAAATATTTGAAAAATTCCCAGACGTATGAAAAATAAATTTGAAGGGTAAAATTGAATCTGCTCCCAGAATCAAATATTTTGTTATACTAAAATTCATCAAATTTTTTCCAATAATAGACTTTTCAATCGTTTCCAAACATAATATTCTCAATTTGTGAATAATTGCAACAGAAATCATTTTAAATATGAAAAGCAGCCCAGAACGTCTAAACATTAAAAAATGTTCCACAAGTATGAATAATAAATTTAAAAGGTAAAATTAATCCTTCTCCCAAAATCCAATTTTTTTGGAACTAAATTCTGTGACATTTTTTGCCAATAATAGTCTTTTTAACCTAGCCCTAGCTTTTTATTAGTAAATTCAAACCAATTCAACAATTCTAAACATAAAATTCTCAATTTGTGGATAAGCGCAAAAGGAATCATTTGAAATATGGAAAGTAGCCCTGAACGTCAAAACGATAACAAATTTCCCAGATGTATGAATAGTAAATTCAAAAAAGGAAATTTACTCTGCTCCCGAAGTTAAATTTTTTTAAATAAAATTTCTGTCAGATTTTTTGACAGTCATAGACTTTCCAACCTCTTCTAAACATAAAATCCTTAATTTGTGAATAATTGCAACAGAACTCATTTTAAATGTGAAAAGTAGCTCTGAAGGTCTAAACATCAAAAAATTTCCCAAAAATATGAATAATAAATTCAAAAGGTATAATTGATCCTGGTCCCAAAATCCAGTTTTTTTCAAACTAAATTCTGTGAAATTTGTTGCCAATAATAGTCTTTTCAACCTACCTCCAGCTTTTTATTAGTAAATTTAAACCAATTTAACAATTCTGAACATAAAATTCTCAGTTTGTGAATAAGCGCAATAGAAGTCATTTTAAATATGAAAAGTAGCCCGGAACTACAAAACGTTGAAAAATTTCCCGGGAGTATGAATAGTAAATTCAAAAAAGAAAATGAATTCTGCTCCCGAAATCTAATTTTTTTCAGATAAAAGTTCTGTCAAATCTTTTGGACAATAATAGACTTTTCAATCTCTTCTAAACATAAAATCCTCAATTTGAGAATAATTGCAACAAAAATCATTTTGAATATGAAAAGTAGCCCTAAACGTCAGAACTTTAAAAAATTTCTGAGAAGTGTGAATAGTAAATTTAAGAAGAAAATTAATTCTGCTCCCGAAATTCAATTTTTTTTAAAATAAAAATTCTGTCAAATTTTTTAACAATAATAGACTTTTCTATCTCTTCCAAACAAAAAATTCTCAATTTCTGAATAATTGCAACAAAAATAATTTTAAATATGAAAAGTAGCCCTGAGCGTCAAAACGGTAACAAATTTCCCAGAAGTATAAATAGTAAATTTAAAAAAGGAAACTAATTCTGCTTCCGAAATCCAATTTTTAATGAAAATTCTGTCAGAAATTTTTACAATCATCTACTTTTCAATCTCTTCTAAACAAAAAATCCTTAATTTGTAAAATAATAGCAACAGAAATCATTTTAGATATGGAAAGTAGCCCTGAATCTCAAAACATTTAAAAATGTCCCAGAAGTATGAATAGTAAATTTAAAAGGTTAAATTGATTCTGCTCTAAAAGTCCACTTCTTTGGAACTATATTCTGTCAAATTTTTTGCCAATAAAAGACTTTTCAACCTATTCCTAAGTTTTTAAGAGTAAATTTAAATCAATTCAACAATGCTTAACATAAAATCCTCATTTACTGAATAAATGCAACAGAAATCATTTTAAGTATGAAAAGTAGCCTTGAATCTCAAAACATTAAAAAATGTCGCAGAAGTATGAATAGTAAATTCAAAAGGTAAAATTGATCCTGATCTCAAAGTCCACTTTTTTGAAACTAAATTCTGTCAAATTTGTTGCCAGTAAAAGACTTTTCAACTACCTCCTAATTTTTAAGAGTAAATTCGAACCAATTCAATCATTCTGAACATAAAATTTTCAATTTGTGAATAATTGGAACAGAAATCATTTCAAATATGAATAGTAGCCCTGAACGCCAAAACTTGAAAAAAATTCCTCAGAGTTATGAATAATAAATTTGAAAGGTTAAATTGATCCTGCTCTCAAAATCCATTTTTCTTGAAACTATATTCTGTCAAATTTGTTGCCAATAAAAGACTTTTCAACCTACCCCTAGCTTATTAAGAGTAAATTCAAACCAATTTAACAATTCTAAACATAAAATCCTCATTTTCTGAATAAATGCAACATAAATCATTTTAAATATGAAAAGTAGCCCTGAATCTCAAAACATCAAAAAATGTCCCAGAAGTATGAATAGTAAATTTGAAAGATAAAATTGATTTTGCTTCCAGAATCCAGTTTTTTTTAAAACGAAATTCCGTCAAATTTGTTGCCAATAATAGACTTTTCAACCCACCCCTAGCTTCTCGAAAGTAGATTCAAACCAATTCAACAATTCTAAACATAAAATCCTCAATTTGTGAATAAATGCAATAGAAATAATTTTAGATACGCAAAGTAGCCCTGAATCTCAGAACATTTAAAAATGTTCCAGAAGTATGAATAGTAAATTTGAAAGATAAAATTGATTCTGCTCCCAAAATCTAGTTTTTTTCAGAACAAAGTTTCGTCAAATTTGTTAGCTTCTTGAAAGTAGATTCAAACCAATTCAACAATTTCAAACATAAAATCCTCAATTCGTGAATAAATGCAACGGAAATAATTTTAGATATGCAAAGTAGCCCTGAATCTCAAAAAATTTAAAAATCTCACAGAAGTATGAATAGTAAATTTCAAAAATAAAATTGATTCTGCTTCCAAAATCCAGTTTTAAAAAAAAATAAATTCCGTCAAATTTGTTGCCAATAATAGACTTTCCAACTTACCCCTAGCTCCCCGAAAGTAGATTTAAACCAATTTAACAATTCTAAACATAAAATCCTTAATTTGTGAATGAATGCAATAGAAATAATTTTAGATACGCAAAGTAGCCCTGAATCTCAGAACATTCAAAAATGTTCCAAAAGTATGAATAGTAAATTTAAAAGATAATATTGATTCTGCTCCCAAAATTCAGTTTTTTTCAAAACGAAATACCGTCAAATTTGTTGCCAATAATAGACTTTCCAACCCACCCCTAGCTTCTCGAAAGTAGATCTAAACCAAATTAACAATTCTAAACATAAAATCCTCAATGTGTGAATAAATGCAATAGGAATAATTTTAGATATGTAAAGTAGCCCTGAATCACAAAACATTTAAAAATGTCCCAGAAGTATGAATAGTAAATTTCAAAGATAAAATTGATTCTGCTCCCAAAATTCAGTTTTTTTCAAAACGAAATTCCGTCAAATTTGTTGCCAATAATAGACTTTTCAACCCACCCCTAGCTTCTCGAAAGTAGATTCAAA
>JAUMHM010000085.1:25145695-25156538 GCA_032362435.1 Melikaiella ostensackeni
AGAGGAAGATGAGATTATGGGAGGTGATAGAGGGATGACGGCGACTAAGGGTGAAGGGGGGAGCTAAAGAAAGGTGTTAAAAAGGGTGCGATAGATAATCGGGGAAGGCGTGTCATTCAGGAAATGGATAGAATGCGGGAGAGAGGGGAAAATGAGTAAAGGAAGTGAGAGTGATGGGCGGATAAAGTGGGCCAAAAGGGGGAATCAATAAAGGAGGTAAGAGAATAGGGAATAGAGGAAATTGCGGGATAGATAGTAGTAGCGATATTAAGGTACGTGGGGGAGTTTTATAGGGGCAACAGGGGCAGAGGAGTTTAATGAAATAGAGGAAGATGATATTATGGGAGTTGATAGAGGGATGACGGCGACTAAGGGTGAAGGGGTGAGCTGAAGAAAGGTGTGGAAAAAGAGTGCGATAGATAATAGGGGAAGGCGTGTCATTCAGGAAATGGATAGAGTGCGGGAGAGAGGGGCAAATGAGTAAAGGAAGTGAGAGTGATGGGCGGATAAAGTGGGCCAAAAGGGGGAATGAATAAAGGGGGTAAGAGAATAGAGGATAGAGAAAATGGCGGGATAAATAATAGTGGCGATATAAAGGTACGTTAGAAAATTTCATGAGAGCGAGAGGGGCAGAGGAGCAGAATGAAATAGAGGAAGCTGATATTATGAGAGTGGATAGAGAGATGAAGAAAACTAAAGGAGAAAGGGGTGAGTAAAAAAGCAGTGTGAAGAGGGGTGCGATGGGTCATAGGGAGATGGGAAGTGTTATCGGGAAATAGATGGAGGGGGGAGAGAGGGGCAAATGACTAAGAGAAGTGACAGTGATGGGTGGATAAAGTGGGCGGGAAGGGTGAATAAATAAAGAGGGTAAGAGAATAGAGGATAGAGGAAATGGCGGGATAGATAGTAGTAGCGATATTAAGGTACGTGGGGGAGTCTTATAGGGGCAACAGGGGCAGAGGAGTAGAATGAAATAGAGGAAGCTAATATTATGGGAGTAGATAGAGGAATGACGGCGACTGTCTGTGAAAGAGGTGAGCTGAAAAGAGGTGAGAAGGAGGTGTGCTTTGAGTTTAAGGGGGAAGAGTGGGATTATCGGAAAATAGATAGAAAAAAGAGTGAGAGTGATGGGTGGATAAAGTGGGCGAGAAGGGTGAATGAATAATGGGGGTAAGGGAATACAAGATAGAGAAAATGTCGAAATAGATAGTAGCGGTGATATAGGGGCATTATCGGAAAAGGGCTAGAGAGGGGAATAAGGGGCAAATGAGTGAAATGAGTGAGAGTGATAGGTGAATAAAGTGGGCAAGATGGGTGAATGAATAAAATGTTTCGAGAGATTAGAAGATGGACAAAAAGGCGGGATAGATAGTAAGGGCGATATAGTGGTAGATGGGGAAGTTTCATAGGGACGAGAGGGGCAGAGAAGTAGAATGAAATGGAGGAAGCGAATGTTACGGGAGTGGATAGGGTGATGATGGTGACTAAGGGTAAAAGGAGTGAGTTAAAGAGAGGAGTGAAGAGGGAGTGCGATGGGTTTAAGGGCGAGAGGTAACATTATCGGTAAATGGATAGATAGGAGGGTGGAGGGTGGCAAATGAGTAAAATGAGTGAGAGTGTTGGGCGGATGAAGTGGGCAAGATGTACTGAGGGTGAAAGGGGTGAGGTAAAGAGAGGTGTAGAGAAAGGGTGCGATAGGTTATAGGGGAAGGCGTGGCATTATCGGGAAATTGAGAGAGAATAAGAGGGGCGAATGAGTAAAATGAGTGAGAGTGATGGATGGATAAAGTGGGCGAGACGGGTGAATGAATAAAGGGTGTAAGAGAATAGAGGTCAGAGGAAATGGCGGGATAATAGTTGTGGCAATATAGGGGTACGTAAGGGAGTTTCATAGGGGGTTGAGGGGTAGAGGAGTAGAATGATATAGAGGAAGCTAATATTATGGGAATGGATAGAGTGATGACGGCGACTGAGGGTGAGAGAGGTGAGCTAAAGAGAGGTGTAGAGAAAGGGTGCGATGGGTTATAGGGGAAGGCGTGGCATTATTAGGAAAAGGATGGAGAGGGGAAAAGGAGCAAATAAGTAAAAGGAGTGAGAGTGTGGGTGGATAAAGTGGGCGAGAAAGGTGAATGAGTAAAGAGGGTAAGAGAATAGAGGATGAAGGAAATAGCGGGATAGATAGTAGTTGCAATATAGAGGTACGTGAGGGAATTTCATTAAAGAGAGAGGGGCAGAGGAGTAGAATGGTATAGAGGAAGCTAATATTATGGCAGTCGATAGAAGGATGACGGCGTCTAAGGGTGAAAGAGGTGAGCTCAAGAAAGGTGTGGAGAATGGGTGCGATGGGTTATAGGGGATGGTGTGACATTATCAGGAAATGAATATAGAGGGGGAAAAGGAGCAAATAAGTAAAAGGATTGCGAGTCATGGGTGGATAAAGTGGGCGGGAAGGGTGAATGAATATAGTGGGTAAAGGAAAAATAAATGGGGGAAATTGTGCGATAGATAGTTGTGGCAATATAGAGGTACGTAGAGGAGTTTTATAGGGATGGAAGAGACAGAGAAGTAGAATGAAATAGAGGAAGCTAATATTATGGGAGTGAATAAGGGGATGACGGCTACTGAGGTTGAAAGGAGTGAGTTAAAGAGAGGTGTAAAGAAGGAGTGCGAAGGGTTATAGGGGGAGAGGTGGCGTTATCGGGAAATGAATAGAGAGCAGGAGAGAGGTAAATGAGTAAAATGAGTGAGTGATGAGATGGGTGAATGAATAAAGGGTGTAAGAGAATAGAGGACAGAGAAAATGGCGGGATACATAGTGGTGGCGATATAAGAGTACGTGAGGGAGATTCATAGGAAGAGAGGGGTAGAGGAGTGGAATGAAATAGAGGAAGCTGATATTATGGGAGGGGATAGAGGGATGACGGCGACTGTATGTGAAAGAGGTGAGCTGAAAAGAGGTGAGAGAAGGGTCTGCTATGAGTTATAGGGAGAGGGGTGGCGTTATCGGAGAACAGATAGAGAGGGGGGCGAGGGGCAAATGAGTGAAAGGAGTGAGAGTGATGGGTGGATAAAATGGGCGAAAAGGGTGAATGAATAAAACGGCTAAGAGAAAAGAGGAGAGAACATGTACTGAAAATATAGGGGTACGAGGGGGGATTTCATAGTAGTAAGAGAGGCAGAGGAGTAGAATGAGAAAGAGGAAGCTGATATTATGGGAGTGGATCGAGGTATGACGGCGACTGTGTGAAAGGGGGAGCTGAAAAAAGGTGAGAAGAGGGAGTGCGATGGTTTATAGAGGGAGGGATGGTGTTATCGAGTGGCTAAGGAAGGCAGGGAAAGGGGTATATAAGAGGGAGGATAAGAGCGCAGAGTTGTGGAGGGATCATGGATGCGGAGAGAGAGGGCGAAAGAGTCATGGCAGTATTTATGAAGAATAGTATTAGTAAGTTTTTTCTCACAAATTTATAATAAGGCCGTGGCTACGTGTACAGAAATTTTGGTACGAATATTCGAATTTTGGAATTACGAATAATGGAACTTAAAAAGGGAAATATTTGTACTGGAATTTTTATACAATTATCCGGATTCATTCGGTACACATAGACACTGTCTGAATTTATAGTTATATCACAAAAGATTGAAATTTTGGATTAAAATTAATTTTCTCAATCGATAATTTAGCTATTGAAGGTTGGTTCAAGATTGAACTTTTTTGTTAAAGTTCAACTATTAGGTTGAAAATTCATGTATTCTGTTGATAATTCGTCTTTTCGGTAGAATATAAATCTTCTTGGTTGAAAAATCATATTTTAAGTCAAAAATTCAAGTATTTGGTTAAATGTTGAGAATCCATTTTTTCAAATATTCACCGTTTTAGTTGAAACTTCATGTCTTTGGTTGAAAATTTACCTATTTTGTTGAAAATTCGTTTTTTTTTGTTAAGCATTAAGTTTTCTAACTGAAAATGTTACTATTCCATTTTTGATAGAAAATTGTTATTTTTAATTGAAAATTGATCTTGGCTAGTTGAGAATTCATCTATGTGATTAGAAATTCGTCGTTTCTGATGAAAAGTTAATCCTCGTGGTTGAAAATTCATCCTTGTTGGCTAAAAATGCCACTTTTTGGTTGAGGATTCAACTATTTTGTTGAAAATTACTTTTTATTTTTGTTTGACTCAACTATTTTTGATTTTTGATCAAAATCTTATATTATGTCAACTAACACATGTTTCGATGAAAATTTATCTTTTTTTGTTGAAAAATCATCTGCTTGGTTTGAAATTGAACTATTTAAAAAAAAAAATTCTTAAAGATTCGTCATTTTAATTGAAAATTCAACTATCTCATTGTAAATGAAATTTTTCATTGAAAATATTTTATTTTTGGGTAGAAAATTCAACTGTTTTGTAGAAATTTTGGCTTTTCGGCTTGAACATTCAACAATTTGGTAGAAAATTAAACTATTTGGCTGAAAGTTAACTTTTTTGTTGAAAATTCATATGTTGAGTTGAAAATTCAGCATTCTTTTGAAATTCGACTTATTGTTAGAGAATCAACTTTTTTACTCAAAAAATCCTGTCTCAGGTTTGAAAATTCAACTGTTTTGAAGTAACCCGTCTTTTTTGCTTCAAAATTTAAAAAGTTTGTGAAAAATTCGACTATTTTGTTAAAGCGTTTATTTTCTAGGTGGAAAATCCCTTTTTTTGGTTGAAAAATTAATTATTTGATTAAGAATCTATCTTTCTTGGTTGAAATTTCAACCCCTTGGTTTGAAGTTGAACTGCTTTCTTAAAAATTAACTTTTTTAAGTTTTACCTGTTTGGTTAAAAATTTGTTTTTTATTTGTTCAAAAATCAATCTTTTCATTTGAAAATTCAAGTATTCTATTTTTAAAAAAAAATTCATTCTTCATAAGTTGAAACATCATGAATTTTGTTGAAATTTTGTCTTTTTGGGTAAAAATTTAATCTTGTTCGTTGAAAATTTATCCCTTTCTTAGAGGATTCGAATATTTTGTTAACAATTCGTCTTTTTTGGTTGAATTCAACGGCTAGAAATTATTTTTTCTTGAAAAATTAATTTTTTTTTGTTGGAAACGTAACTGTGTTTAGTTGAATTTTAATTTTTTTTGTTTAAAAAATCGACCAGTTGCTTGAAAATTCATCTTTGTAGGGTGAAAAATCAATTATTTCGTTCAATCTTCGATTATTTCGTTAAAAATGCAAGTATTTTTTTAGAGTTATGTTTGTTGGTCCAACACTCAATAGTTTTGTTAAAAATTCATCTTTCATGATAGAAGAGTCATCTCTCTTGGTTGGAAATTCATCTTACTTGATTGAGAATGAACTATTTGGTTAAAAAATAATTAATCTTATTAAAAATTTGTCTTTCTGACTTGAAAATTGATTCCCATGTGTCCGTTTGGGCACATCAAATTGCTTAAGGCTCCTAGATCGATCACTGAAGTTAAGCAGTGTGCTTGACTCGGTTGCAGTCGGATGGGGGCCGTCGTATTCAAGGGAAGGCATTTATTTAACAGCCTTTAAACTGCCTTGACTCTCTAACTAATATCAAAATACTAATTACTTGGAAGTTTCATTAAGATCCTGAAATTTATATGAGTAGGGTCGTTGAAAAACTAATGTTATTCTTCAAATATCTACATATTTTTTGCAAAAGTTGAACAGTTAATGCATTAGTAAACGTTTAGAACGATTCAGATAATTATTTCTCTTCATTATGTTCAAATTGAAGGCACAGATAGAAGAAGGGGTTTCGCGTTCGGCCTCAGACGGGAGTAGCGAGGGTGGAAGGAAATTTTCGAAATCGCTCTAATTAAATTACAAAAAATATCAGCGCACAGAGCATCAAAAAATAAGGGGACATCACGCCTCACGATTTTTAATACCTCCAGCAGTTTTTGTTGAATAAAATTAAAAACAGGAATTTCCACGCGACAAAAGTCAATGTTTTTTCACAGTAACATCACTTTAAATCCGAAAATTGTGAATCAAACGTTATAAAAATTTCTTACCAAGAAAGTCGATCTATACCAGAGGCAATGATCCAGCTTAAGATGATGAAACTTACCCTCAATGTTTATAAATAATCGTCAATGTTGAAATTTTTCTCGTCGAGGCATCTGCGTCGAGGTATTTGCGAGTGATTCATATTGGTTTAACGCGTCGGACATGTTTGATTGCATCGAGTACTCGATAAATAAATCACAATTTTGAAAAAACCATTAGTCGTACGCATCTAATTAAACATTAAAAATGGTCCTTAATATTTTACGAAAAACTTTTCCACTGGAAGTTTTCCGAACTCCAAACTTTTCTCGACTCGTCGAGGCATCTGCGTCGAGGCATCTGCGAGTGACTCATCGTTGTTTAACGGATCGATCGCATCGTTTGATCGCATCGAGAGTTTAAATGATGCGTTCGATAAATGAATTACGATTTTGAAAAAACTATTAGTCCTACGCATCTGATTAAATTTACAAATTTTCTTAAAATTTTTTACGAAATACTTTCCCGCTGGAAGTTTGTCGAACTCTAAACTTTTCTCGACTCCTTTATACCCAGAAGGCAACAGCGATCGTTCGAGAAAAATCTCAAATTTGATGATTATTTATAAACATTCCAGGTAAGTTTTATCATTTTAAACCGGATCGTTACCCTCGCTATACATCGAATTCCTTGGAAAAAATTGTAATAACGATTGATTCACAATTTTCGGATTTACGGCGATGTGAGTGTAAAAAAACATTAATTTTTTGTCAAGTGAAAATTCCTGTTTTAAATTTTTTTCAACAAAAACTGCTAGAAGTATTAAGAAACGTTGAACGTAATGTCCGCTTATTTTTTGAAGCTCTTCGCGCTGTTTTTTTTGTTCTTCAATTGGAGCAATTTCGAAAATTTCCCCCACACCCTCGCCAATCCTGGCTGAGCTCAAGCGCGAAAGCCCTAATTCAATTGTTGCCTTCAACTGTTCAAGTTAATCTAAATTTGATTTACTTCACGTCAGAATAATACATAATTCATTAATTCTTTCAATGTTAACTTAATGAACCATTTTGTCTTGCTTCAGAGGCCAGAGATATTGGCCTAAAGTGTTTTTAAATGATGCAAAAAAGCATTTTAAAAATTTCTGTAAGATCTACAAGGTCAAAAATAAGAACGTGGCCGAGACGATTTTCTTAGAAACAAAAGATTGCCGTGGCAGGTATGCAGGGCCATTGAACTATATTCGAACAGGAATGAGAGCTGCATTGTTGACGTGCAGTCCGTTGACACGCGTAACGTTATTATTATGCGAAACGAGGGAGGGGGGGGGGGAATACCACGTAAGATGGTTCCTCTTTAGGAATCCGCAAAAAAAGTTCAGCCCCTCCAAATTAAAGTGCCTATTACATGTAATTTTCAAAGTCGGCCATTTTACATTCTTTTTAATTGGAGGTACATGATAAATATATACTAGAAGATTTATTCTCAAATATTTTACTTAAATTCTCCAGGGATTTTGAAGAAATTCCCTAGATCACAGAATTTCACATTTTTCAAGGGATTTTACAAGATTTTCATGGACTTTAAGGAGTTCAATTGGTTTTTAAGAGCTGTTAAGGGATTTTGAAAAATATCGTAGGATTTTGAAAATTCAAGAACAATTTCCGAGGATTAAAAAGGATTTGAAAGGATTCCAAGGGATTTCAAAAGATTTCGAAATATTTCGAAGGAAATCACATGATTTCAAGGGATTTTAGAGGACTTAGAAGAATTTTTGAGGATTTTGAGGATCAAAGGACGATTTCCGCGGATTACGAAGGATTCAAAGGGATTCTGAGGGATTTTAAGAGATTTCGAAATGTTTAAAAGCAAATCACATCATTTTGCAGGATTTTAAAGGATTTCGAGGGATTTTTAGGGATTTTAAGAATTTAAGGACGATTTCCGCGGATTACGAAGGACTTAAATGGTTTCCAAGAGATTTCAAGAGACTCCACAATATTCCAAAGGAAATCATATGATTGCAAAGGATTTTAGAAGATTTAGAGGGATTTTTAGGGATTTTGAGGATTTAAGGACGGTTTCCGCGAATAACAAAGAATTTTAAGTGATTCCAAGGGATTTTAAGAGATTTCGAAATATTTCAAAGAAATCACATGATTTCAAAGGATTTTGAAGAATTTCAAGCGATTTTTAGGGATTTTGAGGATTTTAGGACAATTTCCGCGGATTACAAAGAATTTAAAGGGTTTCCAAGAGATTTTAGGAGACTCCGAAATATTCCGAAGGAAATCACATGATCGCAAAGGATTTTAGTAAGACTTAGAGGAATTCTTAGGGATTTTGAGGATTTAAGGACGGTTTTCGCGGATAACAAAGAATTTCAAGTGATTCCAAGGATTTTTAAGAGATTTTGAAATATTTCAAAGGAAATCACATGATTTCAAAGGGTTTTGGAGAATTTTTAGAGGTTTTTAGAAATTTTGAGGATTTAAGGACGATTTCCGCGTATTACAAAGGACTTGAAGAGATTCTAAGGGATTTTGAGAGATTTCTAGATGATTTCGAAGGAAATCACAGAATTTCAAAGGATTTTAAAGGTTTTGAAGGGAGTTTTACGGATTTTGAGGATTTAGCGATGATTTCCGTGGATTACAAAGGATTTAAAGGAATTCCAAGGGATTTTAAGAGATTCTGAAATATTTTGAAGAAAATCACTTGATTTCAAAGGTTTTTAATGGTTTTTAAGGGAGTTTAACGGATTTTGAGGATTTAGGG
This sequence comes from Melikaiella ostensackeni, assembly GCA_032362435.1. Taxonomy (NCBI): domain Eukaryota; kingdom Metazoa; phylum Arthropoda; class Insecta; order Hymenoptera; family Cynipidae; genus Melikaiella; species Melikaiella ostensackeni. The sequence continues at coordinate 25,154,481 of JAUMHM010000085.1, forward strand.
ATGATTTCCGTGGATTACAAAGGATTTGAAGGGATTCCAAAAGATTTTGAGAGATTTCGAAATTTTTCAAAGGAAATCACATGATTCCAAAAGATTTTCAAGAATTTCTAGGAGTTTTTAGGGATTTTGAGGATTTAAGGACGATTTCCGCGTATTAAAAAGTACTTAAAGGGATTCCAAGTAATTTCAAGAGATTTAAAAATATTTCCAAGAAAATCGCATTATTTTTAAGAATTTTGAAGGTTTTCAAGAAGTTTTACGCATATTGAGGATTTAGGGACGATTTCCGTGGATTACAAAGGATTTAAAGGGATTCCGAGGGATTTCAAGAGATTTCGAAATAATTTAAAGGAAATCACATGATTTCAAAGAATTCTAAAGGTTTCTGAGGGAGTTTTACGGATTTTGAGGATTTAGGAATGATTTCCGTGAATTACAAAGAACTTGAAGGGATTCTAAGGGATTTTAAGAGATTTCGAAATATTTCAAAGGAAATCACATAATTTCGGAGGATTTTAAAGGATATCGAGGATTGCAAAGGATTTTGAGGATTTAAAAACGATTTCCACGGATGACAAAGGATTTAAAGAGATTCCAAGGGATTTCAAGAGATTTCAAAATATTTGAAAAGAAATCACGTGATTTCAAAGGATTTCAAAGGATTTTGACGGATTTTCAAGAATTTTATGAATTTCAGAACGATTTTCATGGATTATAAAGGATTTTGAGGAGTACCAAGGGATTTCGGGAGATTTAAAAATATTTTAAAACAAATCACGCAAATTCAAAGGATTTTGAGGGATTTGAGGACGCTTTTCACGAATTACAAAGAATTTGAAGAGATATCAAGGGATGTTAATTTTTTTTTAATATATCGTGAGAAATCACGTGTATTCAAAGAATTTTCAAGGATTTAAGAGGTACCGAAGGGTTCTAACGGAGTTTTAAGAATTTTAAGAATTTAAGAACGACCTTCATGAATTACAACGAATCTTAAGGGTATTAAGGGATTCTAATAGATTTCAAAATATTGCAAAAGGAATCATGCGTTTTCAAAGGATTTTGAAGGATTTCGACGGACTTTTGGGATCTTATGAATTTAAAAACAATTTACATGGATTATAAAACATTTTAAGGATTTTAAGGGATTTTAATAGATTTCCAAATATTGCAAAAGAAATCATGAGATTTTAAAGGATTTTAAAAGATTTCGACGGACTTTTGGGATTTTATGAACTTGAAAACAATTTTCATAGAATACGATGGACTTTAAGGGCTTCCAAAGGATTTTAAGAGATATCGAAATACTTCAAAAGGAATCACTGATGTAATTTCGAAGGACCTTACGGGATTTCGATGGATTTTTAGGGGTATTAAGAATTTAAGAACGATTTCCGCGGATCACAAAGGATTTGAAATCGTCCCAGGGATTTTAAGAGTTTTCGAAATATTTCAAAAGAAATCACGTTATTTCAAATGATTTTTAAGGAATTCAATAAATTTTTAAGTACGTCGACGGATTTTTATGAAATTTGAGAATACAAGAACGATTTCCACGGGTAACAAAGTATTTTGAGAGGTACCAAGGAATTTTAAGAGATATTGAAATATTTCAATACAAATCACGCGATTACAGATGCACTTGAAGAATTTTGAGTGATTTTTAGGGATTTTCAGGATTTAAGAACGATTTCCGCGTATCACAAAGGATTGTAAGTGATTCCAGGGATTTTAAGAGATTTCAAAATATTTCAAGAGAAATCACGTGATTTCAAAGAATTTCAAAAGATTTTAAGAGATATCGAGGGATTTCGATGGTTTTTGAAAATTTTCAAGAATATATGAACTTTATTAAAGATCGAAATAGAATCTACTTTCTTATGAAAATTTTTTGTGTACCAAAAAGGAACAACCAAAAATTCGCAAATCAAAAATAGACTTTTTGACTACCCGTTTTTCCGGCTCATTAAAGACAGGTGCACAATAAATATACACAACAGAAAGAAAAAAGAGGGAGAAAAAAGAAAGAGTCAACCAAAACCATCCTCACACTCTTTC
>JAUMHM010000085.1:25166517-25179263 GCA_032362435.1 Melikaiella ostensackeni
CTAGATCCTTTGAATCTCTTCAATTTGTACGAGATCCGTTAGCATTATTATTATTTTGAAAATAAGGACAGCTTATATGCTAGTAAGTCACATGCAGCATGTCTCCTTTACTAAATTCATAAAATTAAACAAATATTTTTACTTTGGAGCATACGAAACTTAAAAATGTCTAAGATGAATGATGTCTTTCAGAAGTTGCAAGAAAAGGTCTTAGTTCATTGCCAAAGAATAACTTAATGTAAAGAAAACGCTTCATGTATGCGATTTTGAACTGAACCATTCTAAACTCAATCCTTCGAATTGCTTCAATTTGTACGAACTTCGTTAGCATTATTATTATTTTGGGAATGAAAACAGCTTAGAAGCTTGTAAGTCACATGCAGCATGTCTCCTTTACTAAATTCCTGAAATTAAACAAATTTTTTCACTTTGGGGCATTCGAGCTTAAAAATTTCTAAGATGAATGATGTCTTTCAGAAGTTGCAAGAGAAAGTCTTAGATCATTGCCAAAGAATAACTCAATTGAAAGAAAACACTCCGTGTATGCGATTTCGAACTGAACTATTCTAAACTAAATCCTTTGAATTGCTTCAATTTGTACGAACTTCTTTAGCATTATTATTATTTTGGGAATGAAAACAGCTTAGAAGCTTGTAAGTCACATGCAGCATGTCTTCTTTACTAAATTCCTGAAATAAAACAAATCTTTTTATTTGGAGCATTTGAAACTTAAAAATTTCTAAGATGAATGATGTCTTTCAGAAGTTGCAAGAGAAAGTATTAGATCATTGCCAAAGAATAACTCAATTGAAAGAAAACACTCCGTGTATGCGATTTCGAACTGAACCATTCTAAACTAAATCCTTTGAATTCCTTCAATTCGTACGAACTTCGTTAGCATTGTTATTATTTTGAAAATAAGAACAGCTTATAAGCTAGTAAGTCACATGCAGCATGTGTCCTTTACTAAATTCTTGAAATTAAACAAATTTTTTCACTTTGGGGCATTCGAAACTTAAAAATTTCTAAGATAAATGATGTCTTTTAGAAGTTGCAAGAAAAGGTCTTAGGTCATTGCCAAAGAATAATTCAATTTAAAGAAAACGCTTCATGTATGCGATTTTGAACTGAATCATTCTAAACTAGATCCTTTGAATCTCTTCAATTTGTACGAGATCCGTTAGCATTATTATTATTTTGAAAATAAGGACAGCTTATAAGCTAGTAAGTCACATGCAGCATGTCTCTTTTACTAAATTCCTGAAATTAAACAAATCTTTTTACACTGGAGCATTCGAAACTTAAAAATTTATGAAATGAATGATGTCTTTCAGAAGTTGGAAGTAAAAGTCTTAGATCATTGCCAAAGAGTAACTCAGTGGGAAGAAAACTCTCCGTGTATGCGATTTCGAACTGAACCATCCTAAACTAAATCTAATAAATTGCTCTAATTTGGATGAAATTCGTTAGTATTATTATTATTTCGAGAACGAGCACAGCTTAAATGCTGAAAAGTCACATGCAGCATGTCTCCGTTGCGACATGTCACTCTTGCGGCATCTCTGTTTTCCGACAAGTCTCTTCTGCGGCATGTCACACTTCCGAAATCCCTCTCTTGTGGCATGTCTACCCTGTGACACGTTTTACCTTTAGAATTTCTCCCATGCAAGTCTCCCTGTGAAATGTCTCTCCTGCGGCATCTCACCAGCAGATTGACAATTTTACGGCAAGCTTCCCGGCTCAATTGCCACATCTGCGGCATGTCTCCTCAGGCACAAGCCTCCCTGTGGTATTTCTCGCTCATAGAATTTTATCTTGAGGGAAAGATGCCGCAAGGAGGCGTGCGGTTGAGGAGACAATCTGCAGGTCTGACAATTAGGTGCGGGAGGCTTGCCGGAATACATCACCTTGGGAGAAATGCCGTAAGTAAGTGAGGTTACAGGGAGACTTGCCACATAGGTGACATGATGAAAATGAGACCTGTCACGGGAGCGACATGTCGCAAGGGTAACATGCCATAAGGGAAACATGCCGCAAGGGAGATATGTCGCAAGCGAGACATGATTTCTGTAAACAAATTCAATTAACAAAGGGAAATTTTTCGCATTTTTTCGCAGAATCTTTTGTTATATAAATACAGAAGTTCAATTCAAGATCGTGGTCAACCTACTTTCTTGAGTCATTTTTAAAAGAATGAGTAGAAAAAAGGGTATTTTTCACACTGAAACACCCAACATGGGCTCTTTTTCATTACGTTTCTTTCTGAAATTGGAGGATTTCAATCCTGGATAGAGATTCGTAGTTTACCATGTTTCTTCAGAAAAAACTGAGTATTTCAATTAATAATGGAGTTTTTTCAACTAGAAATTGCTAAACTCTCATTTTGGTTTACAAAATTTGTTTAGAACCATAACAGTTGTTAATAGTCAACAGTGTTTTGTAGTTAAGCCTCTTAGGTAACGCATTTTAAGGCAGACCTGCATGAGAAAACCCAAATATTTCGCGCAAAAATTTCAAAACTTTCCCTTTGCTTATCGAATTTGTTTATATAAAAAATGACAATTGTTAATACTCATCAATGTAACGTAGTTAAGTCTCTACAGTGCCCCTGCATGGATTTATGACGTTTTTTGATATTTGACAGTCGCTCCTAAAAACCAAAAGAAGCTGCAAAATTTTTGCAATTTTTGTTGCAAATTATTTTATTAAAAATTCATTTTCTTGGTTAAATATTTGACTCTTTGATAGTTTTTTTCGATAAATAATTCAATTGTTTGGCTTACAAATTCAATATTTCTCATCAGATTTTTTTTCTTTATTGACTGAAAAACGTTTCTTGGTTGAAAATTCAACTTCTTCGTTGAAAATTCGTCTTATTGATTTGGAAATTCATGTTTTGAGTCGAAAATCTAACTATTTTATGGGAAACTCGTTTTTTTATGGTTGAAAATTCATTTCTCAACTGAAAATTTGACTGTTTCATTTTTCGTTGAAAATTAATCTTTATTAGTTGAAAATTCAAGTATCAGGTTAGAATTTTTTGTATTGTGTTCGTTGTTATTGTATTCATCTTTTTAGTTTTTAAATTCACATCTTTCGATCGAAATTTTATGTTTTTGGTTGAAAATGCAACTGCTTAGTAGAAAATTAATCTTTTTTGGTTTAGGGGTCAACTATGTTCTTGAAAATTCGTGTTTTTTTTATGAATTCATTTATTGGGATAAAAATTCATCTATTATGTTGAAAACGCAATACTTTTATTCGAAATTTTATGGATTTGGAGCGTTTCAAGTTATATTTTTTAACATTATGAAAAAACTATACCGTTGCAGGGTCATCTTTGGCAAAAATTCGCAAACAAAATTACAATTTACGATCATGAAATATACTAAACGCTTTGTAGGTTGATATTCAAACCAATCAATTCAGACTATTCCGTTTTTCAAAATAGAAAAGGGTAATAATTCAAACTCACAAACACATTTCTAAGAATTGCTAACTTTCTTAAATTTGTGGACAATGAATAAAATATATATCTGTTTGTGAATTGAGTTAGTTATTAATAACCTCAATTAAAGAGTCTTAAGTATTTATCGGCAGCCCTGCAGATTGAAAAAAATCTTTGTTTAATGTACCTCTTTTCGAATTTTTTTAGGGATCGAAATGAAATCTACTTTCTTATGGAAATTTCTCGTGCACTTAAAAAGAACACCCAAAAAGTTCTCAACTCAAAAATAGACTATGAGACTACCGACTTTTCCGGCTCATTAGAGACAAATATACAGTAAATGTACAAAACAAAAAGAAAAAAAGAGGGAGAAAACATAAATAAACATCTAAAACCAACCTCACACTCTTTCTTTCCTCCGTCTTTTTTATACTACTGGGGACCGAAATGTTTCAAAGCCAATTTAGACTTCCTCATCAGGGATAATTGATAGGAAAACAGCAGATACAAAAATAAAGATTCGTAAAGTAACTTCAACTGATTCCCCCCCCCCCAACCAGCCTTAATTTTTGGCGCAACCCCCTCTGTCCTAAAATTTGGAACGTAGTTTACGGATGACCCCTCATTTATTTTCAAGAAAATCGATTTTCAACCCTTAAAAAGACTTTCTTGAAAAACGGCTGGGGGGATTTTGCTAAAATTTATTTTGCACACTATTTTTGAGGTCATAAATCAGGCATACCGTAGTCCCTTTGAGTAGAATGACCCATATAGGTATAATTCTTCTGAGAAGATTGTTGGAGATTTCCTGGCATCATAAACGTATCTCGTCCACAAAATAGAGGAGATTCTTTGTGTTCATACCGCGGCGGCAGACGCTACAAAATCTGCAGACGTTATATTGGCAGTAAACCCCCAGTGCATTCTGATTTATGAAGATGCAACATTGAAACAGAACGGATACTTTATTACCTCCCGTACGTCATCTTCCAAAAAGAACCCACAGCAGAACTCTCAAAACTTTTACGAACCTCTTGATCCGTTAATTGTTGTTTCCATTTTTTTCACTTGCATGCAATATTGACAAATGGTTCCCCATACAATAATTTTGCCAAGCATCATCATCGTTAAATTTCACTCTGAAGTTTGCGACTCACTCTGACCTTATTTTATCGTGGGAAAAATTGCTCACTTCGTCTTCTGGATCTATATAATTTTTAAATTCAACTTTTAAAGCTTGGTAAGTAATATGAAGATTGAGTTAACAGCAAGTATTTTCAACGATGCCCCCATTTCGATATGATTGTTAATTATAGCTTCCTCTTACAACTTCAAATTATCCTAGTTTGTAACAACCTATATGGAATTTCTTTAAGATCGAAATGGAATCTACTTTCTTATGAAAATTTTGTGCACTGAAAAAGGAACATCAAAAAAGTTTACAAATCAAAATTAGACTTCAAGACTACCCGCTTTCCTCGCTCATCAGAGCCAAATGTACAATAAATGTACAAACAAAAGAGATTCAATGCGAAACAAAAGTGAAAAATACTTCCAAATTTTTTGAGAACTCCGCGACGGAAGATGACAGATGAAGAAGCAAAAGAAACCGATCTAGCAGCGCGTGACAAGGCGGTAGCGGTCACTTTTCGTACTAAAATCATGAAATCGCAGAATACTCAGAGAACCGCGGTCGGTAATTTATCTCTTTCCTCAAAACTATGTGATTATCGGAATATATAAATAAAAACTAACAATTTTTGTGTTAAACGCGTATCCTGAAATTATTTTTTGCAAGAATACAAAGATAAATTATTATTTATAAAGTTATTGACTAACTTCACAAGTCATTTATAAATGCACCAATTTACTAAGTTTAGACGATTATCTATAGCTAACTTCGCAAACCACCTTCCTTTGTGAATAAATAAATTCACCAACCTTGTGAAATTATTCATTTATGAATACACAAGTGGTTGTACTCCATGAATGAATGAATAATTGAATTAACCAAATTCGTGCAATTATTTATTTCCAAATTTACAGTTCCATTTATTATAAACGAATAAATTCCTTAAGTTGTCAAATTATTTATTGATAACTTCACAATTCACTTGCCTTCATAAATAAATAAATTGACCAACTTTGCGAAATTATTTATTTCCAAATTCACAAGTCTCTTTCTTGTCAATAAATACATAAATTCTCTTAGTTTTTAAATTGTTCATTCATAGATTCACAACCTATTTTCTTCATAAATAAATTAATTTACCAATCTTGTGAAATTATTTATTCATGAATACACAAGTCTTTTCCTTCATGAATAAGTAAACAAATAAATTCACCAGCTTCGCAAATTATTCATTTCCAAACTCACAAGTTCATTAATTCATTTATAAAGGAAATAGGCTTGTGAATCTATAAATAAATAATTTTCAAACTTAGAGAATTTTCTTATTCATTTATTTATAAAGGACAGAGACTTGTGAATTTGGAAATAAATAATTTCGCGAAGTTTGGTAACTTCATTCATTTATTTATTCATAAAGGACAGAGACTTGTATATTCGAAAATAAATAATTTTGCAAAGTTGGTAAATTTATTTATCATAATCAACAAACAATTCCAGATAGATCTAGAAATGTTTCTTCTTTCTTCGACCGTTTTTTAAATCTTTTTTCTTTTAATCTTCATAATTATTTATAATTTTAATTTATTTTAGATTTTGACTCTTGAAAAAAACCCGCATTGTGGTCGAAACTTTGAGTGAGAGAACGAGAATATTTAATAAATGTGTTTTAAACATTATTACTGCTTTTTATTGGAGACCGTAAGACCGAATAATTGTTGGAACAATTTTGAAATTTTTGAAGTTCATTTATCTATAAAGAAAAAGGCTTGTTGATTTGGAAATGAATAATTTGGCAAAGTTGATAAATTTATTCATTCATTTATTCATAAAGGATAGAGACTTGTGAATTTGAAAGCAAATAATTTCGCGAAGTTGGTAAGTTTATTTATCTACAAAGGAAAAAGGCTTGTTAATTTGTAAATGAATAATTTGGCTAAATTGGTACATTCATTTATTTATTTCATCATAAGGGAGAGAGACTTGTGAATTTATAAATAAGTGACTTCACAGGGTTGGTAAATTTGTTTACTTATAAAGGAAAGTTACTTGTGAAGTTAGCAATGAATAATTGTCATAAATTAATCAATTTATGCATTATTTATAAATGTCTTTTAAACTTAGTAAATAACTTTATAAATAGTATATTATCTTTGTCTTTCTGCCAAAAATAATTTCAGGATGCATGTTTAGAACGAGAATTGTCAGTTTTGATTTATATATTCCGACAATTAGTTTTGGGAAGAAAGATAAGTTACCGACCGCGACTCTCTGTGTGATCTGCGATTTTATCATCTTGATACAAAAAGTGGCCGCTACCGCCTTGTGAATGCGCTGCTAGATCGGTTTCTCTTGTTTCTTCATCTGTTATCTTCCGTCACGTAGTTCTCAAAAAATTTGGAAGTATTTTCCACTTTTGTTTCGCATTGAATCGCGAAATTCGCTTCATAATTGGGAAGTTTAGTTTGTGGAAGGATGCTATACAGAGCGTGTTTTTTATTTAGTGTCGCTGTGTGTCTTTTGTTCGAACGTAGTGGGACCTTTCTTTTTGGAGGAATAGTTAAGAAGATCCTTTAAGTATTGGTATCGACCTCTTCGAAATCTGCATTCGATTCTTTCCGAAAATTTCTGATAACAATAAATATAACATTTCAAGCAAAAATCCTTTTAATTTCATTTATGATCGATTTACAAGCAATTTGCACTAACTTGAATTTTTCAGTCAAAGTGAGTCAAAATAACTGATAGGAATGGAAAGCTTCGGATGCATTTCAGAAAGAATCTGAAAGGAAATCGTGAAAATACAATGCTATGGAATACACGATGTTCTGTCAAAGCACGGTGTTCTGTGAAAACAGGATGTTTGATAAGAACACGATGTTCTGTGAGATCACGATGTTTTTTGAAAACAAGATGTTTGAAAAACAGGATGTTTTGTGAAAACACGATGTTCTTTCGAAACACAATGTTCAAAAAACACGATATTTTGTGAAAAAACGATGTTCTGTTAAAACACGATGTTCTGTCAAAACACGATGTTTTGTGAAAACACGATATTCGGTGAAAACGCGATGTTCGAAGAAACACGATGTTTTGTCAAAACACGATGTTAATGAAAACATTATGTTTAGTGAAAACATGTTTGCGAGTAAAACCGAGCCAAGCACTGACTAACTTCGGTGATCGAATGGAAAGCCTCAAACAACTGCATGTGTCCAAACAGATATAGTAAGACAAATTTGATAACATATAATTATAAACAATGTTGAGGTAATTTAATCAGTTTGAATATTTTCGAAACTATAAAAGTTGGTTAAATAATTCAAAGTGACAAACAAATAGATAGTTAAACACGTAAAAATGTGTTGGATAATTTTGAAAAAAGTACGAATTTATCGCTTTTTCCCAGAAAAGATGTATTGAAATAAAGAGATACCTAAACAATTGAAATATGATTTAAACAAGTATTTGCACTCTGAACATGAATAAACAAAATCATGATCTAAAGAAAACACTATTATTCACACATTTTTAGAGAGAAAAATTATTTAAATGATTCAAAATCCTACAAGCGAATAACGTAATAGTTCTGAGACTTTTAAGCTAAATGTTTCTCGAACGTCACTAAGGAACGTTTGTATCGTCCGCAATTTCTGGAAATACAAAAAAATTTGCCAAAAAATGTTCCAAAATAAATTTTACTTGTAATTCCAAAAGCTCAGAACTATACGTGTGCATCCTATCGGACTGAACGTGATAATTCCGATTCGACGGGCCTCAGAAACGAATTGGAAAAAAAAGATCCGATCTTGCCCTTGTCAATTGTTGGATTTTTTGACATGCGACGCGCAGCCGATCGATTCGAAAAAATCCGATCTCATGTGACGCGCATCGAATGTCGGTTTTCCGACATTGGACGGACGAATGATCGAACTTTTTGGATTCGATTGACCACGCGTCGAATATCGAATATTCTAAACCGATGCATGCAGCTGTAGTGACACATGACAAAAAGGTTATCAGCTTTTGTGATATTTTATTGACACTGGACTACATTTGTGCTTTAATATTATCAAAATTAAACATTACGAGCTTTAGCAACTGCTGATAAGCGGACCGCGACATTTATCAGCAGTAGTGCAAGAAAGCGATTATATAACTTTTTTACTTTCACTTTCACTTCCACTTTTTCCAAAATGAATATATTTTGTTTTAGCTAACCTAGTACTTTTTTTTCTTATTTACATTTTTTCAATTTCTTAGTCGAGTCCAATTTTCTTTATTGTAACATCAGATTTTTTTACAATCTACGTACATAGTCATGGGCGATTGCCCAAATGTTGACTATTTCAAGTCCCAGTCATTCTACACTTTTCCTTTGAATAATACATTTTTTCTAAAAATATCTCAGTAAAGTGCTCACATCAAAGCGCAATTTAGTAAAGTTTCAAAATTTTTGACGACTTTTTTCAGAAATCATAAATAAAAAAGTACGCAAAATGTCTTGTCGCACACACAGTAAACCTCAGGAATAAATTCTATCGTCAAATTGGACAAAACGCTACAGTAAATTTATCCACTCAGAGATAAAATTTATCTGGCGAAAGATGAAACTTTATCTGACTAAAATACTCGTGTAATTTTCGGACACGATTAACACGATGAATTTTGCGAGGATTTTTAAGTTTCTCTAGGAAATCCGTGAGTCAGGCAATTGATCCTCGCGAATTTCTTCGTGAAAATCTTGTTCGAAAATTACACGAGTATTTCTCGCAGGACTTTTTAATAGGGAGGTGTTTGACATCGAACTGTCACTTGACAAATGTCATTTGTTATTCGTCATTTTTTCATTTTCAATTAAATGTAGTTCACTTTTATCAAGTTTCAATTTTCAAAAGTAAGGAAATTTCACACACTTTTTTTGCAATTTCATTCAGGTGTTCTAGTAAATTTTCTGGACATGAATGTCTGTAATAACAATTATCTGTATGCTGCTCCATTAAGATTTAAATTGAAAATCGATAGAAAAATTCACTCGACTCCCAATTTCAATAGAAAAACGGGGTTAACAGTAGCAAGTTCAATTACTCTGCAAAGCTTTTTTTCCTCCTCACAACAAAAAAGGTTAATACATGGTAATTTTGCAAATTGAGGTCGAATTAATAGGTTGTACGGGGACAAAAACAGTGTATCCTCTAAATTATGCATCATCCCTATTCAAACTCGCTTTTGTCTCAACTTCTTTCGCAAGTTGCGGTTTCTCGTGATCGATCGAGTGAAGAAACAGAACGTTCACATGAGGAACTGCTTGAGGTTTTTGTGCATGATACGAATCGATGGATTGGATGGGACCGGGATTACATGATGCTGGTTGTCCACAATGTCCACATGCTTCTGCCCCCATACGATGTTCCTCAACGTCACCAGCGCGGCGGCGGCGTCCCGTCGTGTGCAGTTGCCATCATCGGCAGTAGGTGGCCCGAAAAAACAAAAGCGGTTATTGGAGGATCAGTAAAAAATATAAAAGAATTTTAATCAATTAGTAGAAAACTGAGATTAGCTGCATTACAGAAATATTTCTTGATAAAATTCAAGATTCATGGGGTTATTCCAAAAAAGATTTTTGATATTAACAAGAAAGTTTGCTTTGATTTTAATAATAAAAGAAACGAAGAGAAATTTAGTGAGACCACTAATTAATTTAGAAAATCTATATCCAATCTGGTTATAAAATATTGCCATGCACAAATGTATTATAAGAATGAGAATGAAAAGACTCTTCATAATTTGAATAAACAAGTACCGGATTACATCATCAAAGAATGCTTTGCAAGAGAAACTGAAATAAATAAAAAAGCCTTCAATAATAATAAAAAAGATAAACGAAAATCTGAAAACATTCTCAATATCCAAGGTGATATATAAAAATTGACTACGTAATTCACTTGGCTCTTTTTCAAGACCAATCTGACTGATGGTTTAAAATATTTCAAACGTAGACATTCCACAAAAGGTACTCCACATTTTAAGGTTGGGTGAAGGTTTCAGTAACAAATATAGTGGAAAAAAGTATATTCAATTCCATGAAATCATTAAGAGAGAACTAATCCAAGGATTGTTTGAAACAAAGCTTTTTTTAAAATGTCATCCTGAATAACTGATTACTAAGGCTGATGAAGGGAGTATTACGGTTGCAATATTAAAAGATGTTCATAATAAAAAAATGATGCTGATTTTGGATAATAAGGATAGTTTTGCACTTATTCCAAATGATCCTACGAAAATGATTCAAAAAGATACATTTAAAATTCTAGAGAGATTAGGGCTTCGAAAATGTTTGGGAAAAAATGTCGAAAGGTGCAACATTTATACAATTCACACAAATTTATCTCTGGCCTATGGCCTAGTCGAAGCTCATAAAGCAGAATTTCCTTTCAAACCGATTATTTCGACAATAGATTCACCGACAAGAAAATTAGAGGAACTCTTCAGTGAAAGTATCAAAGAATCAGTTACCTTTTCAGCAAGATCAATTAGGAACAGTTCTGCCTTTCTAAAATTAATTACAAATGTTAAAATGCCAATAAATCACATTTTTGTCTCCCTTGACGTAATAGCCATGTTTCCTGAAATTCCATATGAGAAATTTTAACTTGCCATTGAAAATAGATGTGATATGATCAAACTTCAAACTAAGATTGCAGGAAAACAATTACTTGATGCCATTAAATATGTTTTCAATTTCGTTTATTTCAAATTTAATGTTACTTTTTTTAAACAAAACTTTGGAACTCCGATAGGCTCAGTCTTGTCCTCAATTATTGCTGAAAGTGTGATGGAAGATTTGGAAAATGAAGTTTTTAACAAAATCAATTTTGAATTGGGCTTTGAGCAAGATATGTTGATGCTTCTGTATTGTCTATACATGCACAAAATGTAGATACCCTACCTAATGTATTTAATCGTATACATCCAAGATTACAGCTCACTGTTAAAATTGAAACAGAAGGTAGATTGAATTTTTTTGATCAAACCTTTGTTATACGCGACTCGCATAGAGCAAGATTCTTTTAATATTGAATATAAAAACCGTCTCGCATACGACGTTCATCCATTCGACGGGCAACCATTTTAGATATTAACCTTTTAGAGTGAGGGCAAAAGAGAGACTAATACGCCATCTCACGGAAAAAAGTAGAAAGAACCTTTCATTTCCCCGACAGAGTCTTACCTACGAACGTAAGTAGTTTCATGTCAGGATGAGGAAGGTACTTTATCACAACGCCGGCCGAGTGGCAGGACCGATTGCAGGAGCATGTCATGCGAACAGCGCCATTGAAACTCAATCGCACGCATCTCCCTCCACTCGATCCTTCCCACTCCGTCCAACTCCCACGCGGAACCGCTCTTCTAAAAAGGCGCACTCCGTTAGAGAACGCACAGAACGATCAGGGCAGACGCTTCACTCTGATCTAAAAGCGCTAACGGCTGGACAACCAGCTCTTAGTACTCACAACCTCCCCGGGCTGGATTTCCCACTCGGGTGAGGCAAACCAGACGTCAACCTGGGAAACACTATACTAAGCACATGTATTACTGTCACTTAAACACGTTTGAACCCTGTAATCTTGAGGAATAGTTGAGTTTCAGTCCAGAATAAAAGTGTTATCACATCCAAAGCAATATGGTAAGCATTTTCTTTGTGTTCTTCCGACTTCCGGTTACTAAATTACTTTAGTTCATTTTATTATATATACTAGTTTTCTTTTCTTTCCTCCTTTCACGGGTCGGCTGGCATACCAGCCAGCCCCCTGGCTCTTTGCTCAGAATACACTGAATTAGAGCGTCGTGAGATTTGACTGGGGCCAACAGGTGGCGCAGATTGTTTACGAGGCCTGAATTTAAAAAAAATGCGTCGGAAAAAACGTAAAAATTCAATTTTCTCTAAATAAAAACTATTTGATCAAATTTCCTTTCACAAGACATCAATCTAGAAACATTTAAATATTTTTTAAAGCAATAATTACTACCAAAAATGATCAAATGCTCGAGCTTTGGACGAAAATTCACTTCGATGTATAGCGGGAAGTACAAATCAAAGTTCGATTATCTCCATATAGATATTTATACAAATATTTAGAATCATTATCAAATTAAAAAATTATATTA
>JAUMHM010000085.1:25182112-25194085 GCA_032362435.1 Melikaiella ostensackeni
CTGACGCGCGTCAAATGTCGGTCTTCACAGTAAAAAATAATGTTCAAAATGATACGGGAATCTATATCATTTTTATATGCAACATAAATGATACCGAAATCAAGAACATTTTGATCGGCCGGAATTAATGATCAATTTTTGAGGTCATAATGATTTGATTAAGGTTCAGGTATAATCAAGTTAAGCCAAGATGGCCGACGTTCTTGGAGTACTTTAGCTCATATGCGAGCTTTTTATGATTTCGGATTGTGCAGTGTACTTGAAAAGTTGAAAAATAACAAAACTTGATAACAGAATATATCTTCTGTTAAATTTTGTTGTCACTTGCACGCGATTAGACAAAATATTTAGGTTATTACATCCGCGCCAAAAACTGGCGGCCATTTTGCTTATGCTGACAGATGACTCTGAAAGCAGATCAAAATGAACCGATTGAGCGGATGATTATGATTTCGAGAGTCAAATGATCGCTGGAGCAAAATGCTCTGCAACAAAAATGATGCTTTTTTTTACTGTGTTCCGACATTCGACGCGCGCCAGATGGGATCGGATTTTTTTTAATCAATCGGCCGCACGTCGAATGTCAAAAAATCCTACATTCGACAAGAACAAGATCGGATTGTTTCTTTTCCGATTCGATTCTGAGGCCCGTCAAATCGCAGGTTATACACTTTAAGTCGCAAAATCTCTAAGCGAAGAAATATGTTGTTTGTAAAGTATATTAAAAAAGAAAACACACATTTCTCCTTCGAAATTCTAAAGTTTTCGATCTAATTTAGATAGTTCAATTTTTTGGATCCTGGTGAGTTTTACCATCCTCTTTCGAAATCCGTCCGAGAAAAAAGTTCAGAATTAAAAAAGTGGTGACGATTTGTTTGAAAACATAAAAAGTCGGTTTAAAAAAAAAACCACTTTCATTTTTTGTTGAATTTTGCCTTCTCTAAAGAAAACATCCTGTGAGTCTTATGTGGGTCTAATCATTTTAGTGGCCATAAACATTTTTTTTCGAAAAATTGAATTTTTACATTTTTCTTACAAACGACAGATTCGACAAAACGCTAAGAAAAAATTGACTCATATTGAAAATTTCTGCAAAAAATACCTCTTGCACTTTTGTAATATCTTGCATCGTTTACGAGAAGAATTCGGAAATTATATTTTCGGGAAAAAAAATTCTCTCGGACACAAAATTGGTTTAGGCCACCAAAAACTCAAAGGATGTTTTCCTCACAAAAAGCCAAATTTAACGAAAAGTGGAAGAAAAAATAAGTGTGTGTTTTCTGTGAAAATCGACTTTTTATTGTTTCAATCAAATCGCCCGGGTTCGCGCTGAACGAGAATCCGTGTCCAAAAATTACCTATCTCCTCAATTTTTTGAGAAAGTTATGGTTGAATCCTCCAAAAACCACATTTTTCGACATTTTTGAATAAAGATAGCAAACGAACCCAATGTGAAGGGCTTTAATTAATGCCCGAACTCTGTAATTTAAGACAAGAATAACAAATATTATGATAAAAATTTATTCCAAGCTCTGTTCCATTTTTCGGAAATCATGACTGCACCCATGCATTTTCATAATCTTCAAACGCATTGATGCGAGCATAACTTCCGAAAAATGTAAATAGCGCTCAAAATAAATTTTTCTGATAATATTTGTTATTTCTGTCTTCAAGTACAGGGATCAAAGATTGATCAGAGCTCTTTACAAAGTCTTTAACACATCGGATTATTTAGCTATGATTTTTCAAATATGGTCAGAAACGCGGTTTTTAAAATCTTCCACCTTAATTTTATCAAAAACTTGATGCCACAGGTAATTTCTGGATCCGGATTCGTATTCAGCGTTCAAAATCACGTGGAAAAACCGTAACGAAACACTACCCCCACCACCCTTTTAATGATTCGTAATAAAAGAACACTCCCATATCTATTATATATTTTCCCCCTATTATATGGGGAAGGTCTTAAAATTTTGGCAATCCTTAAAAGAAATATATGTATATGTATATTTATAAAAACCGAAAGATACAAAAATCTCAATTTTTACGTTTTGATGCATGCTTGAGTAATTTTTCACCCAGAGTAACAAACAACCAATTATCATAAAACTGGGTTTTTAATGAAATTTGGCTAGACATAAGAATGCGAAAAAAATTCGTCGAATGAACGTCAATTAATGCATTACTTTTACGACTACAGAGGCGAGAGCATGAATGGCTCACGGTGCAATACCACAGGGCTGTCAAGAGATGGTTGATGTGAATTTACAACCACGTCAATGGTTTACTAGACGCACGTAACACTGGCCTCGATAATGCCAACTCCAAGTGGGTCACGTGATGATCATTTTAAAACGAAAGTCAATTTTTTTGAAATTATGATGAGAAAGAAAGATCAGTTCTCGTATTTTATTAAGATTTGTGCAGTTTTCGCAATACACTTTCTCAAGGAATGAATGCAGATCTTAGTCAACGTAAAATATCTACAAGCTGATAACCTTAAAATCATTTTTGTTTCAATTTCGAAAAATAATTTACGGCAAATAATAAAATCTCAAAGTTTACGCACTATGTACAGAATGCATTTCGACACTCTTTAAAGATCTTAAATGAACTCCAACAGCACGCAATATTGCAACAACATTACTACATCGCAAGTTTTTTTTATGAAAGCTCGTGAAATTCTGTATCGTTACAGCAAAGTTTTAGAAAAATTGTTTCAGCATTTTTTCATTTATCAAACAAAATTTAAAAAATTCTGTTTGTGGGTTTTTCCGCAATACACTTTCTTGAAGAACGTCTCCAGATCTTGGCCAATATGCAATACCTACTAGCTGATAGTTTTAAGATCATTTTTCTTTCAATTTAGAAAAATAATTTGTGACGAATAGTAAAATCTCAAAGTTTACATACTACGTGCAGAATACATTACGATACTCTCTAAAAATCTTCAATAAATTCCAACAGCACGCAACATTCCAACAACATTACTGCAATGCACAGTGAGGCTAAAAAGGTGCCTATGGTCAAATCAATTTTCAGTCCACAATTATCACTCGATTTGCAAGTTCTTTTTAATGAAAGCCCGTGAAATTCCGCGTCGTTGCAACGAAGTAAAGAAAATTGAGGAAATTTTTCTCTTATCAAACAAAATGAAAAAAAGATCTGTTTTGTGCGTTTTTCGCAATACACCTTCTCAAGGAATGACTGCAGGTCTTATTCAACATGCAATACCTACAAACTGATAGCTTTGAGATGATTTTTGTTTCAATTCAGGAAAATAATTTATGGCAAATAATGACATCTTAAAGTTTACACACTACGTGAAGAATACATTTCGATACTCTCTAAAAATCTTAAATGAACTCCAACAGCACGCAATATTGCAACAACATTACTACATCGCAAATTTTTTTATGAAAGTTCATGAAATTCTGCATTGTTACAACAAAATTTTAGAAAAATTGTTTCAAGATCTCTTTATTTATTAAACAAAATAAAAAAAATCTGTTTTGTGGTTTTTTCCGCAATAGACTTTCCTAAGGAATGGCTCCAGATCTTGGCCAGCATGCAATACACAATCTGATAGTTTTAAGATCATTTTTGTTTCAATTTAGAAAAACAATTTATGGCAAATAGTAAAATCATAAAGTTTACATACTACGTACAGAATACACTTCGATACTCTCTAAAGATCCTAAATGAACTCCAACAGCATGCAATATTGCTACAACATTCCTACAATGCACAGTGAGGGTAAAGAGATGCCTATGGGCAAATCAATTTTCAGTCGATGATTTTCATCCGATTTGCAAGTTTTTTTAAAAATGAAAACTCATGAAATTGTGCGTCATTACAACGAAATTTCAAAGAAATTTCACAGAAATTTGTCATTTATCAAACAAAAGGAAGAAAAAAATCAGTTTTGTGGGTCATTCGTAATAGACTTCCTCAAGGAAAGATTGCAGATGTTATCCAACATGCAATACTTGCAAGCTGTAAGCTTTAAGATGATGAGATTCAAGATCATTGTTGTTTCAATTTAAAAGAATTATTTTTGGCAAATAATAAAATCTCAAAGTTTAGACACTACGTACAGAATACATTTCGATAATCTCCAGTGATCTGAAATGAACTCCAACATCATGCAATATTGCAACAGCATTGGTACAATGCACAGTGGGCCAAAAAAGGTGCCTATGGACAAATCAATTTGCATCCCACAATTTTCATCCGATTTGCAAGTTTTCAAAAATGAAATCTCATGAAACTCTGTATTGGTACAACAAAGTTTCAAAAAAATTGTTTCAGAAATTTTTTATTTATCGAACAAAATGAGAAGAAATTCTGTTTTCTGGGGTTTTTGCAATACACTTTCTCAAGGAATGACTGCAGATCTTAGTCAACATGCAATACTTACAAGCTGATAGCTTTAAGATGATTTTTTTCAAATTAGAAGAATAATTTATGACTAATAATAAAATCTTAAGGCTTAGACACTACGTACAGAATACATTTCAATACTCTCTAAAGATCCTAAAGGAACTCTAATAGCACACAATATTGCAACAACATTGCTACAATGCACAGTGGGGCGAAAAAGGTGCCCATGGGTAAGTCAATTTTCAGTCGACAATTTTCATCTGATTTACAATTTTTTTTCAATGAAAGCTCATGAGATTCTGAACCGTTATAGCGAAATTTAAAAAAAAAATTCAGAAGTTTTTTATTTATCAAACAAAATGAAAAACAAAGAAGTCTGTTTTGTCGGTCTTTGCAATACACTTTCTCAAGGAAATATTGCAGATGTTAGCCAATATGCAATACCTGCAAGCTGTGAACTTCAAGATGATGAGATTCAAGATCATTTTTGCTTCAATTTGAGAAAATAATTTATGACAAATAATAAGATCTTAAAGTTTACGCGCTCCGTACAGAATACATTTTGTTACTCTCTAAAGACCTTAAATGAACTCCAACTTCACGGAATGTTGCAACAACATTACTACAAAGCACCCGTGGGGCTAAAAAGGTGCCTATGGACAAATCAATTTTCAGCCCACAATTTTCATCCAATTTGCAATTTTCTTATAATGAAAGCTCATGAAATTCTGCATCGTTGCAACGAAGTTTTGAAAAAACTGTTTCAGAAATTTATTATTTATTAAACACTTCAGAACAAATTTTAGAGCAATTTTTCATTTATCAAACAAGATGAAGAAAAAAATCTGTTTTGTGGGTTTTTCACAATACACTTTCTCAAGGAATGACTGCAGATTTTAGTCAACATGCAAAGCCTGCAAGCTGATAGCTTTAGGATCATTTTTGTTTCAATTTAGAAAAATTATTTTTGGCAAATAATAAAATCTTGAAGCTCACACACTACGTACAGAATACATTTCGATACTCTCCAAAGATTTTAAATGAACTCCAACAGCACGCAATATTGCAACAGCATTGCTACAATGCACAGTGGGCCAAAAAAAATGCCTATGGACAAATTAATTTTCAGCCCACAATTTTCATCCAATTTGCAAGTTTTTTAAAATGACTTCTCATGAAACTCTGCATTACAAAGAAGTTTTAAAACAAAATTGTTTTCGAAATTTCTCATTTATCGAACAAAATGAAAAAAAAAATTCTGTTTCGTAGGGTTTTTGCAATACACTTTCTCAAGGAATGACTGCAGATCTTAGTCAACATGCAATGCCTACAAGCTGACAACTTTAAGATCATTTTTGTTTCATTTTGAGAAAATGATTAATGGCAAATAATAAAATCTCAAAATTTACGCACTACGTACAGAATACATTTCGATACTCTCTAAATATCTTGAATAAATCTTCATTTGAACTTTTTTTCATAAAGATATATCTCATTCAAAGACAAAAGACAAATTATTTGGATCATGCGTTCAATATACGTTTATTTAGTCAAAAAAACAACTTGAAATAAACCGTCGTATCAACCTGTCTTTGGGTCTTTCTCAAGGTGAAACTACAACTGAATCTGAAACACAAACAATTATAAGAGGTTATTGTACAAATCCATTTTGAGTTATATGTAGTCGTCCTTATTTACAAAAAACAAGCCTAACAGATTTTACATCATTATGATATTCTTAAAAAGAAAAATTACAAACGTCATATTCATGACATGCGCCAGGGCGACATTTTATCAAATACATTTAGTACAGAGGAGGTTAGGTATGATGTCACGTGGACTTATTTTAATTAGACAGGATTCAATACAGCTGGAATACCAGCACGCGCGAGAAGTTTGAGATGGAGAAACTAATTAGTTTATTAAGCGCTGATAGACATCATTAATATGCATTCTTTCATTTTGTGAATTAATGCACAAATTTTTGTACTTTAAAAAAAACCGACTCTATAATTTCCCTTTTATACGTAATATATTTTTTATGCTAAAATCTTGATGTTTTTAAAATCAAAATCAAAATGATGATCAAATGATCACCCATGTTGGTATAGACCTGTATTATTATTGCCGATTCCACAATCCCATTTGTGTTCAGCTATTCACGTTTTTAGTCTTCTGCCCGTTTCACCTATGTGAATGTTTGAACAACCTCTGCATTTTATGAGATAAACAACACCCGATAAATTTTCTATTGACTCTGGTTCTTTTTTGTTGGTATATAAATTCTCTAATTTATTACCATTTTTGAAATGAACATTAATATCAAATTGCTTGAAGGAACTCCTAATTCTTTCTGACAAACCTTGTATGTAAAGAAGAGTTAAACTCTTATCATTTTTATTCAGTGTCTCTAACCATTTTTAATTTTCATTGCAACTGGAGTTGTTGTAAATTTCATGTATTCTTTCTTTAATCATACTTTTTGTGAGAGGCAATGGATAATTGTTAAGAATTAAAGTTTCTTTAATTTGGTTAGTATTATCTTCTCTAAATTGAACGTCACTAAGTTTTATGTCTCTGTCGATTACATTTTTCATTATTCCTACTTTTTGTTCAAAGGAATGGTATGAGTTGTAAATCAAATTTAAAAAAATTTGTTTTGTTGATTTTTCGCAGTACACTTTCTCAAAGAATGACAGCAGATTTGAGTCAACATGCAATACTTACAAGCTAACAGCTTCAAGAACATTTTTATTTCAATTCAGGAAAATAATTTATAGCAAATAATAGAATCTTGAAGTTCAAACACCACGTACAGAGTACATTTCGATACTATCTAAAGATCTTAAATAAATTCCAACAGCACGCAATATTGCAACAACATTACTACAATGCACAGTGGGGCTAAGAGGTGCCTATGGACAATTCAATTTTCAGTGCACAATTTCATCCGATTTGCAAGTTTTTTTTTAAAAATAAAATCTCATGAGATTCTGCATCGTTACAATGAAGTGTTAAAAAAATTGTTACAGAAATTTTTTATTTAACAAAAAAAATAGAAAAAAAATTTCTATAGAAAAAAAATTTCTATTTTGTGGGTTTTTCGCAATACACTTCCTCAAGTAATGACTGCAGATCTTGGCCAACATGCAATACCTACAAGCTGATAACTTTGAGATCATTTTTGTTTCAATTAAAAAAAGAATTTATGGCAAGTAATAAAATCTCAACGTTTACGCACTACCTACAGAATACATTTCGATACTCTGCAAAGATCTCAAATGAACTCCAACAGCGCGCAATATTATAATAATTATTATCATTATTATTTCTGGGTAAATCAACAAAATTCATTTAAAACACAAACTTGCAAATCGGATGAAAATTGTGGGCTTAAATTTGATTTGCCCATTACAGTGCAATTTTGCTGCAATACATTAATGTTCTCTCCTGTGCAATATTGCCTATGAATATTGCGATGCAATAATGGAATATTTTCTTTAAATATACTCAGTAATTGAGAGCATACAAAACTGCGAATTTGTATTTATATATTTATTTGTATTTACTTTGCTTTTTGATTTAGCAAATTTTCGAAATATATTGAAACGAATTTTAGATAGATTTGACAAGTGTGGAAAATTAATTTGGTCAATATAAAAAGAACTGCAAGTTTTCTATTGAAAATAATGTTTTTAATTTAATATGACAGAATCTGAGTGAAACCTAAATTTTTTAATATAAAATACCTTTTCTGGTTTCTAAATTTTCATGCAACAATCTATTCAATGAAGGTAATTGATGGTAATCATATGGTAAACAATATTTTTAAATAACCAGCAGAATATTCTAGGCATTCTTTTGTATTTACTGTCGGTATGGTAGAAACTTAGCAAAAAGATACGAGTATATTACTGCAGTTTTCATCAGTTCTGAGTAAAATGAAGAGGAACCACTTTATCGACTGTTGAGATTTATTTGTAAGCAAAAAAGGGTAACTTTAAATAAAAGAATTCTCTCTCATTAGAATATTTTTCAACATTTTGAATATTCTATTGTCATTCCGAAAAAGTTAGAGTAGGAAGAAGAAATTTGTAATCTTTATCCCTCATATTTTTGTTATTCAACTTTTGATTCATGGCATTTCTTATAGATATAAAATATTTTTCATGAAACTTAGGAAACATATTTATTGTTTACTATCAAGAACCATTTTGTCGATTGTAATTTACACAAAAATTGAAATTTTACGAATCTTAAAAGATATTTTGTTTTAAATTCGTCAAACTATACCATGAAAAAGCGACGATTGAGTTTTTGTTAGAATTTCTCGGATTTAATAAAAACATACAGAGAAAATCATATTAGACATACTGCGCACATATGAACAATTGTCCTCTAAATATAGGAAAATTAAAAATTAAAATTAATGATGAACACTACAAGTGGAAGAGTTTCTTTTACAATTATGAAAATTGAATGTCAGCTGTAACACATATTTCTCTTTTGAAGCTTCTTAAAGAAACTGTTTTTTTTATGAAGATATTTTAAGCCAAGAAAAAAAATCATGTTACGCGTTTTTGGAAAAATCGATTTTTTTATTTTTAACGATAAGAAAACTCATTTTTCCCGAAAACGAGGCAGAATATGAATAGCAGTTTATCGTTCAAAGTTGTTCTTCTCCCTCAAATCTATAATATTATACCCATACTAAATATTTATTTCGTGTATTTTAACAAACTTTCCCAAAAAATAGCAAAAATCGATAAAAATCGTGGATGTAGTTTAATGAGCTTCAACAGTTTATTGTTCAACACTTTTTTTTTAGTTCAGTATTAATGCGAAGAACATGTTTCATAAGATTATTAAGGTTTCAGAGCTTCAAAGGAAAGAAAAATTGTTTTTTTATAAAATTGGAGAAACATCCGTATGAGAGATGAAAAACCTCATTTTTCTCGGAAGCGACGCAAGATATGAATAATAGTTCATAATTCAAAATTGTTCGACTTCCTAAAATCTATAATATTATTCCCTTGCCAGATGTCAGTCTTGTGTATTTTAACAAATTTTTCTAAAAATATTTGAAAAGTCGATAAAAATCGATTAAAATGTCATTTAGTTTCACGAACTTTGACATTTTATTTTTACAAACGTTTGCTGCTAGTTCAGTAATAAATGTGAAACTAAATGCTATTTCATTTTATTTTTATCAAGATTTTCTATTTTTTTCAATTTGTTAAAATACGCAATATAGACACTGGGAAAGTTATAATTTTATAGATTGAAAAGAGTGGAAGAATTTTGAACTATGAGTTGCTATTCATATTTTGCGTCGTTTTCGGGGAAAATGAGGTTTTTCATTGCTCACACTGATGTCTCTTCAATTTGAGAAATAAAAACCAATTCTTGTTCAGTTCGAAGCTCAAAATCCTCGATAATTTCATTAAATATATTTTTTACATTGTTACTGAACGAAGAACAAACGTTTTTGAATATAAAGTGTTGAAGTCCCTTAAATTGCATGTTTTTTTAGCCGATTTTCTCTTCCTTTTTTTGAAAAATTGGTTAAAGGACATAGAATAAACATCTGGTCAGGGTATAATTTAATAGATTTAAGGAAGAAGAACAATTTCGAGCCATGAATTGCTATTCATATTTTGCGTCGTTTTCGAGAAAAATGAGATATTTAATCGATACAAATTATGTTTCTTCAATTTTTCAGATAAATACCAATTTTTCTTTTTCCTGAAGTTCAGGAACCTTAATAATCTCAAGGAACATGTTCTTCATTTTAATACTGAACTAAAAACAAACTTTATCAAAAATGAAATATTGAAGTTCGTTAAAATAAATTCCATTTTAGTCGATTTTCATCGATTTTTTGAAAAAAAAAATTTTAATTTCTTAAAATATAGAGTATAAGTATCTGGAAAGTGTATAATTTCATAGATTTCAGGAAGTAGGACAATTTTGAACTATGAATTGCTATTCATATTTTGCGACGTTTTCGAAAAAAATCAGATTTTCAATCCTTAAAAATGATTTTCTTTTAATTTTAGGAATAAAAAACAATAAATTTTTCTTCACTTTGAGGCTCAGGAACCTTAACAAACTTGTGGAATATGTTCTTCACATTGTAACTAAACCAAGAACAAACGTTTTTAAAAATAAAATGTTGAAGTTCGTTAGACTTCACGATATTTTAGTGGATTTTCTCTTTTTTTGGAAAAATTGTTTAAAATACACACTATAAGCATCTAGATCTAAGGAAGATGAATAATTTTTTTACTAGGAATTGCTATTCATAAATTGCGACGTTTTCAAGGAAAATGAGTTTTTTGATCGTTAAAGATTATGTTTCTTCAATTTTAAAAATAAAAACCAATTTTTCTTTATTTTGAAGCTCAGGAACCTTAATGATCTCATGGAATATGTTTTCCACATCGTAACTAAACTATGAACAAACGTTTTTAAGAATAAGATGTAGGAAATCGTTAAACTAAATGCAATTTTAGTCGATTTTCTCTTTCTTTTTTGGAAAAATTAGTCAAAATACACAAAATAAACATTTTGGAAGGGTATAATTTTATAGATTTCAGAAAGTGGACAAATTTTGAACTATGAATTGCTATTCATATTTTGCGTCGTTTTCGAGAAAAATGAGATTTTCAATCGTTACAAACTATGTTTCTTCAACTTTTGAGATAAAAACCAATTTTACTTATTTCTAAAGTTCAAGAACCCTAATAATCTCATGGAATATGTTCTTCACATTATTACGGAACTAAAAACCAACTTTTTCAAAAAAAATTGTTGAAGTTCGTTGAAGTGAATGCTATTTAAGTCGATTTTTATCGAGTTTTTCAAACTTGTTCGAAAAATTTGTTTGAAAAATTGGTTAAAATACACAAAATAAACATCTTGGAAGCGTAAAAATTTCATAAATTTCAGGAAGTGAAGGAATTTTGAACTATAAATTGCTATTCATATTTTGCTTCGTCTTCGAGAAAAATGAGATTTTTAATCGTTTCAAATTCTATCACTTCAATTTTTGAGATAAAAACAAATTTTTCTTTTCTCACAAGTTCAGGAACCTTGATATCGTAATCTCACGAAACATGCTTTTCACATTATTGCTAAACTGAAAACCAACTTTTTCAAAAATAAAATGTTGAAGTTCGTTAAAGTACTATAAATGCTATTTTAGTCGATTTTTATCGAGTTTTTCAAATTTGTTTCAAAAACTCGTCAAAATTCACAGTATAAACATCTGGTAAATGTATAATTTCATAGATTCAAGGAAGTGGTACAATTTGTGACTATGAATTGCTTTTCATATCTTGAGTCATTTTCGAAAAAAATGAGATTTTTGATCATCAAAAGTGATGTTTCTTGAATTTTTGAAATAAAACTCAATTTTCTTGACTCTGAAGCTTAGAAACCTCAAAAATCTCATGGAGTATGTTCCTTACATTGTTACTGGACTAAGAACAAACGTTTTTAGAAATAAAATGTACAAGTTCGTTATGCTCCATGCTATTTTAGTCCATTTTTATCGTTTTTTTCAATTTTTTGGAAATATTGGCTAAA
>JAUMHM010000085.1:25197405-25213551 GCA_032362435.1 Melikaiella ostensackeni
ATATGTATATGTATCCTACCTCTTCCTCTCTCACCCCTGCCCACCCTCCATCACATTTCCCCTCATTTCCCCTTATGCTGTCTCATTTTCTCTCCCTCACCACTCATTTCTCCACATCCCCTTCTCCTCACTTGCCCACCCTTCCATCACTTTCCCTCATTTCCCCTTCTCGTCCATCATTACCCTCTGACCACTCCTCTCTTCCCCTTACTTCGCCTTATTTCCTCTCGTTTCCCCCTCAGTTCTCCTCACCCCTCCCCATCTCTCTTTTCCCCTTACAACCACTCACTTCCCCTTATTTCCACTCACTTCCCCTTACTTCCCCTCATTCCCCTCCACATCCCTTTTTTATATGAATGAAAGAATTAGGACAAAAATAATATGGGTGTTTTAAATTGTTTTTTTTCAATAACAAACATTAAGTTTTATAAATGAAATTTTTTATCCTCATACTTCAGTCCTTGAGAATTGTATATAGAGTTCATTATATAAAATGTTGTTTGCTAGAATTCACAGATTTCAAATTGATTTTTATATTACAATTCATTACTATCTATTTTAATACCAACTGCATTTGCCTAGTATTTGTATTTAAATGAAGCGCTATAATGAAAAAGAGATAGGAAAAGATTGATGTGGATCGAAGAGGTATAGCTTGGGATAGGTTTAAGAATAGAAAAACTTATTTTTGAAAATTTTGGTTTTGTTCAACACTGGCACAGAATTTTTCAGTAAAATGACAAAAAGTAATGCTAGTTTGATCTTTTTAAATATACTCATCGATTCCTCACAGCATGAGACAGTAAAAAATAATCTCCAGTGATTCCCATTCTCCGGGTTTAATATATATTTTCAAATGCACTTCAATGTGTCAGGAGCAGAGCTTGGTGTCGGAGCAGGTTTGAGTGTTGGAGCAGAATTAGGTGCCGGAGATGAATTGGGTGCCGGAGCTAAATTAGGTGTCAGAGCTGGATTAAATGGTGGAGATGGTATGGGTGGTGGAGATGGTTTGAGTGTCCGAACTGATTTCGGGGCCGGAGCAGGATAAGGAGCCGGAGTGAATTAGGTGCCGGAGTTGGATTAAGTACCGGAAAGTATTGGGCGCTGGATCTGAAGTGCGTGCCAAAGCTGGTTTGGGGACCGGAGCAGGCTCAGAAGTCGGATCAGGATTGGGTGCCGGAGCAGGATTAGGTGCTAAAGCTGCACTGCGCGCCCGAGCAGGATTAGAAGCCGGATTAGGATTGGGCGCCAGAGCAGGATTGGGTGCTGAAGCTGGATTAAGTGCCGGAGCAGAATTATGTGCTGGAGCTGGACTGTGTGCCGGAGCTGGTTTGGGGGCCGAAGCAGGATTGGGAGCCGGATCAGGATTGATTGCCGGAGATGGATTGGATGGTGGAGGTGGTTTGGATGCTGGAGCTGATTCCTGGGCCGAAACAGGAATAAAAGCCGGATCATGATTGGCTGCTAGAGCTGGATTGAGTGCTGGAGCTAGATTGGATGTCGGAGCTGGATCGGGTGGCGGGGATGGTTTGGGTGCCAGAGATGGTTTTGGGGCCGGAGCAGGATTAGAAGCTGGATCAGGGTTGGGTGCCGAAGCTGGATTAGTTGCCGGTGCAGGATTGGGCGCTGGAGCTTGACTGCGTGCCGGAGTTGGTTTGGGGGTCGGAGCAAGAGTATGAGCCAGATCAGATTCGGATACCGAAGCTGGTAGCGCAAATGGAACTGCAAATACAAATGGAACTGCAGGTGGATATTGATATAGAATCAAAACAAAAATGAATAACGTCATATTCAAATTTATTGTATTAAATGAAATCTAAAACTGAAAATCTCAGATAAGTAAAGAAAATGACGTAATTAATGTAAAATTCTCCCTTATTCCCAATAATAATTTTCTTTCATGAAACCACACTGCCAGGATGTTGCATCATTTCAGATGCACTATTTTGAACAGAAATAAAATACTGAATTAGATTGAAAAAAGCGTCGACAACATTGAAGTGATCAATGAAATTCAGTCGAGATAAAATATAAATATTGTAATGAGGCGCACTTTGCGCGCACGCGGCTATTTCTGGACATCCAACACAACCTTTTCGAATTGCTAATAACTGAGTTTTTTAAAATTCTATACTGTTTTTTCGAACTGGGGTTGACCAAGAATCAGGATATTGTTCTTCAAAAATTTTCTTCCTACCCAATTAGCAAAAAAAGGAAAGGAAAGTTAAAATTATTCAAAAACTAATCAAGGAATTTAAGGAGGGCTAAACTAGTTCGCAAAATTTTTGTAACACCTTCCCTCCATTATGTGAGAGATTATATACTTCAAGATTGCTTATCGTAGAATCAAATCAGAAGATTTAAAAGACTTCCAGGGATATAGAAGGATTTTAATGGACTCCAAAGGATTTAAAGAATTGCGGAGGATTTCAACAGCTTTCGAGAGATTTTATAAGATTCTCAAGGATTTTAATTATTTTAAACGAACGTACACAGCTTTCAAACGTTTTAAGAAGTTTTAAAAGATTCAAAGTATTTCAAGACAGATGATGGGATTTTGAATGAATTAATTGAGGGATTCAATATTATTTCAAAGATTCCAAGAAGAATTTTTATAGAATTTCAAGCGATTTTTGATGGATTTCAATAGACATTCAAAATTCCTTGACATTTCGAAATGTTATAATATAAATTGCGAAGAATTTTACAAGAAAACAAGATTTCAAAGATTTGAGAAATTTTCAAATATTTCCGGGGATTTCACTGGATTTCGAAAATTCTTTACGGTTTTATAGAATTTCCTTAAATTTCAAGATATATAGGAGGAATGGATAGAATTTATAAGATTTCATGGTATTTGAAAAGATTCCAAGTGATTTCAGAGGATTTCCAAATATTTCAAAGGATTATTAAGGAATTTCAACGGATTTCAAGAAACTTTAAGGAATATCACCAAATTTCATTTAATTTTAGGGGATTTCAAAGAATTGCACAGGACCCATTAGGTTTTGGGATGTTTCAAAAGATTCCAAGGGATTTTTAAGGAATTTCAACGGATTCAATAACATTTCCGAGGATTTCAATAATTTGAAAGGATTTTGGAAACTCTCAATGTGATTTAATAAACTTTCTAAGATTTCCGAAAGTATCATCAGATTTTGAGGAATTTCACTTATTCTCAAGTGATTTTATAAGATATCAACAAATTCCGATGGATTTTATAAAATTTTGGAGGAGTTCAGTAATTTTAAGGGATTTCAAAGGCTCTCAATAATGTATTTTAATGAATTTCCCTAGATTTCAAAAGATTTCATGGGACTCCAAATTATTCAAGGAATTTCAAGGAATATCATCATATTTTATGTAATTTCAGTGGATTTCAGAGGATATTAAGGATTTCAGGATATTTTCAAAGATTCCGAGAAATTTTCAAGAGCTTTAAAGAATTTTAAGGGATTTCTAAATAATGCAGAGGATTTGAAACATTTCCGGGTAGTTTTAAGGATACCGAGGGATTTTTAGTGGATTTTAAAAGATTTTTTCAACACTCTAGATGGATTTAGTAATTTTAGAGGATGTTAAAGGCTCTCGAAAAGATATTTTAATAAATTTTCCGGGACCTCAAAGGATTCCATGGGACTACAAATATTTAATGGAATTTTATCAGATTTCAACGGTATTTGAAAGGATTTTATATATTTTAATGGATTCCAAAGACTTGAAGAGATTTTCAAAGATTTTCCAAGGATATTTTAGTAGATTTCGTGAAATTGAAGGGATTTAGAATTATTTTCAAAATTTGAGGGTATTTTACAGGATTCCAAAGGATTTTCAAGGAATTTTAAATGATTTTTTAGGATTTTTGATGATTATAGTAATTTTCAGGGCTGCTAAAGGTTCTGAATGAAGTATTTTAATCAATTTCCCCTGGACCTCAAAAGATTATATAGGACTACAAATATTTCAAGGAATATCATTAGATTTCAACGGTATTTCAAGGCACTTTATAATATTTTAATGGATTTCAATGATTCGAAGAGATTTTTAAATATTTCAAGGTATTTCCAATGATTTCAAAATTTTTTTGGATATTTTAAAAGTTATTCTAATAAATTTTCAATAGATTTCAAGAATTTGAAGCGATTTCAAAGAACCTTAAAAATTTCAGGGTATTTTGAAAGATTTCAAAGGATTTTCAATATATTATAAGAATTTGAAAGGTTTCCGGGGAATTTTGAAGATTTTAGTGTATTGCAAGAAATTTCAAGGGATTTGAAAGTGTTATACAAAATTTCAAGGGACTTCAGAAGATTTCAAAGGACCTGAAATACTTTTTGGTTTTTGGATATTTTAACAGATTCCCAGAGATTTTCAAGAGATTCTAACAAGTTTGATCAAATTTCTGAGAATTGCAATGATTTTAAAGGCTTTGAGGAGATTTAATGTATTTTGATAAATTTTCTAGGACTCCTGAAAATATTATCAGATTTCATGGAATTTCATGAGTTCCAAGGAATTTTCAATAGATTTCAAGAACATGAAAGGATTTCAGGGGATTATAAAGATTTCAGGGTATTTTAAGATATTTCAAAAGATTTTCAAGAGTTATAAAAAATTTCAAGAGACTTCAGAAGGTTTCATAGGATTTGAAATATTTCAGCTTTTAGGATATTTTAAGAATTCCATATGATTTTTAATATATTTTCATTTTTATTTGACAGATTTTTAGGTATTCAAACAAATTTCATACAGTTTTAAATAATTTCGAAAGATTTGAGAAGAATTTATAGGACCAATAAGGTTCTAGGATATTTTAAGAGATTCCAAGGGATTTTGAAGGAAATCCAACGAATTCAATCAAATTTCCGATCAAAACTTTATAAACTATTTTCAATTTTCAAATGATTTCAAATTAATAAATTCATAATTGAACGCTTTCATTTAATTCCGAATCCTATCTAAATATTGTTTTAGTCTAAAATATTCCATTTTTAACCTTTTTAATTTGAAATTATTTAATTATGAAAAACAATATTTTTTAACATTTAGCAATATTTTAATGCTTATTTAAAATGAGCAGTTATGAATTAAATAGTAACAACTGAACTGTTTGAAATATAAGACCTTGAATTTAAATTTTGAATGTTACAGTTTCAATTTTTGCATTTCTTAAATGTTTAATTTGTAAATGAAAGTGTTGAATTTTTATGTATGAATTTTTATTTTCAATATTTTCGTAGAGCTGAAAGGGGCAAAATTTTAGTTACATTTTTTTCTGAATTGAAAGAGGTAAATTCTCTTATTCTAAAGATTTTCATCCAGTTGGAAGGGAGAACATTTTGGTGATACTTTTTGAATTGGTAGAGGAACATTTTTTTATTTTCATGATTCTTATCGAGTTGCGAGGGAGGGAATTTTAGTTTTTAAATTTATTTAAACTGGATGAGGAACATTTCTTTATTTTTGAGATTTTTATTGAGACGACGGGAGTCAAATTTTATATTTTTGACATTTTTATTAACGCAAGCATTAAAAGTCATAGCGTGAACTTATAATATAGCCACACAAAAGAAAGTCTGGTACTTTTGACGAGACACGTGTATTCCTATGTATTTTAAGTCGTTGAATCCGAATCTGAGGTCAAAATAGCACCTTTCACGATTGGATTTTGACATAACCTCAAAAAACCTCACTTTTGAGTATGTGATGGAAAAACATGTTCTTTTACGGGATTCAAGCTGCTGATTTCAACAATAGAGCCAGATTAATTATATGACTGACAATTCTATGACATAATTTCAAAAATACTAAAATGACACTGACTGACAAAAAACATGGCTTGATTACAAAAACATCATTGAACAATTTCTGGGAAACGTTAAAAGCCCAGAATGGAAAGAAAAGTCTCGAGAATAATCGGCAGTTTCAAAAAATTGGAATGTTTAGTGAGTTTGAAGCTACATTTCATGGATTTTGATGTTGAATACTTCCCTGAAAACCTTGGGGACTACAGCGAAGAACAGGGCGAAAGGTTCCACCAAGATATCACAGTGATGGAACAAAGATATCAAGGAGGATGGAATGATAATATGATGGCGGACTACTGTTCGATGTTAAAAAAAGATGTGCCTCAGAACAAAAGAGAAATGTCGCCACGAAGATCTTTCGAATCCAAAAGAGTGCGTTGTAATACAAACGAATAACTGTTCTTCCATCGAAAGTAATTGGTATGCAGAACTATATATAAAAGCTACGTCATCTAGAGACTATCTAATCAACGGCTAGAAATTCCACTGATTCATCAGTGAAGAGTGAGCTACTGAGGGATAAGTGAGAATCCACAAGGATGTGCAGCATTAAGACGCAGCATTTTTCAGCTAAAAAGAAATTACGATTGACTCTTTCAACAAAAGACATGAAGCTTCGTTATCGAATCAAAACAGGTAAGCCATCAAATTACGACTGGTACAAAATATTTCACCGCATACAATACCATCATCTACTGCTCCAGTGCCTCATAACGAAGAACTGCCCATTCATATTTCACCGTACACAGATATGACTGATGACAGTTCACCATTTGATGTCTCGAATACAGAAGAATTTAATAATGATGAACCAGACTTCGACAACTCTCTAGACTTAGAACGTTTCAGTATGTTTTTTCCGTAATATATGAACCTGAAGGCAAAAATGTTCTATCTTTTTACGT
Source organism: Melikaiella ostensackeni (assembly GCA_032362435.1). NCBI lineage: Eukaryota > Metazoa > Arthropoda > Insecta > Hymenoptera > Cynipidae > Melikaiella > Melikaiella ostensackeni. The sequence continues at coordinate 25,204,118 of JAUMHM010000085.1, forward strand.
TTTTTCAGAAAAACAGGTTCGAAAATTGAAAAAACCCCGTTTTTTGGCTGTTTATGAAACCTTGTATCAGGAAACCCATTGATAGAAACGAGATTTTTTATCCTGGCATACCATCATCTACTGCTCCAGTGCCTCATAACGAAGGACTGCCCATTCCTATTTTACCGTACTCAGTTATGGCTGATGACAGTTCACCTTTTGATGTCTCGAATACAGAAAAATTTAATGACGATGAACCGGACTTCGACAACCCTCCAGATGTAAAACATTTCAGTATGTTTTTTCCTTATTATACGAACCCAAAGGCAAGAACGTTCTATCTTTTCGCGTTCTTTAGAAAAACAGGTTTAAAAAGTGAAAAAAGATACTATATCGACCCAAAATAGGTAAGCCATCAAATTGCGGCTGGTACCAAATACTTCACCGCATACAATGCGTACTTTGGTATGCCAATAAGTAATCAAGGCAAACCGTGGACACTTCATGTCTGCTAAACATTAAAAGGTTGGTTACGTGTACCCAGAAGGGAATGCGATTGGAAATTCCATGAACTGTAAGGAAGCCAACAAACCATCATAGTGATTGTCATTTTTATATGGTAAATATATTCAAGTACAGGAAGCCTATTGATAGAAACAAGATTGTTTATCCCGACATACTATCATCTACTGCTCCACTGCCTCATAACGAAGAACTGCCCATTCCTATTCACCGTACTCAGTTATGACTAATGATGGTGAACCAGACTTCGACAACTCACCAGACTTCGATAATTCTCCACACTTGCCTGACCAAAACGAACTAGGTGATTTAGTGAGGGACTTAGGTCTGACTAAGAGCGAAGCGGAAATGTTGGCATCGCAGCTTTAGGAATGAAATTCATTGGATCTAAATTATAAAATTACCGTACACAGAAGCACCTAACTTGTTCATCTCTCTTTCAAGTTTCTGAAATCAACCGCTTCTGTTACTGTTCTGACGTGAATGGTCTTCTTAGTGAAATATGAATTTCGTACAACCCTTCCGATTTGCGTCTATTTATTGATAGTTCAAGAGAAAATCTCAAAGCCATTTTGCTTCGTGGTAAAAACCAATTTCCTTCGAATCCCGTAGGTCACACAGTTCAAATAAGAAGAGACTATGAAAACTTCAAGTATTTGCTGCTTGAAATCAACTATGCACGCCAAAATTGGGATGTATGTGGAGATTTCAAGATTTTGGGGCTTTTACTTAGCTTACAGAGGGGCTACAATAAATTTTCGTATATTCGAACTTGTCAATTAGTTGAGCCGCAATAAAATTGTGTTTCACGATGCAGAAATCCCATTGGATGAGCTCCCATATGTTGATGGGTTAAAAATCTAATTGGGCTTTCTTATCTTTCGCCAAACACATCACGAATGAAAGTATTCAGACTAACTCCTTCTCTCGGTCGTGTCGCTTTGGTTAGAATCAAATCAGGGCGTCAACGTTCGGATCCTTGAGCTCCCATATGTTAATGATTCGAAGAAGGATATTTAACGATGCCTAAAATTGATTCTACCGCGACATGTCACATCAAAGGGAAAACGTGAAAAGGTTACATACCTGTCACTTTAATGAAAGTGAATAAATGGTTCAGCCCTTTTTCTCAGGGTAAATTAAATTTGGTTTCTTGCGATCCTAGTCATTCCTAAAAGCATGAGAAGTTCCTATTCTTATAATCGCCCGCGAGTTGAGTCGGCGAACGGTATGAACTCGCTGATTTTGGAGAGCCTTACGCCAAACACGTAATTGTGGTCAGTGTTAAGCGCAGACTGATTTCCTCAACGCTCCCTCGCATCGAGTGCGGGCTCTGGGCTCGCTGCGTCGGACCCGTTCATCCCCTCCTATCGAGTGGTTGCGCACGCAATTCCTCTGGGTTTGCGTAACCCATGCATGCGATATATCTTACCCATTCGCACAAGAACTCGCGAGAGTCGCTCAGCAGCGCATCGGCCTATACCTTCTCCCGCTCTCATCAAGTTTATAAATATGATTATAAAATTATACTGAATCGTTTTATAGGATAGTGGAGCTGATCCCCAACATTACGTCAGAATTGTGAGGAAGTAAATGGCCACCTGGGAACGAATTGATTTCTGGTGCAGACAGCGTGCGTTAAAATCTTCTTGTCTACCGGCAAAAATTTTTGCTTTCACCACTTCACATGAAGCTGAGACTCATGAAACATTTTATAAAAGCATTAAGTACTGAAAGTGATGCTTTCCAACAAATACGCTCTATTTCTTCTAAGCTCTCTGCAGACAAATTCAAAGATGAAATATTTGTTGGACAGCAGGTTAAGAAAATGTTGGGATGCAAGGAGTTTGATGAAAAAATGTCTTCAACAAAAAGAAGTGCTTGGCATGCATTAGGCATTGTCGTATCTGAATTTTGAGAAAACAAAAGGTTTTAAAATTATAAAAAACATACACAAAACTCAATGAAGACGTACAGGAAACTTGGCTGCAGAGCGTCCTTGAAGTTACACTATTTGCACTCTTACCTAGATTTCTTCCCTGAAAATTAGGAGACGTAAATGAAGAGCATGGTGAACGTTTTCACCAGGATATCATGCAAATGGAAAAAAGGTATCAAGGAAGATGAGATGACGCCATGATCGATGACTCCGTATGAAATTCAATTCGAAGTGAAGACAAGTCACAGAAACGAAAATTTCTTTCGAATGTTCATTTTGAAAACAAACATTTATATTCTGCATGATTTCTTCTTCTATCGATAATATTTATAATGTGTTATTTCATTTAATTTTCAATATTTGTGATATATTATTTGATTTCGTGGATGAGAAAATGTATACATTTACAGCAATATGATTTTTATGTGATATTGAACATTAAATCTTGAATATCTTTGAAAATATTGATGCTACGACGAAAAAAAAGGTTGGTTTCAGAATCAGCGCTTTGAATTACATAATGAAACACCATGAAAATTGAATAAATACGAATCTTATATAATTTTATAACTATAATCTGAGATATAAGGCCATGGCCATCTTTCGTAGAGTAAGTTGTTAAAAAAATTGTTTAATTCAAAAACAGAAAAATTAGGTATTTTGCTTTCAAAAAATTAACTCTAAACTTTAAAATTGAAGAAATAGCCCTTTTATTTATAATATGTTTACTTTTAATAAGCGTAACACATAATTTACAAGAATAATACAGAAAAATAATCGCTCACACTCGTTTTTGTCGTTGTATACGACGATTTTTTTTGCACTCATTAAACCGGACACGAATCATGCACAACTATATTATTAGTTAACGCCAATTATTTTTATAGCGTATGGCACGAAACAATTATCATACAAGTAACGCATCACAAAAACACTCGACATTACCCCTTAACATATAATTAAGGCCTAGGAATCTTCAATTTCAAATAACTATTCTATTGTTACTTACTTCAAACAATATTGATTTAAACACGCAACATTTTCTCCCAAAAACGCTTTTCAAAATCTTAATCAACCCTTACTCACAAAAGAGTGGTTAAAGTTTATTTGAATTATGACTTGATAATAACTAAAATTTTATCAAGGGGTGATAAACACTTTCAAAAATGTATTTTAAAAAAATAATACTAGATCATACTTTCAAAAATATATTATAAAAATAGAAGGTACAAAAAGATTAGGATTTTCGGGAGAAAAAGATATTTATTATGTCAAAACAAAATTTCATATACCCCTGCTTATTTTTGTGATTAGCTCTACGTTGTCATTTACTAACATTAAGTTTCCGGGTGCCACTTTATTCATTCTGAAATAAAAAATTTTATTTTGAGAAGAATAAGGCAGTTCCTTACAGGTTTTAATGCGCTTAAGGAAGACGGTATTTATCGGATATTTTTATATTTTATCAAAAAAATGGTCTCAATAATTAAAAGAGAATAAAATATACAAATAACAGAATTACTTTGCAAATTAATGTGAAGAATAGTTCAACCTTTGTGAAAAGGTGAAAATCTGGCTTCTCCTATGGCTCGAGTTTTCCTTTTTTTATATTTCTCTATTTCCTACAACTTTGCTACACAAAACTTCCATTCGGCTATGCAGGAAATCCTTTGCGTAAAATATTAACTTCCTTTTTGGCAAGCTTTTATGAGCTCTTTCTTTTTCATACATTTTAGGCTAATATAAATTTGATTAGGTCTTGGTTATGTGAAGTGCACTACATTTTTTGAAATTATATCTCAATTTTTACCCTGATAGGAAAATTGTATTTATATTTTTTTGAGAAAAGAGCAAAGAAAGTATTAGGAATAGTAATAGTAATAGTATTTCAAAGGACTGCAAAGAATTTTTGTATGATCACAAAATTTTTACGGAATTGAACGAAATTTCAAAAGATTTTTAGGGATTTCATGAGATTTCAAGGTATTTCAAAAAATTTCAAGGGATTACAAAAGCTTTAGGGTATTTCAAATGATTCCAAAAGATCGCGAGAGGTTTCGCAGATTTAATAAGATTTTGAAAGATTTCAAAGGATTTTAAGGGATTGAAGCGGATTTTAACAAATTTAAAGGGCTTTTGACGATTTCATGAATTTCAAAGGTTTTTAAGAGATTTCGAAAAATTTCAAAGTATATCCACGGATTTTAAGAGATTCGGAAAGATTCCCACGGAATTTTAAGATATCAATAATTTTAAAGGGATTTAAAAGATTTCAAGGGATCTCATAATATTTCGAAATATTTCATGGAATTTCAAGGACTTTAGCCGATTTTAAGAGATTTGAAGGGTATTCGACGGATTCTAGAGGATAATGAGGGACTTTTATGTTTTTTAAAAGATTTAAAGCGATTTTAAGGTTTTTAAAAGATTTCACGGAATCTCAAAGAATTTCAAGGGATTTCCACAGTTTTTAAAGGATTTGAAGGGATTTCCAGGGAGCTCAATCATTTCAAATGGATTTCAAAGATTATGTACGATATAAATGGAATTTGAAAGATTTCAAGAATTTTTCACATGATTGATTCGACGAGATTTCATGAAAGGTGTACACTAGGGTGGTCCAAAAATTGCAAAGTTTGAAAAATGCAATCTGCACGTAAAAATTAAAAGAAAGAAATGTTTAGCACAATATAAGCGTAATTTTTATGGTTCATTTAATAGTGTTATGTAATTTTATAGGAAAAAATGTTAAGAGACATACTCATTGGCTCTCAGTCAAACAAAAGTTTCTTTAATTTAAAAAAATTGATTTTGATTCGAAGAAATTTCTTTGATATTTGTAGATATTTTCCAAACGAATTCATTTGTACTTTCCTATCTCATTTATATTCAAATTAAAAAAATATATAATTCATAAGAATGATAATAAAAGCAATTTGTATGGTACCAATGAATTCGTATCAAAAACATCCATAAGTCTAGGTACACTTAAAATCATCATTATTAGAAAAAAGTAAATTATGTTAAAAAAAAGTCTCAAACCATTTTTTTAAATGAAATTACATAACGCCATTAAATTTACCATGAAGATTCAGGCTTATATTGTCCTAAGAATTTTTTGTAAGCAAGAGAGCAACAAAAATTTTTAGGGATTTTCTTTTTCTCAAAAAGGAACAAGAATTTTTCTATGCACATTGAATTTTTTAATAATAATATAATAGCATAAAAAGTAATTTGAACAGCCAAAACAGATATCAATTAGCACATTAAAAAAAAATAATTAGAAAGAGAAAACTTGGGTAAGAAATTCTTTGCCCTCCCCCTAAGTAAGGATTCATAAGATTTTTCGGACCCCCTCCCCGTTACTCCAAAAAGCCTTACTTAATCAATGGACGCTCCTTGAATTAATACCGCAATTTTGAACATTTCTTTTCTGATTCAAAAAGGAAGCAAAAGAACATCTAGTTTTTGTAAGATAAATCTAGAAGTACATTCAATTATGGTGATACAATTTTTTAAATTTTGTCTCATTTTGAAAATTTATAAGGTTTTACAGGTCCGAAAATTACGAATAATATATTAATATTATTAGGCGACGATCATTGACTCGATTAACTTCAGCTTGACTGAAATTCATTTCCATTTTTCACTTTTCAAAGTGTTTTTTAACTTCCCTTGCACAATGAATAATTAAACATCGAATATCTTAGATTTAAAATCCTACATTGAAGAATACAATAATAAATTGGCCTATAATTAAATTATTGAAATCAAAACGTGACAAATTCCAAAAAAAATATAACTGTTTTTCAATAAAATGCCACATTCTATAGCACCGTGTCATGGATCCATTGCACATACATTACCTATCACAGTAATTTTACATTCACTATAACAGTAGAAATAAAGATCTGTTCAAAACAGATTGCTTTTTTAAAATAGGAACAAAAAATGTGAAAGAATTCAAAAAATCTTGAGGTATTCGAAGTAATTGTATATTGTTGTTTTTTTTATGATTCAAAGTTTAGTTCCACTTTTTGTAGAAGTTTAAACTTCATTAATTTTTTTTTATAAATTCAAATTAATCATAACAAATAGAATTGTATATCCAATGATTGTAGTTAGTACATAATTCAAATAATACTTTTCTCATGGAATTTTAGTATAAAAAAAAGAAAAAAAACCATAAAAATCCTTTGATTCGAGTAAATTTATGTTGACCTTAATCAAAATTGAATTCTCCGAGATTTTATTTTGTCACAAAAGAGAGCAACTTAAATTCACAGTTGAAAGTAGTAAATTAAATATTTTGAAATGCTTAAAAACTATCCTGCCTGCAGAAAATTGCGCACTCATTCAGTTTCTCCTGGTTCAACCTTTTTTTAAATGTAGAAAACAATTAATAAATCAGTGACTCGAGCACAAAGCTATAATCTTCTAATTTAATAAAATGAGATTTTATTATTAACTTTTCAGTCAATATGCTGATTGGCAAAAAAGGAAAAAGGTATTTGACTTTATCTTCCCTCTGATCCCTTCGTTGAAACTTGGTCAGTCTTAGTCTCCACCTATTTTTATAATCCAAGTAAAAAAAAAATTTTTCAAACCAAGTTTTTAAAAAATATTATAAAATGTTTTCTAGTATAAAAAATCTGTTTTTAAATTTATCGCCGGAAGTAGACAATGAGAGATGCTTATTCAACAATGGAATATTACAATTTATAAAAGTAAAAAATATGAAGGAGCTCAAAAACTCCCACCATTATTGTTCTCACAGTTCATAGAGATGTGCAGAAAAAGTAACAAAAGTTTCCTCCAAAGTTGTATAAAAATGAGAATTCAATATTCACTTTAAAAATTGATTTTAAGATTATTTTAAGTTTGAACCAGAAGAAGCAAACATAAAAACGAGATGCACCTTGATTGGATACAAATTGTATGATACATTAATTGTTATAATATAGTAATACGATTAAATTACAGTTAACGTTAATCGATAGTAGTCGTAGTCTTAAATTCTATAGTGCCCTGTGACAAATGAGTGCTGACACACAACCTAGATTTTTCATATTAGAGATTCATTCATGAAGAAGCTCTAATTTTTCATTTTCCATTTTTCTCTTCTTTTTTAAATAATAATATGACACGCACACTTTCATTGTTTTTGCACCGTGGACGACCGGTGCTACATTCTTAACAAACTACCATTATACAGGCCGAAAAATCTGATTCAAATCCAGATTTGAACTCCTGTTGCAGGAAATGACTTAATACATTCTAAAAGCCCTTTTTGGCTCAATTTTTCTTCTGAGAAGAAAGTCTGTTCTTTGCAGATTCAGAAAAATGTATTACCACACTTCACATTTATGAACGGGGTTCATTTTTGAGCCTTTTGGACAGTTGAATTCGGTAGCGAATTCTGCGAGGTTCGAAAGGGGACCTATCACTCGAAATTTAGCCGGACAGTGGGAATCCTTCTCGATTTGGAGGCCAATTGCCTCGGACGTTACTGCAGAGCACCATACCTGTAAATTAATTATTTTATTAAATTCTTCGCAGCAAACATGGTTATATAATAGTTATGTAACTATTACAAAACAGATTGTAACATTTTACATAACTAGTGAATCATGGGTGAGTCACCTGTGACGCGACATATCACACTCTATATGATGGATCAGTTCTATAACGGCTTTGTAACTCTGTGACATAGGTTTTATAAGACGCCCGTCACCATGTTATAACAGTGTCATGTTATATAAATGTTATATACCAGTGTCGGATCAGTATTCTAATGCTCTGTGATAATTATCTAACAGTTTTTTGATCCAGTTGAACGGTAAAGGTTATGTACTATAATGGTATAAGTTCCTATGCAGTATAAACCTTATCAAAAATTAACTTATGTTTGCACATCCAAATTCAAGTACAGAAAATGGTAAAAATCACACACAATTTCATTTTCCTCGTCATGTTCAAGACAATTTATTTTTGTTTGGTCCAGTTATGTTCATAAACTTACTAAAACACAAGAAAATGTAATACAGTATTCTGCTTGACTTACATTAGGTAAGAAGTTTCCTATGAATGAAACTGAAATTTGCTTTCGAAGACTGGCTGGGCTTTTCGGCTCTGAAAAAACGATCTAATGACTCCATCCCTCGCTTTAGATGAATAAACATGGCGAGAGGCGATTGAAACCTCTTTTACACATCTTTCAACCGCTTGAGTGTGACATGGAATTTTGAAAATATTTGGGAAGGAAAGATGAGTTACGTCTTTCTTGATGAATTCCAGTAAGACTTCTTTTCTTATCGCTCTTGTGAGAGAAGGGTCTGTTACAGCACAATTACTCCACTCGATGAGGTCTGCGTAATCTTTGGCATCAAAATTCAGAACAAAAATTTCAAATTTTCTAATTTCTTTTTTACCAGATCTTCTTGCTGAGAGAATACGAGACACGGCTTGCTTTTGAGTTTTTTGCCTTTTGCCGAATAGCATGGCAAGTATGATATTCTCTGCATGTCCGAAATATCCATTATTTTGGATCACCAACTATCGTCTCACGCAGATCATCTTCAAGGTATCTTGTGAAACGAATGCTGTTCCACAAGTGCTTGGGACCGTCTATGACTGTTGGTTGACATTTCATTAGAAACCACATGAGTATATAAACACATACAACAAATTTGACTAGAACTCGCAATTCAAAGGACGGTTGTTCTGTTCCCATGTAGGTTAGAACTATTCTACATGCCTTTGTCATGAATCTGGCTTCTAAAAAGCCAATTTTCCTGGACTTCTTCCTGCCAACTCTGGAGAACACTTTTCTGTTGTAACAGCTGTCCAAATATCAAAAAGGTACTTCTGGTCTAAGCTAAGATCATTTGCGGTGACTATTACAGGATTTGAAGATTGAACTGAATCAAAGTTGACAACTGTTAGTTCTTCACACGAAGGTATCATTTTACCAATAGGACTAGAGTAGTCAGTA
>JAUMHM010000085.1:25218146-25238666 GCA_032362435.1 Melikaiella ostensackeni
TGTTTCTTCCAATTCAATTTCTAGTCTTCGTGTAATACCAGAATGCTTACCAGTACTTTTAGGACCCCCATCGCATCCGATGCAATTTAGGTAGAATAAATTAATCGTGTTTTCATTTTAAAAAATGCCAATATTGCATTTGAGGCATGCTCAGCTGCCGTAGACGATGAAGAGACGAAACTCAAACAAGAACCTCCAGGTTCTGGAATAAGAGAAGTGTGTTCTTCTTGCTGTGTTGCTTGCTTTAATATTTTATCATTTACTTTTTCCATGAGTTTCGTTTCATCTTTCCTACCATCAAAGTGAAGGGCTTCCAGTTTTGCAGCCGATGATAATTGTTGTCTTTGCAGTTCTGTGCGAGTTTTTATTCTTTCTCGATAAACTTTACTTTTACCAAAAACTAGCCCTTTCACTTCAAGCATGCACTTACTTACGTTATACAAAAGTGAAGAAGCCAGAGCTGCAGCACTTCTATTTTCTATTCCGTATCTGTTACAAGCTGCTGAAAATGTTGCACATTTTATTCTAGTTTGTTTTGTTGATTTCATTTTACCAGGAAACCACTGCTCATCTTCATGTTCATCTTCATCTCCATCTTCATCCTCATTCTCATCCTCACTATCATCCATCTCATCTTTCTCGTTTTCAGCACAATTAAGGGAAACTATTTCTCCAGTAATTTCATGAAGAGGATGGTCACAATCAATTTGAAGTTTTCTACGTTTCTTCACAACTTCCACTTTTCCTTGCGGCAGTTCGTAATGAATTCGTCGTTTTTCTCGCTCTCCAGGATGCTCAGTTCTTATCAATGGTTTAAATAGTATTCTTCTTATGCTTCAAGTTCTTTGGACTAAAAGAAATGCCCTGTCAGATTCAGATAATTTTTCCTTCCAAGAGCACGATTCACATTTACACATACAAATGGCTATATCAAAAAGCCTGTAGCTTTTTGCTTAAACAATTTGTTTTTATTACGAAAGTTTGACTTATTATCTCGTTTATAGATTTTTCTCGAATTAAGAAGAACAGTGCGATCTTTTAAGAATAAGTCTACAATAGTTCTATCTGAAACGATCGGGATCGAAGTTGAATTCCAAATCTCTTTTACTTTTATCAAGACTAAATAAAGAATACTAGAAGAAGATGGATACTTCCCGTTTTCTTCTTGCAACACACTTTCATACTCAAAAAAGTAGTGTCTTGTGACATCGATGTGAGTTGGTAATTTTCTGCCATTCAACGCACAACCAGCTAAGAAAAAAAAATTATTGGCTTGAAAATAACTGGGAAAATGTGATTGCTCGTGATTTTTTACCATTCTATTGTCCTCAACATAACGATAAAATTGAAAATTTTCGTGATTTCTATTATTTTCTGTACTTTAACTTAAGTGTGCGAACATAAGATAATTTTTTATGAGGTCCATACTGCAAAGAGCCTTCTATGATAATAGTATACAACTTTTACGTTATACGCGGATTTGAAAAAAAAAACAGAGATTTCCAAAGGTTTTCAGGGATTTTATAAGATTTCAAAATATTTTAAGGAATTACAAAAGTTTAAAGTTATTTCAAACAATTCCGAAAGATTTCAAGGGGTTCCAAAATATTTTAAAAGATTTTGAGAGTTTGAAGAAATTACGTATGTAGTACAATTTCAGAGAGAATCTCAATTTTTTCACGATTTTTGAAGTATGTCAGGAAATTTTAATAGGATTTCGAACATCTGAAGGATTTTCAACGGATTTATGAAATTTTAAAAGATTTCACGAGTATTCAAAAGATTTGAAAAGATTTCAAAGGATTTTAAGGGATCTTGAGAGATTTAAAGGGGTTTCGGTGATTACACGGGATTTCGAAGGATTTCAAGAGATTTACGAGAATTCCAAAGTGTATCCATGGATATTAGAGGATTTCGTGAGATTTCAAAAGATTTTAAAAAATTACAAAGGATTTCCGATTATTGTAAAGAATTTTAAAGGATTCCGAGGAATTTAAATGGCTTTCGAAAGATTTTAATGGGCTGTAAAATAAGGATTTCAAGAGATTCGCAAAGATTACCTTACGAAAAAATATGATAGAAAATTCAGTATAGGCCTATAATGATTATCCTATAATGAATTTTTTATAATTTTCTCTCGATTCTAGAAAAATCAATATAAAAAATCATTATCAGAAAATCAGTATAGGATTTTAAAGATTTTAAGTTATTATGAAATATTCCAAAGAATTTCAAGAGATTCACAAAATTTCAAGGGACGTGGAAGGACTTCCAAGGATTTTGAGGCTTTTTAAAGGATTTTACGAGAATTCAAAAGATTTGAAGGTATTTTAACAGGCTCCAAATAATTTTTAAGGGATTTCAAGCGATTTCAACTATCATTTTTAAAGAACATTAGGGAATAAATTTAATTTAATTTCAAGGGATTTCTATGGCTTTCCATAATTTCAAAGGATATGAAGGAATTGAGAAAATTTCAAAGAATTTTAAAAACTTCAAGTTATTTTAAAAGATTCTGAAGAATTTTAAGGGATCTACAAAATTTCAAGAATTTCAAGGAATTTTTAGAGATTTGAAAAGATATCAAGGAATTTAAAAGAATTTCACAATATTGAAGGGATTTTATAGGATCTTCAAGTATTCAAAAAATTTGATGAGATTTTACAAACTTTAAGGTATATCAACGGATTTCTAGAGAGGCTTAGGAAAAAAATTTAATTTATTTTATTTTCAAGGGATTTTAAATGATTTTTACAGATTTATTACTAGTTCAAAGATCTCGAAGATTTCAAAGGAATTCAAAAGAGGTTGAAAGATTTCAAGGGATTTCTGCAGATTATAATAGATTTCAAGAGATCCCAAAAAATTTACATGGATTTCAATGAAATCTCAAGCGATTCTAATGATATCAAGCTGAATCACATATTTTTGCTGCGTGAAGTTAAAATATAATTCAATTTTGAATGCCCTTTTCTAAAAAAGATTCATTTTCAAGGCGTGAGTATGGGAAACTAATTTCTATACACATTTAAAAACATAGAGGTTTTAATGTTTTTTTCGGAATTCTTCAATCTTTCAGGCTTGCAATATAAAATTAATAGTTAAATTTCGAGTACATATTAGTATTATATAATTTATTTGGAATATTTTATTCAAATAATTAAAAATGTTTAGTCTCGAGCGTTTCCATTTTGGAAATGTACTGAAATTATTATTAAAGTTTGTCGAACAGAAAATAACAATTGTTCCAATTTATGATTTCCGCTTTAAAAGTAACACATTTTAAGCTTATTGAACGTTAAAGGATTTAAATTAAGAATTGGTAATCACAATCGATTTCAATTTGAAATTATTAACTTTTGAACGCTTCAAACTTAAAATTGACTATTAGGGTTTTCAATGTGAAATTGTATAGCTATTAAGGCTGTTAATTTGAAATAAAATAATTATTTAATCTGATGATATTCGGGTACATAAAATTTAAAACTGTTCTACCTTAAATGTAAAAGTTATATTATTCAATTGTTAACGTTTTTAATTGAAAATTGTGTAATCACTAGGGAACTCAATTTAAAATTATTGTACAATATTAGAAGCGTCAATTTCAAATTCTTCATTTCCAAGCACTTTTCATTCTAAATCATACAATTTCGAAATTTGAGTATTATATTTCAACGGCCAAAACAGGTTTTAATTAGCACATCAATTAGTTGTTAAATTAATTTTCATACTTTTAAAATAGTGATAAAGAATTATGGTGAACAATTCTGATAACAGATTCCAAAAAATGTTTGGCTTCTTTTGAAAAGGTTATTCATTAAGATTTTTTAGAAGTAAGATTTTTATTTTTACTCACCTGAGCAAAATTAAGGAAAAATAACTGACGATGTGTCATATTGAGACCAGGTAGTGGCAATTGGTCCTTGTAGCTTTTTGGAGTCGTTATATATGCATGATAAGCTGCTTTTAGGCCTCCATTGTCCGCTATATTTTCACCTGAATAAGAATTAAAAAACGTGGTTAAAATTAAAAAAATTTAATATCCCTAACGTGATAAGAATTTAAAATATACAACATTTTGAAATAAGTGACAATAACAGAGAAAAACGAGATTTAGTGAATAATCCAGTTAACAATAATAAAAATTCGAAGGAAGTTTAGTAATTATTTTCACCTACCCACTATGGATTGGATCCCCACTCTCCCCACCAATAATTATTACTAAATTTTAATACCTAATGTTTGTCTCCCATTTACATGTCGGCCATCAATTTCAAAATCGCCGTATTGTTCAACAAAGCATTCTGTTCTATTTTTGAATTTTGCAATCGTCGCATTATTCCACCATTGATGCAGATTTCCATGTAAATCATATTCCCTACCTAAACTCGATAAAAATAATGGCAATTATAATGAAATTTAAGTTATAAACAACAGTGATGGGTAAGTTACTTTTTTAAAGGAACTAGTTATCGTTGCCGTTACATAACGAAAAAAGTAACTAGTGATCGTTATCTTTACCGCTTCAAAATGTAACTTTTTCTTTGTTACTTTTACAGAAAAAGTAACTATCTTTACTTTTTTAGTTACTTTTGTATTTTAGAAATCTGTATTCAAATTCAATTTTCACATAACTCCATTCATATCTGTCTAGTGACAACTGTTATGCTTTTTATTGAATGTCGTAGGCTAGTCATGACCGACATAATATTTCTAAAACATGACAAGATCAACTTTTAACCAAAAATATAATAGTTAAATTTTCTGTTCAAAAATTAATTATTAACAAAAATGAAACGAATTTTCAGCAACATAGTTAAATTTTCAAAAAAAAAGATGAATTTTCAACTAAAATGATGAATCATCAACAACAACAAAATTAATTTTCTACAGAAGAGTTCAACTTTCAATCAAGTAATTAAGTTTCTGATCAAAGAGATGAAACTACAGTTAAGAAGATCAATTTTTTACCAAAAAATATAAATATTCAACCAAATAGTTGATTTTCCAACTAAAAAAGAGAAATTTTGAAACAAATAGTTGAAACTTCAACTAAAGAATATAAATTTCAAACCAAAAATAGAGTAGTTAAATTTTCAGTTAAAACGATGAATGTTCAGCAAAAAAAATGCTCTCACAAAATATTTGAATTTTCAACGAAAGAGATGAATTGTCAACTAAAATGATGGATCTTCAATTTTAAAAAAATGAATTTTCAACAAAGTAGTTCAACTTTTAACCAAAAAATACAAATTTTCAATAAAATAGTCAAATTCTAAACCAAAGGGATGAATTGTCAACCAAGAACATTAATTTTTTAACAAAAAAGATGATTCTTCAACAAAATACATGAATTTTCATCTGAAAAGAGAAATGTTCAACCAAATAGTTGAATCTTCAACTAGACAATACAAATTTTCAACCAAAAATAGTATAGTTGAATTTTCAGTTGAAAAATTAATACTTAACTAAAGGAAAATAATTTTCAACAATCTCCAGTCAAAAGAGACAAAAATGAACCAGATTGTTGAAATTGCTAGCTGAAAATGCGAATCTTCTACAGAATAGTTGAATTTTTAACCCACAGATATGAATTTTCAAGAAAACTTATATGTGAACCAACTACTTTAAATAAATAAGGTTAATTCCCAACCAATAATAGTTGAATTTCCAACGTAAGGGATGAATATGATGAATATACAACCAAAGAAATGAATTTTTAATACAGTAGTTCAACTTTCAACCAAGTAGTTTAGTTTCCCAAAAAATAGTTGAACTCTTAACTAAAACTACTTAATTTTTAATCAAGCAGTTGCATTTTCAAAACAAAAGGATGATTTTTCTACAAAACAGTTGAAATCTTAACAAAAAAGTTAATTTTCAACTCAAAGATGACTTTTTAACAAAATTGTTGAATTTTTGACAAAAACATTAATTTTTAATCAGAAAAATAATAATTTTAAAGAAATAGTTAAATTTTCAATCAATTTTTTCACCAACACAAGACGAATTTCTAACAAAATACATGAATTTTTAACCAAAAACGACATCTTTCAATCAAAAATGAAATAGTTAAATTTTCATTTGGAAAAATAAATTTTCAATGAAAAAAAGATGATTTCTCAACGAAAAATGTAATAATTGATATTTAAACGAAAAAAGATTTCAGTTTTAAATCAAAAACGAATTTTCAACAAAATAGTTAAAGTTTCAACCCAAAGAGACGAATTTTTAACAACACAGTTAAATTTTCAAACGAATAGAGTAATTTTCTATCAAAATTGATGAATTTTTAAGAAAATAATTAAATTTTCAAACAAACGATAACATTTTTAACCAAAAAAAATGAATCCTCAACAAATGATATCTGAATTTTCAAACAAAAAGATGAATTCTCAATTGAAATAGTTAAATTTTTAGTTAGGAAAATTAATTTTCAAAAAAAAAATATTTAACTCTGAAATTAACTTTTCTTCTTTCTGAAATTTTTTCTATAGATTTTTGAAAATTTGGAATTCCAGGGTGGAAGAAAAACTGAAATTTTTCTATATTGGGATATAAATCTCTATTCCTATCTGACGCCACAATCTGAATAGTGAAAGTGAAAAAAAATCGTTGCAAAACCAATAAAATTAATTGATTGTCGTTAAAAAGACTTGTCAACTACATTTTGAAAGTAACTAAGAAAGTAGCGATTTTTATAATCACTGTTACTGAAAAAAAATGTAACTAGTTACCAATTCGTTCTTTTTTACAAAAGTAACTTCATTACCACTATCTTTACCAAAAAAAGTAACTAGTTGCATTGAATAGTTAGAAGGAACTAGTTACTTCCCATCACTGATAAAAAACATTGTACAATTAAGTCAACTGACAAGAAGAGGTCGCGAGATGCAGAACGCCGATTTGACTGGAGCTTTACAGGATGAAAGTATATCAAAATCCATTAGATACGTATTTTATCTTTTTGACCACAGGGCCTTAGTTCCCGAGATATTGAGGTTTTAGTATCTACGTTTGAGCACTCTACTCGCCAGTGTCAGGCGTGGATCGCTCCACTCGCCACTGTTGTGCGTGGACCACTTAAATCGCCACTGTTAAGCGTGGACCGGCCGAGTCGCCAGTGTCGGGCGTGGATCGCTCGACTCACCACTGTTGTGCGTGGGCCACTCAACTCGCCACTCTTGAGCGTGGATTACTCGACTCGCCACTGTTGAGCGTTGACTGCTCGACTCGCCACTGTTGAGCATGGATCGCTCGACTCGCCACTGTTGAGCGAGGACCGCTCAACTCGCCAGTGTCGGGCATGAATTACTCGACTCGCCACTGTTGAGCGTTGACTGCTCGACTCGCCACTGTTGAGCGAGGACCGCTCAACTCGCCAGTGTCGGGCGTGGCTCGCTCGATTCGCCACTGTTGAGAGTGGACCGCTCGACTCGCCATTATTGAACGTGGACCGCTCGATTCGCCACTGTTGAGCGCAGACCGCTCGACTCGCCATTGTTGAACGTGGACCGCTGCACTCGATACTGTTGAGCATGGCCCGCTCGACTCGCCACTGTTGAGCGTGGACCGCTCGACTCGCCAGTATTGAACGTGGACCGCTTCACTCGCTACTGTTGAGCGTGGCCCGCTTGACTCGCCACTGTTGAGCGCGGAACGCTCAACTCGCTACTGTTGAGCGTGGATTACTCGGCTCGACACTGTTAAACGTGGATCGCTCGACGCGCCATTGTCGGGCGTGGATCGCTTGACTCGCCACTTTTAAGCGTGGATCGCTTGACTCGCCGCCGTTGAGCGTGGACCGCTCGAATCGCCATTGTTGAACGTGGACCACTTCACTCGCTACTGCTGAGCGTGGCCCGTTAGACTCGCCACTGTTGAGTGTGGACCGCCCGACTCGCCATTATTGAACGTATACCGCTCGACTCTCCATTGTTGAAGGTGGACCGCTCCACTCGCTACTGCTGAGCGTGGCCCGCTCGACTCACCACTGTTAAACGTGAACCGCTCGACTCGCCATTGTTGAACGTGGACCGCACTACTCGCTACTGTTGAGTGCGGCCCGCTCAACTCGCCACTGTTGAGCGTGGACCGCTCGACTCGCCATTATTGAACGTGGACCGCTCGACTTGCTACTATTGAGCATGGCCCGCTCCACTCGCTAGAATTGAGCGTGGCTCGCTCGACTCGCCACTGTTGAGCGCGGACCGCGCTCAAAACCGTAAGTACCGAAACCTCGATTTCTCGGAAACTAAAGCCCATTGGAGCGAAAAAAAATACATATCTGATAGGTTTAGATACATTTTCACCCTGTAACGTTCGAGTCGAATCGGCGTCCCGCCCCTTACGACCTGTGCTTGTGAGTTACATTACCTTGATCATCGAAAGCATGAGTGAGTTCATGACCCATGACCACCCCCATCCCTCCAAAATTAAGACTATTTGGATTTTCCATATCGTAAAATGGACTCTGTAAAATTCCAGCAGGAAAAACAATCTGATTTTTCGTTGGAGTATAATAAGCATTCACTGTAGGAGGAGTCATAATCCAGGTCGTTTTATTTACTGGCTGATCAAGTTTTTCCAAACTTTTCTTCAAATTGTATTTGTTGACTCGGATATTATTTAAGAAATATTCGTTTTCCTTAATTGCCAAATTGCGATAACGCTCGTCTAACTCCTTTGGATTTAAAATGAAATTCGGAAAGCCTATCATATCAGTGATAGCATTTGCCTTTTCTTCAGCTGATTTCCTTGTTTCTGCATCCATCCAATCCAAATTCTTTAAATTCTTCGTAAATGCTCGTCTGATCTCGTTTATCATCATCTCAGCCTAAAAAATGTAAATTTTTCTATTATTTATTTAATTGAAACGTTAGTATCGTGTAATTAACTAAACTATAAGAAAAAGGGAGAAATATGGCAGAGTGGATAGAGAAGTACACAGTGGATAATTTTGATTAATAAGGAAGGAGACAAATTATTTTACTTTACAGAATATTTTTCCCTTTCAATATTAGACTAATAAATTTTAATAATGAAACGACTAGACTAGTCAGTAGTTTATCGTAATTATTCACTGTTTATCACTGAATCTAATTTGTAATTATCCACTCTAGACTAGTGCCTCTTGACTCCAGTTGAAAACACTACCAACTTTATACAATATTCAGCGACGGTTTAATTACTCGGATTTTTGGTGTGCACTAGATTGCAAAATTGCAAGATTGCATGAGATTGCAAAAGATTGTATATATATGTGACTGCAAAATATTGCATGAGATTGCAAAAGATTTCATGGATTGTAGTAAATCCATTATACAAAATCGTTATACTCGGATAGAAACCGATTATAGGATAAGCAGCATTGGTATAAATCATACAAAAATATTGAAGGAATTAATGAAAAAGTAGAGAAACTAGAAAAAAACATTTGTTTTAAACTATTCATGATCTTATATGGAAGTACTAAACACGAAAATAGCGATTCTGAACAAATTAACTTTGCACAGCAAAAATTTGTGAATTCCCTTGATATCTTTAAAATCGCTTGAAATTTTATTGAAATCTATGGAAATCCTTTGGAGTCTCTTGAAAACCTTTGATACCTTTGGAACTATTTTTGAATCCATTAAAATCTTCACAAATCCCTTGAAATTTTTGCAATCTTTGAAATGGTAAAAATCTGTGAAAATTAATGAAATGAATTAAATTTATTTCCTAAAGTTCTCTAGAAATCCTTGAAAATTTGTCAAATTCCCTAGAATCTTTAAAATACTTGGAGGTCCTATGAAATCTCTTAAATCTCGTAAAATTTTTTCGAATTCCTTAAATACTTTGACATCCCCTGAAAATTTTGAAATCTCTTGAAATTCTTTGGAATTTTAAAAAGAACTTAATATCTTTAATATATTTAAAATTTTTTGGAATTCTGTTAATTCCTTCATATCCCTCGAATAAATGCTTTAAATCCATAAAAAACCTTTAAAAGAAAATTCAATTTATTTCTCGAAGTTCTTTAAAAATTACTTGAAATTCCTTAAAATTCCTCAAAATCATTGGAAATCCTAAAAATCTATTATAATAAATACGGATAATTTGGGATTCTTTAAATATGAATTAAATTAAACGTATTTATTAAAGTTCTCTAAAAAACGTTCAAGTCTATAGAAATCTTCGGAATCCCTTAAAATCATTGGATAATTAATAAAAACCTTGAAATTTTCTTAAATGTCTCGAAATACCTTAGAGCCCCTTAAATATCTCTGATTATAATCAATAAAAACCTTGAAATCTTCTAAAATTTCTTGAAATTCTTAAAATCTCTTGAAACGCTTGCTTTGGAATCGCAAGGAATCCCTTGGAATTTCATTCTGCAAAATTTAGTTCTCTAGAAATCCCTTAAAATCTTTGTTAATCCTGAAAATTCTTTGAAATCCCTTATGCTTTTTTTATTGTCTTGAAATTCTTCGAAATCTTTTTGATAAACTTAAAGTTTTTCAAATCTTCAAAAAAAATTTAATACCTCCATATTTCTTGAAATTATTGAAATTCCTTGAAATAAAATTTGATTTATTCCCTAATGTTCTATAGACATTCGTTGAAATCCGTTAAACTCCCTTGAAATGCTTAAAAATCGTAAAAATCCATTCAAATCGTAGACAGAAATCATTTGACATCCTTCAAATGTGAATTAAATTTAACGTATTCATTAAAGTTCTCTAAGAAAACGTTCAAATCTATAGCAATCTTTGGAATCTCTTGAAATCCTCTGATAAATCTTTAAATCTTCTGGAATTTCTTGAAATTCTCAAAATCCCTTGGAACATTGGCCTTGGAATCGCTAAGAATCCTTGAAAATAACTCATAATCTTCAAAATCCTTGAAAATTTTCTTAGTTTCTTCATATCTCTTGAAATGGTTCAGATCCCTTGAAATAAAATTTGATTCATTCCCTCAAGTTCTATAGCCATTCGTTGAAATCCTTTAGAATCCCTCGAAATCTTTTAAAATAGTAAAAATCCGTTTGAATCGTGAGTAGAAATAATTTGGAATCCCTTGAATGTAAATTAAATAAAACTTATTCATAAAAGTTCTCTAAAAACCGATCAAATCACTAGAAATCTTTGGAAACCCTTGAAGTCTTTCAAATCCCTGAAGATTCAATAAATTCCTTTAAATCTTGTGAAGTTCCATGAAAATATTTAAAATCCTTTGAAATGTTCGGAATCGCTACGAATCCATTAGTATTCAATTTCATTTCATTCATTTTCCAAAGTTCTCTAGAAATCTATTGAAATCTTTGGAAATCCTACAAAATTTTTTGAAATCACTTGAAATTTTTGAAAGCTCTTTAAGTCCTTTGAAATCTCTTAAAATCCCTTGAAACCAATTTGGAAATCGTAAAAATCCATTCAAATATATAGAAATCATTTGAAATCCCTTAAACATAAATTACATCAAAGTTATTCAGAAAAGCCCTCTAAAAGAGAAAAGTTTAAATCCCAAGAAATCTTTGAAATCCCTTGAAATCCGGGAGATTTAATAAAATCCTCTGAATCTTCTTAAGTTGCTTGAAATACCTTTTTCACAATGAAATCTTTGGAATCGCTAGGAATTCCTTGAAATTTCATTTCATTTATTTTCCAAAGTTCTCAATAAGTCTGTTGAACTCTTTGGAAATTCTCTGGAATTCCTTGAAATTCCTTGAAATTCATTGATGTTTTTGAATTCTTTTAACCCTTTTGGGATTCTGTAAAATTCCTTGAAATCTTTGAAATCCTGTGAAATCCCTCCAACTAACTTGAAATCATTTTTTATCGTAAGGGGGGATTACAAGGGATTGTAAAAAATTGCATGAAATTGCAAAGGATTGCATGAATTGCACGAGATTGCATAAGATTGCAGAGAGAGTGTACACCAGATTGCAGGAGTAATCAACCCCTCAATTTTCAGTAATTATTATGTCTAAAACAATTATTAATTCAAAAAATAATTCCAATTTTATGGTCTAAAATTTAAAACCTCACCATGGGTTTGCTTTTCCCATGGAAAACTTCCCGAACGAACATGGCACCAATAGCAAATCCCATGACGTTATTGGCATCACTGACACAATATCTCCACTGTTCTTCTCTCCCCTCAGAACCAATAAGAGCCTTTCTCAAACCCTTATAAGCATCTCGAAAAGGTTTTGAAAGACAAGCTGTCAATGACCTGACAGTCTGCCAGATGAGGTAGTTATTCAGAGTTCTGTGAAAAATTAATTAATACTTGACAATGTAATAATCAAGGTTTTTCATAATTTTAATCCCTAAACTTTTTCTTGCAAGAGCATACACACACATACGCCTCGACATCACGTGTAATTCACGTACACTTTTCCTTCAGTCGTTTTGTTGTACTCTTGTACCAGCTTGTTTAATTTGGTGAAATACTCTGGTGCATAGTTCACTATATTAGTCTTGCTGTTGATCTTTTTGCCCACGAGGAGTGTTGCATTTTTGAAATAATCCACCCAGGACATCTGAAATTATTACAAAAAAGTTATTGTTACAAATTGTTATAAGTTTTGTGAAATAAGTCTCGAAGAAAATTTAGTTAGATAAGGGAAGGTGGTACACAGTGGATAACTCTCATTTGTCAGCAAATACTCACAAAAGGGGCAAGTTTTTGCAGATCGCTAATCTTCATAAGATTATACAATTTCTCATCATCCCTTCTGTCCTCTTGGGGAGTAGTTATCTCAGCAATTTTCGTCTCAAAATTAATTACATCCTGCATTTGTCTTCTTGTGGAATTTTCCTCACCCCCTAAAAGCACTCCAATCTGAAAAATAAAATCCACCATATCCATATCACCATATCACATCACCGTTTCCATTATGAGTGAGTGGGTTTGATTTTTTTTTAAGATCCCAGGATAGGATTACCCTTTTGGCCTTTCCCTACTACTATACATGCCCCTTGCTTTCTCTCCTCTCTTCTAGCCTCGTGACTCATTTTGCCTCTTGTCCATTCCCATCGACTCTACATCTTCTTTCCTCTTCATCCATCCAATACCTACACTCTCTCAATCCTTCTCCCATCCTAAATTATATAACGTTGCTCCACTTACTCTCCATTTTCATCTTTCTCAAGTATTCTGGTTCTCCTTCCGTCTTCACTACCCTATACCATCTTTTATACATCAATTCGACTTTTTTCCCATTTCTCCTCTCCCTCCTTAATTATCTATTTATCCCCTTTTTTCACATTCTGACAGCCGCCCTTACACCACATTCTCTCCTCCACTGTTGCCTCTCTTTCTCCCACCTTGATCTTTCCGTGTTACCCCTCGTCTCTTCCTTTACCATTTCTCATGGACATGCTTGTGCTATGCTACTTCCCTCTTCCTTTCTCAGCTCCTCTTCAAAGTTCGACGCTCTCTCCACTTGCCTTATTACTATTTTTCCCCCACCTTGTTCCTCCCTCAACGCCCAATATCCATCTAATAAATCTCTCCTGTAATCCTTCCACTCTCTTTTGCTCCTTCCATCCCCAGATCTCCACTTCGTAGCTTAGTACTGGCCACACCAAAGCATCAAACATCCACACTCTCATCTTTCAATCGTCCTTAAACCTCCTTTTTCCTATACCTCACACCTGCCCCATTACTTTGCTCGCATATTCTATCCAATCATTCATTCCAATCATATTCTGCGTTATCCCTTTCTAAATCACATCATCTTCGGCTTACTCACATTCACCATTAACCCTTTCGTTCTCACGTACTCCTCGAACTCTCACATATCAAACTCATCCCGCGGACATCCTTGTCTGAGCCCCCTTCCAGTTCAGAGAATCTCCCCTTTTTGTTTTCCTATCTTCACCCTTATTCTAGGCTCCTCAGACATCTCCTTCATCTTCTCCAAACCTGTCCTCCATTCCTTAGGCGACTCTGCTCCTCTCCAAGCCTGGTTGCAGACCTTCCACATTTCACCACTCACTTTTTCCCCTCCAAATCTCAAAGCCTCATTCTCCATACCATCCTCTTGTTGCCTTTTTTCTTTTCAGGCTCGCTATCGTCCTCTTCACTTCCTCTCTGCTTAACCCGTTATCTCTATCCTCTTTCATTGCCTTTTCTATCTTTTGCTCTCCTCTTTTCTCCTGATCCCCTATTTTCAACTACTTCCAACAGCCTTTTCAAGTATAGGGTCCGCTCATCAATATCTATTTCCTCGTTAATGATCTTCCTTCCTCCTCTTTCAATATCGATCACCTCCTATTCTTTCCCTGCCCTTATCGCTTTTTCCACCTCTTCCGTATACCTAATCTTCTTCAACTGCCTGCTTTCGTTTAACAGTTTCTCGTGTTCTATCTTTCTTCTATTATATTTCTGTTTCTCTTTTTCTCACTCTTTCACTAATTCCTTCATTCTCTCTTTACTCTCCTCACATTTTGTGTCCCGCCATCCCCTATTCAATACATCCCATCATCGCCTATCCTTGAATCAAAACTCTAAAATATTTTAATTTTCGAGAATTTTATTGATCATAAAATTTGATTGATCCCCTTAGTTCCTTACCTGCCTCTATCGCTTTTTCCATCGCTTCCAGATACTTACTCTTCTGCAACTGTCTTTTCTCCTTTCACAGTTCCTCGTGTTATCCCCTTCTCCTATTATATTCCTGTTTCCGTATCTCCCCTTATCTTCACTTTTTCACACATTCCTTCACTCTCCTTACATTCTGCATCGCGCCAACTCCTATTCAATACATCCAATCATCTCATAATAAATGAATCTGTATTCTGAAATATTTTATTCTATAAGAATTTTATTGTTCATTAATCTTCACTGATAACTTTCTGTTCCTTTCCTTCTCTGATCTGTTTTTCCATCTCTTCCATATACCTACTCTTCTGCAACTGCCTTTTCTCCTTTAACAGTTCCTCGTGTTATCCTTCCTCCTATTACATTCTCATTTGCATATCTCCTCTTTTCTCCACTCTTTCACACATTCCATCCTTCTTTCTTTGCTTTTCTCACATTCTGCATCCCGCCATCCTCTGATCAATACATCCCATCATCTCATATTTTTGAATCTGAATTCTGAAATAATTTATTCTATGAGAATTTTATTTTTCAATAATTTTCTTAATCACCTTCTATTTCTTCCCTTCCCTCATCGCTTTCTCCATCTCTATCATATACCTACTCTTCTGCAACTGCCTTTCTCCTTCAACAGTTCCTCGTGTTACCCCTTCTTTCTGTTACATTTCTATTTCCATATCTCCGCTTTTCACCACTTTTTCACACATTCCTTCATTATCTCTTCACTCTTCTTACGTTCTGCGTCCCGCCATCCCCTTTTCAATGCATCCTGTCATCTCATATTTTTGAATCCGAATTCTGAAATATTTTATTCTTTAGGAATTTTATTGTTCATTAATCTTTATTGATCACCTTCTGTTTCTTCCCTTCCTTTATCGCTTTCTTCATCTGTTCCATATACCTGCTTTCCTGCAACTGCCTTTTCTCCTTTAACATTTCCTTCATGATATCCCCTCCTTCTAGTATATATCTATTGCCATATCTCTCCTTTTCTCTCTTTTTTTCACATTCCTTCATTTTCTCTGTATTCTCCTCAAATTCTGCGTCCCGCCATCCCTTATTTAGTACATCCCATCATCTCATATTTTTGAATCTGAATTCTGAAATAATTTATTCTATGAGAATTTTATTTTTCAATAATCTTTATTGATCACCTTCTGTTTCTTCCCTTCCCATATCGCTTTTTCCATCTCTATCATATACCTACTCTTCTGCAACTGCCTTTCTCCTTCAACAGTTCCTCGTGTTATCCCCTCCTTCTGTTACATTTCTATTTCCATATCTCCCCTTTTCACCACTTTTTCACACATTCCTTCATTCTTTCTTTACTCTTCTAACGTTCTGAGTCCCGCCATCCCCTTTTCAATGCATCCCGTCATCTCATATTTTTGAATCCGAATTCTAAAATATTTTATTCTTCAAGAATTTTATTTTTCATCAATCTTTATTGATCACATTCTGTTTCTTCCCTTCCCTTATCGCATTTTTCATCTGTTCCATATACAAGCTTTTCTGCAACTACCTTCTCTCATTTAACATTTCCTCATTATATCCCCTCCTTCTATTATGTATCTGTCTCCACATCCCCCTTTCCTCTCTTTTTTTCACATTCCTTCATTTTCTCTCTACTCTCCTCAAATTCTGCGTCCCGCCATCCCTTATTTAGTACATCCCACCATCTCATATTTTTGCATCTGAATTCCGAAATATTTTACCTCATGAGAATTTTATTGACCATAAATCATTATTGGTCACCTTCTGTTCCTTTCCTTCCCTTATTGCTTGTGTTATCCTCTCCCCCTACTATACATATTTCTATTTTCCTATCTCCCCTTTTCTCCACTTTTTCACACATTCCTTCATTATCTCTTTACGCCTCTTACATTCTACGTCCCGCCAACCCCTATTCAATACATCTCACCATGTCATATTTTTTAATCTGAATTCTGAAATATTTCATTCTTTAAGAATTTTATTGACCATAAATCTTCATTGATCACCTTCTGTTCCTTACCTTCCCTTATCACTTTTTCCATCTCTTCCATATACCTACTTCACTATAACTACTCTTTCTCCTTTAGCAGTTGCTCGTGTTATCCCCTCCTCCTACTATACGTATTCCTATTTTCCTATCTCCCCTTTTCTCCACTTTTTCACACACTTTTTCATTCTTTCTTTACTCTCCTTACATTCTGCGTCCCGCCATCACCCATTTAATACATCCCATTATCTCATATTTTTGAATCAGAATTCTGAAATATTTTATTCTTTAAGAATATTATTGACCATAAATCTTCATTAATCACCTTCTGTTCCCTCTCTTCCCTTCTCGCTTTTTCCATCTCTTCCATACACCTACTCTTCTGAAATTGACTGCCATCCTCCTCTATCAGTTTTTCATTTTATTCCCTTCTCTTATTATAATCCTATTTCGATAACTCCCCTTTTTCCCACTTTTTGACACTTTTCTTCATTCCTTTATCACTCTTCTTACATTCTGCGTTCCGCCATCATCCATTCAAATCATCCCATTATCTCATATTTTTGAATCAGAATTCTGGAATTTTTTATTCTTTAAGAATTTTATTGATCATAAATCTTTATTGATCAACTTTTGTTTCTCCCCTTCCCTTATCGCTTTTTCCATCTCTTCCATACACCTACTGTTCTGCAAGTGACTGCCTACCTCCTCTATCAGTTTCTCGTTTTATTCCCTTCTCTTATTATATTCCTATTTTCATACCTCCACTTTTTCCCACTTTTTGACACTTTTCTTCATTCTTTTTTTACTCTTCTTACATTCTGCGTCCCGCCATCACCCATTCAAATCATCCCATTATCTCATATTTTTGGATCAGAATTCTGAAATATTTTATTCTTTAAGAATTTTATTGATCATAAATCTTCATTAATCACCTTCTGTTCCTTCCCTTCCCTTATCGTTTTTTCCATCTCTTCCATACACCTACTCTTCTGCAAGTGACTGCCTTTCTCCTCTATCAGTTTCACGTTTTATTCCCTACTCTTATTGTATTCCTATTCCAATACCTCCTCTTTTTCCCACTTTTTCACACATTTCTTCATTCTTTCTTTACTCTCCTTACATTCTGCGTCCCGCTTTCACCCATTCAATACATCCCGTTATCTCATATTCTTGAATCAGAATTATGAAATATTTTATTCTTTAAGAATATTATTGACCATAAATCTTTATTGATCACCTTCTGTTCCTTCCCTTCCCTTATCGCTTTTTCCATCTCTTCCATACACCTACTCTTCTGAAATTGACTGCCATCCTCCTCTATCAGTTTCTCGTTTTATTCCTTACTCTTATTATATTCCTATTTCAATACCTTCCCTTTTTCTCACGTCTTCACACTTTTCTTCATTCTTTCTTTACTCTCCTTGCATTCTGCGTCCCGCCGTCACCCATTCAATACATCCCGTTATCTCATATTTTTGAATCAGAATTCTGAAATATTTTATTCTTTAAGAATATTATTGACCATAAATCTTTATTGATCACCTTCTGTTCCTTCCCTTCTCTTATCGCTTTTTCCATCTCTTTCATACACCTACTCTTCTGAAATTGACTGCCATCCTCCTCTATCAGTTTCTCGTTTTATCCCCTCCTCTTTTTGTAATCCTATTTCCATACCTCCCCTTTTTCCCACTTTTTCACACTTTTCTTCATTCTTTCTTTACTCTTCTTACATTCTGCGTCCCGCCATCACCCATTCAAATCATCCCATTATCTCATATTTTTGAATCAGAATTCTGAAGTATTTTATTCTTTAAGAATTTTATTGATTATAAATCTTTATTGATCACCTTTTGTTTCTGCCCGTCCCTTATCGCTTTTCCTATCTCTTCCATATACCTACTCTCCTGCAACTGCCTTCCTCTTCCAACAATTCCTCGTGTTATCCCCTCCTCCTATAATATTCCTGTTTTCATATCTCCCCTTTTCTCCACTTTTTTACACATTCCTTCATTTTCTCTTTACTATCCTTACATTCTGCGTCCTGCCACGCCCTATTCAATACATCCCATCATCTCATATTTTTGAATCTGAATTCGGAAATGTTTTACTCTTTAAGAAAGTGTCGAAAGTCAAGGAAAATATCAAGAATCCAGTTCAAAGAGGAAAGTACGTGTTTTGAGACACAAAGTCTGGTCACATTTTACTGTATGCTGTATGCACCTAGGAGTGCAGCCAGTCTTCTACATGAAGTGGCTAAGCCATCGTATTAGCATGTATATTGCGTCTCGCCGGCACGTGGCGACGACCGACATCCCTCGCCGGAAACTACCTTGAGCTGGTTCCCTTTTACCAGCGACGACCTAGCACGACCCCATTGTTAATTTTTTTACCCAAATCAATTTCAAATCCATGAGCCGAAAACGTCTTAGTTTAAAAAAAATTTGGTGGGAAAATAAGCTCTATAACAGTCACAAAAAAAATTCATAGAAGCATTACGAAAACCGCTAAGAAGTATTTCGGTGGGCTCGTTCATTAACTTTTCTTAAACGAATCTGATTGGACTTTTATTATAGTATTTTGGAAAGCTCTTTTTCTGAACTTTAAAACAGTAATATCAATTTTTTCACTTTCACAAAAAGTTTTTTTAAAATAAGATTCATATTGATTTTTCTTTAAACTACTTTTTTTTTGTCAAAAAATAGGATCTTTTATTCTCTTTGGAAGCATATAGACGAAAGAGTAAGATGGAGCATTTTCTTTGAACATTTGGGAACTTTTATACTTCACGGAACGTAAAACTCCTAATTTGACAAAAAATTGTTTCTATCCGACTTTTTCTTCTACATCACTAGTTTACAAATTTTGGTTTCAACGCGTGTATCTCAAGGGAAAAGTGTTTTCTAGACTAATTTTCGGTCGCTGGACAAGAAAATGACTCTAATTCATTTTTCCAAAGAAGTGTTTTCAAGATATTTGCTAAGAACATGTTAGAGAATATATTTTTTAAGCATCGGTTTATTATTATTATTATTATCAGGGTTAAGACAGAAAGAGCCCCTGATGCTTGGGTAATCCCGTTGCTTCCCTTGTAGGCCTATGTGTGACCCTAAAGCCCTCTCCAAATGGAGAGAGCCACAGCCACGCCCTTGGCTGATATATCTGACTCACTGATTTAGTTACTGCCCGTGAGTGACATACGTTTCCTTACAATTACGGGAGAAGCATCAATTCCTAATTTAAAATCCTTCTTGCACTTTATTGTAATACCCCGAAAACACGTGCCGCACAGCCCCATTTTACGATATTAAATTTGTTCTTTATTCTTGAGACTTTTTTAACATTTTAGAATTTCCTCCTTTTTCTTGCCTGTTTGGTTGTTAAAAGAAATTATTTTTTATAATTCGAGACGTGATAACAGGAAAATGTTTTTGAAAATAAGGAGGCACTTTTGTGGAATATTGAATGCTTGTTCAGGAATGCCGACTTTGTAGACTGTAGAGTCAGAGTCTGGATTAAATGGTAGATTCCTGGACTTTGAGTGAACTCCAATGACAGAAAACTTTCTAGGTCGAAGGACACAGGAAGCCATCGAGCTCGCGAGGCTAAGTCTATCCACGGTTCATCGATTCTCTTTTCCTCTAAATCCACTCGCCTTTCTCAAGGACGCGGAAATTCCGAACTTGCGATTAGTGTCGAGTGACATCTTCTTCAGGTATGACTGAAATAGAAAGAAAGATGCAACTTGAAATTTTCGACAAGTATCAGTCCTTACAGTCGAAAATCGAACGATTTTTGAAATTGACTTCCAGGACAATACCACCTTGATCAAAAAGTTTTAGGACTCGTCACCGTGTGGCGCTCTCATTCGGCCGATTTCAATTCTTCTTTTTTTGTTGTGTTGGTAGAAGTGTCATTGACGTTCTGTCAGATTTTCAGCTTGA
>JAUMHM010000085.1:25245935-25275308 GCA_032362435.1 Melikaiella ostensackeni
TAGAGTATCGTTGCCGAAACACTTCTCCAACATTTCCAAAGTCTGCGCACCGTTAAATCCATTTTTAACACAAAATTCAATGCAAACTCGTTGATGCAAAGTCGATGACATTTTTTTGTGAAAAATCGAAACCACAACAAGGTGGTACATTTACAACATTTTTCAGAAAAATGCTGATATTATCTTTGATTGTTTAGATGAATAAAATTATCAATAAATATTTACGGAAAATTATCCTCTGCAAAATTCCAGTCCTACTCATTTTCACCGAAAAGTCATCTTACCTCGAGATATAAGCAAGAGAAAGCGTGCAGGATGCCAGCTGAAAACTGACCGTCCATTACAAGGGCAGATTACTCAGAAACTGTAACCCACCCAACAAAAATGTATATGACCATTCTTGTTTAGAATTCTATTCTTCATTTCCTTGTACTGAACTGTTTTTGTCATACGATGCACCTGTTTCAAAGTAGTCGCCAAATAGCAATTTTCCGGGTATGTTTATTAGATTTAAGGGTGTTTTCATCCACCGGACAGAGGTAAACTCTTTTGATATTTAATACTGACACCTTCAGTAACCACGTACGATCGATATGAAAACTTTATGTATTATTTTTGTAAAAGACCCATTTATAAGCTAATTTGACCGGGCTACGACACTAGTGATAAAAATAAGGTTTACACACAGTCAATCCCAGACATATTTTTTATCTGAAGTTCTATAAAAACGTTGCAAATAATTGACAACTACAATTATCTGACGTCGGATAATTTTTATCGTGAGATGGATTCACAATCACATTCACAACTTTGCATGAAGTTGTCAACTGATTGCAGCTTTTTATCCAACTTCAGATGAGAAATATATCTGGGATTTACTATGCAGTAACTAAACAGGTCGCGTTTCCGGCTGGGTATTGGACAAAACATTTGATTGCCCGGATTCATATGGTATCTGAAAAAATGATGGGCAATAGGAGTGCATCTTTCAGTCAGTTAAAATTTGATCTTCGGAGCGCGCTGTAGTATTTTGGACGGAGGGTTTTCATTTTGTTAGGATTTCGAATTTCGAGTGATAAGAGATCTCTGTGCGTACTTCGGTCAAGGACATGATTGGAATTATTGTACATATTTTTAACAAAAGAAAATAGAGTACGTTGAAGAATGACAGAGCTGATGCTCGCATAAAAACTCTTCTGAGAATTCCTATATAGGATTCTTTAAGAGAATCTATATAGGATTCCATATAGGCCTTGTAGTATCCTATGTTAGATCCTTTAAAGGTATATCCTATACATATAGGTTCCTATGCGGGAAAATATATACATTCCTGTAAAGTTTTCTGTGTGTAGATTCCTACGTAGGAAACTATATAGAAACATATATAGATTCCTACATAGAAACCCACATGCGAAACACCTGACTCCAAACCTATGTGACCTTGAAGAAATATAAGTGCTGCGCAGTAGGTAAACGACTGTAACTGTATTATTGGGCAATCAAAATATTTCGACATTTATATGACCACAATACAGTACCAATGCAAATGCAAATGGAGTCAGCCGCGAATCTGTCTTCGGTAGCAGAAATGGCAATGAATCGGTTGCATCGACAATTCGTAAAAACCTGGAATTACCTCAAACGGTACTTCCAACTATTAGCAACTTCCAACGAAGCTTTACGCGTGAGAATCAAAGAAAGTTTCAAATATCGCCTTAGATTCTCTAACATCGACACCATCTTTTCAATTAATGGCGAGTGCAAGAGTAGAAATATTTGACATCAAAAATAATTCAATTAAAGCTCGGGTTTCGCTTAATACTTGTGCTGCTGAAAATTTCGCAACAATCAGTTTTGTGAAAAATTGCAACTTACGCCATCTGAAGCTTTTTTTCTGTTAGTGCGCTTGATCATCTCACAACTTTCGTAAATGACATGGTTTCTATTACATTTAAATCAATTTACAAAGGGCATAAACGCTCACTCAATTTCTTGATCATTCCTAATATCACAGATTCAGTCCCTAATTAGACTATCCCTCGAGAGCATTTCAGAATTCCTAAAAATGTTTTGCTTGCTGATCCAAACTTTCACGTGCTTGCTTTTGTTGATATGGTTATTGAGTCGGAGTAACCTTATCTTAATTTTCAATCGGCTCAATTAATCTGTCTCAAGATAAGAACGATCTTTATTTGTAAAAAACTCGCTTAGGATGGATTGCTAGTGATTTAGAATTTTCAAATAATTCCATAGTACCTCAAACTTCAGATTGCCTGTTAACGGAATTAAAAACAATAATTGAAAAGTTTTGGTCTGTCGAAGAAATAACAGATCAGTCGAATTTTTCTTAAGAAGGGATCGAGTGTCAAGCTCACTTTAAACAACACGTAACGCGAGATGATGACGGACGGTTTATCGTACCATTGCCTTTCAAAACACTGCCTAAGATATTAATGGGGGTCCAAACAGAACGCTCTCAGGAGTCCGAACGGGTTATTAAAAAAATTTGAATATAACTCTGAATTAAAAACGCAATATATATCTGTAATTTAGGATTATTTGGATTTAGATCATATGTCACTCATGAAATCAATTCAAGATTCTGAGGGATTTTACTTGCCTCATCACTTGGTTATTAAAGAATCCAGTAGTACTACAAAAGTAAGAGTTAATTTGAATGCATCGGCAGAAAGCACTTCGGAACTTCTTCATACGAAACGTTAATGTTCGGTACTCCCATTCAAGATGACCTTTTTTCCTCTATTAATCTTGTTGGCAGATGTAACTTCATACGAGCGTCGCGTCGGGGCATAGGATTGGGATAAAACAATATTAGTCTACAATTAATTGATAACACAAAAATTCACATAAAACATATATATTTAGATGAACCGTATAAATATTTAGGACCGAAATAGTGAAACTTGTATCAAACTTGAAAAAACTGAATTTAAGTATGAGAAGCTATCTGTATGAGCAATACGCGTCAAAAGTCGAATTATGACTGACTGCCAGAGACAAAAATGCACCCTCAGTGCCCCAAAGTGGACGAGTCCTCAGATACCTGCACCTCCCTCTCCGTACTTGCAGAACTTTTGTATAGATATGTACCTCTGAATCATCGTTGCACTTTCAACAAATCTATTTTAGATTGCACCCATATGTTATCCTAGCTGATACAGAGGAAATTTATTGGCAATTTTTGATTCGCGAAGAAGACCGTAAATACCAGGAAATTCTTTGGCTCGTAAACAATTAGACAGAAGAATATTGTCTCAATACGGTGACGTTCGGTCTTGCTCCAGCAGCCTTTCTAGCTATTCGATGCTTACATCAGTTGTCTGATAATGAGAGCCATGCTTTTCCTCTCGCGACAAAGTTGTTGAAGAGAGATATGTACGTAGATAATTTGATCACCGGCGCTTCTACGCGTACAGAGGTATGAGAAATTTGAGATCAAATGATTCAGCTTTTGAGCCGAGCTTGTCTTAATCTACGGCAATGGGCTTCAAACAAACCTGATATACTCTGAGGCGTGGATGAGAAAAGTCTTGATAAGTCACTGAAACTCTGGGTATATATTGGAAGGCTAGAAAAGATTCTTTCGTGTATTTCTTTAAAGGTCCTGACGTGAACAAAACGATCACTAAAGGGAATATTCTTTCAGAAATTGCCTTATTCAATCCTATAGGTCTTCTCAGTGTGATAATTTTTTACGCTAAATCAATAATGCAAGAACTTTGGGAAGCGAAGGTTACGTGGGACGATTCGGTATCGTCATCCATACATTATAATTGTGTAAACTTTTGCAATCAAATAGAATCTGTAAATGATATTTTATTTCTGAGAAACGTTTTGATCGATAATCTACAGGAAACAGAATTACATGGTGGTTTATACGTTCTGTCACGTAACGGAGATAAGGAAAGTCGATGCTCTCTTTCATGCTCCAAGTCTCGCGTAGCTCCTCTAAAAAAGCTCCTTATACCGCAATTAGAATTATGCTGTGCCTTATTATTGACCAACTTATACAAAAAGGTACACACTGAAAATTTTTGAATCAAACCGAGTCTCAGAAATACAAAGTAAAACCGATATCAATCAATGACGCCACGTTCGTTCGAGTGACAATCCTGCTGACGAACTTTCTCGGAGACAGTT
This sequence comes from Melikaiella ostensackeni, assembly GCA_032362435.1. Lineage (NCBI taxonomy): Eukaryota > Metazoa > Arthropoda > Insecta > Hymenoptera > Cynipidae > Melikaiella > Melikaiella ostensackeni. The sequence continues at coordinate 25,250,097 of JAUMHM010000085.1, forward strand.
GCCCAACAGTTTCATAAAAAGTAAATTATGGTTTAATGGTCCTGTTTGGCTAAGTCAGGATAAAGAATTTTGGCCGAAATCAGAATTTAAGGCAAGGTCTAACGGTATACTACCTGAAACAAGAAAGTTAAGCTGTCTAAAAACTAAAGTCAAAATCAATTTTTTAGAGAGATTCTCTCCATTTCTGAAATTGAAACGAGTAATTGCCCTCTGTTATACCCTAGTACCGTCAATACAAGAATAATTTGAAAACAGTAGAATTAAATCACGTCGAAACGTTTATACTTCGTCTTGTCCAAAAATCCTGTCTTTGTAAAGAAATCGAGAGTTTATTAAAGAAAAATCTCTAAGCAAGAAGAGTCGAGTTTATAATTAAGATCCGTTTATTAGTGGATGAGGCTTATTATGAGTCGGGGGGCGTTTGAAAAATGCTGACATTTCTCTTGACATATAGCATCCTGTTATATTGCCGAGATCGAATTTCATAACTGATCTAATAATTACACTTTATCATTTCATGCAGTATCACGCAGGAGTGCAAACTATTTTATATGCTAAGCGTCAAAAGTATTGGTCTGAGAGGGTCGAAATCAAGTAAAAAAATCATTAGAAAATGCGTCATCTATTTTCGTGTCAAACCAAGATTAGCCGAATGTAAGATAGTTAATTTGCCTACCGCTCGCATAACTAAAACAAGGCCCTTTAATCGAGGCAAGTTACATTGAAGTAGTGAGCGACTCGAGTACTGAAGGTTTTTTAGGCACGTTAAGGCATTTCACTGCTTGTCGCAGTAAACCTGAGTCAATATATTGTGACAATGCTACTAATTTTCAAGGTGCAAAAATGAACTCAGTGAGTTATATGATCTTCCTTAATCGAAAGAATTCAAAGACAACGTTTTCAATTTGGCTAACAACAGCATTGATTTTCATTTTATTCCACCCTCCTCTTCCCATTTCGGCGGGCTATGGGAGGCTGGCGTAAAATCTCACAAGCATCATTTCAAGCGAGAGGCTTCAAGCGCACTTCTTACATTTGAAGAACTTAACACGCTCTCTATCGAAACAGAATCGATTTTAAATTCGAGGCCGACAACTCCTGTTTCGTCGGACATAAACGATATTCCTGTTCTGACTCCAGGACCTGTTAAAAAATTGGTATTCTACCTAGGGCCGAACAAGGTTACGTGAAATGAATGCTGATCGCTTACTCTCTCAACGGGGGAAGTATGTAATAATCGTAAGTAATTTAGTTAAAATGATTCCAATTTTGCAACCAGCCTATACACATATTTTTTCAAGTATATATTCTTTCTTGCTTTTTCGCTGAACTATATAGATGATTATATTTTGTTTATACTAACCCCACTTCAGGGCTAAGTGTGAGGTCTGGTGACCAAAGAGAATGAGTCAGCCTGAAAAGAACTTTCATCGCCATAAGAATGTACTCTTACGCTTTGAGTTGAATAAATTTAATATCCATTGTTCATCCAGATAAGACCACATTTTATAAGGCAACCTTTTCCCTTATAATAAATTAATTTAGAGAAAGCACAAACAGTAGAGTGCCAAATTTTACAAATAGAATGCTTAAATTTTCAACCGAAGAGATAAATTTTCAGCCGAAGGGACAAATTTTCATCTAAAAGAGATGAATTTTCAAACAAGATTAATTTTCTACCAAGAACACGATTTTTTAACAAGAAACATGATTTTTCGACCAAATAGATGAATTTTTCATCTACAAAGAAAAATTTTCACACCAAACAGTTGTATTTTCAACAAAAAGAAGATAAATTTTCAAACAAAAATGAAACAATTTAATTCTCAATTCGAAGGTAATATTTAAACGAAGAAATGAATTTTTAACAAATAGTTAAATTTTCAAGAAAGAGATGCAATTTCATCTAAAATGATGAGGCTCCAACCAAAAAAATCAATTTTTAACAGAAGAAGATTAATTTCCTACCAAAAAGACGAAGCTTCAACAAAAAACATTAGTTTCCAACTATAAAACTTAAGAATATAAATTTTCAACCAAAAATTGACTAATTGGACTTTCAGCTTCAAAAAAATTAATGTTGAACGAAAAAATTTCTTAAAATAGAATAGTTGAATTTTCAACGAAAGAAATGAATTGTCAACTAAAATGATGAATCTCTAACAAAAAAATGAATTTTTAATAAAGTATTTCAACTTCCAGCCAGAAGGAGTGAAAGAAATGAAAGATGTAATAGTTGATATTTCAACCAAAAAAGATTTTAATTTTGAATCAAAAACAGTTGAACTTAACCAAAAGAGACGAATTTTCAACATAATAGTTGAATTTCAAACTGAAGAGATGAATTTTAACAAAGAAGATTAATTTTTTATCAAAAAAATACGAATTTTCCACAAAATACATCAATTTTCAACTAAAAATGGTTGAGTTGAATTTTCAGCAAAAAATGTGACAGTTGATATTTCAACCAAAAAAATATTTTAATTTTGAATCAAAAACAGTTGAATTCGAACAAAAAAGAAATTTTCAAGAATAATGTTGAATTTCCAGTCAAGAGAGAGGGAAAAATCAACCACATTGTTAAAATTTCAAGTCAAGAACTCGAATTTTCTCCAGAACAATTGGATTTTCAACCCGCAAATATGAGTTACCAACAAAAAAAGTTAATTTTCAACCAAAGAGATGAATTTTCAACTCAGACGTTGAATTTTCAACTGGAATAATTAAATTTTTACTCAAAAAAATTAATTTTCTACAAAAAAATGAATGTTCAACTCTGAAATTAAGTTTCTTTTTCTTCCTAAAGGTGTTTCTATAGATTTTAGAAAATTTAGAATCTCAGGCTGAGAGAGTGATTCCAATGTTCCTATATTGGGCTATAAATCTCTATAGCTATCTGCCGCCATTATCTTAATAGTGAAAATGAAAAAATATTTGTGAAAGCAATAAAATTTATTGACTGGTGAACCACTCAGGTGGAAGTACATGACTAGCCCAGTGCTGGCCCCGTACAGCCTGCCGAATTCAAGTACTGGCTTGCTGTACTGTGCCAGTGCTGTGCCAGTAATGGGGTAGTACTAGCAAACTACTGGTGTATCAAAATGCTGAAGTTAATGAAAAAATCATCAAAAATCATTTATTTGTGCTTGGAATGCATATACATTATATTTACATACTCACACGACTGCATGACGTTTAAATATCAAAAATATAAACTCTAACTTAATTCTATGATTAATTTGATCACCCCGCATTGCTATACTCTAGTGATGCGGGAAAATAGTTATTAAGAAATAAATATTAATAGATTTCGAGTATTTTGCCTGAAGATTATATTTGAGTCGCTTAGAATTATTAACATAAATATTACATATTTTGTCATCATATCACAAATAAAATTTCTAACGCTACGGAGATTCCTGCCTATAAAAACAAACTCAACAAAATTGATAATCAACAAAAAAGTTGACAGAATCATTAATTATTATTTTAGTTTATTTATATGTTGAATATACAAATAATGTAAATATAATTGCACTACTTTTCAAGAATATATAAATAATTTGCAGTTTTTTAAATATTGAAATATTTTTCATGTTAAACAACAATTATTACCCAAAAAAATTCATTTTTCAAAAAGTTACAATTTTTGTTTACTTTGATACTTTCATTTAACTTCCAAATTTTTCGAAATACAATATTTTTTATAGTATTGTGTTTCATTCATTCGTCGTTTTAGGTTACATTACAAACTTTTTACATATGCATAAAATGCAACCTTTTCTGAACATTTACACGTTTTGATGGTATAAGTTAGAAATTTTTGCATGAATTTCGAAACTTTTTTACACGAAATCTTTTCCCAAACTACTCTGTTTTGTTATTTGGCGTTCTGAACTATCTCAATAAGTTTTTACAATAACACCAAATGTAATTTTTTCTGAATATTCACAATTTTGTATGAAGGCGGAACTTGGACGTTTTTTCCTGCACAGAAGTAGAAAAAAATATTTTTTCACGGTAGTCAAAAATATATAGTTTCTCGTCATTTTAAAACACCTCAGCAATATTTATAAACCTAGTTTTAAAAAACTTCGACTTTCGTACCACTGACATAGTACTGCCCAGTACTGGTCAAACTACCGACTGTCTGTACTGATGAGCAGTACAGGGCTAGTACTGCGACGATGGTGAGCTCCGGCAAACTACCGACATGTTAACCTGAGTACATTTCGAAAGTAACTAAAAAAGTAGCGATTTCTATAGTTACTGTTACTGAAAGAATGTAAGTAGTTACCAATTCGTTACTCATTTACAAAAGCAGCTTTGTTACCGCTATCGTTACTAAGAAAAGTATCTAGTTACAGTAACTAGTTGGAAGTTTGTAGGTACTAAAGAAAAGTAGTGCGCAGCACTAAGGTCACCAGAATGTAATGAGCGAAGATAACCTCCATCACTCATCTTCCTAGATATAAAATTTAATTCACATCAATTTCTATAAATGACCGATCATGACCGATTTACTTAAGCTATGCTATTCATATTACGCTTTTACTATTTTTAAATACATTTCGAACGTTGCAAGTTCATTAATCTCGTTTGTCTTTCAACAGAAATATCATCAGGTATAAACCCTGATGAGCACAAATCACGGCGTATGAAACGTAACAGGTATGGCGAGCTTGGACTGTTTGATGAGCGTAATGGACGTTTCGAAGATGATTTACGACTCCCTAAGCCTACAAGGAGTAATCAATTCACGACTCCTCAAGATAGCCTAAGATTTCAACAAAAGTATCAAGATTTTCGAAATAATCATCCCCCACAAAGAGACCATTCGAGTCATGCAATAAGCCCTTCGTTTCAACAAAACGTTCCACCACAATAATCAGGTACCTTCAACAGTCCCCGATATAGTCCCTGGGATTCCTGTATATAGGCCTACTGATCCAAATCTCCAACATGACTATTGACTTGCAATAGTCCCTGAGTATCCTGTATATAGGCCTTCTTCTGAAAATCCGAATTTCCATGATAAACATCCACACACTAATCTCCCAAATTCAGCAGGACAGGAAATCAACCATTTGTATCAACAAATTCCTCGTCAATTGCCTATTCATCCATATTATGGGGGTACTCCCAGAACTTCTGGATTTGAAAAACAAAACTAATACTTCTACTTAAATAAGACAACTATATTGACAACCAATATAATCCAGCCGATACCAATATGTACTTTAGGCCATTGATGGAAAAAGTAGTCATCCATATGCGTATACGCCCTTTTTCCATTAATGCTTTAAATAGGCTTAGACAAGTCTTCTAAGAATAATATATATCAAGGTTATATTGATAGTCTAATTTTTGCAATAGTTAATAACAGTTATTAATTCAAAACGTGAAAATAATGTTTTGGAATGGATTACCAAAGAAGTCAAACGAGAACCTTCCGACATTGATTGCTTCAATCGCTACGACGCTAGAGGTACCTTGTGTTAAAAAGGATATCATCAATTCTTATCGGATTCGTATAGTTATACCATCCAAACCTTCGCTTGCCCCTATTATTGTCGCTAATTTCAATCGGCAGAGCTTAAAGGACAGATTCATCCAGCAGCGAATTAAGAAAAGAGATTTCTCTTCGGTTTACATTGGCTGGGCAGATAATGTAAAACATTTCATTTTCATTCGGGAGTCTCTGACGCCCTTCAATAGAAAGATCTACGCTATGGCCCTGGAACTCAGGAAGCAGAAGGAAATCAAGTACCTTTGGAAAGATTTTCTGTCGAAAGGAGGATAGGTGCCCTAGAATTCATCTTTCCTCGCATCAACATGTTGATGAACTGAAAAAGCAACAAGGCTCTCTCCGATTTGGGTTTGTTTTCGGCTGTTCTATATCAATGTATTTTTTCACGGAGATATCTGGTAAATATTACACAGCTCCACAAAAAAAAAGTTGTCAGCCCCAGAAACTAGAATAGGCTTACCCTACGTTTTTGCGGTCGATAACTCTGAATCCGGAGCCAGTTTGGCTCCATCACGTCACATTTCGACCCTTACCTCAAAAAACATGGAAAATCGCTGATTTTAGGTGAAACACAATTTCCGTCAATGAAAAGTGGTCATATTCTATGTTTTCGAGGTCGCTGAGTACGAATCCGGAGTCGTTGAAGTTCTATGACATCATACTTCGTCTCCAACCTCAAAAAAACGTGACAAATTAGTAATTTTATGTAAAACATGCATTTTTTCAGTGCAAAGTGGTCATATACTATGTTCTCGAGATCGCTGAGTACAAATCCTGAGTCGGTTCGGTACCACGGTCCCAGCATTCAATCTTTGATATGTAACTTCGGAAAAACTCTGAATCCAACAGACCGGACTTCACTCGTCCGATTTCTCGCTTAGCTGAAATTAAAAGCTAGTCGAAAATCAGTTGATGCCGTCGACAGCATTATGCAGATAACAACCGTGCGAACCAGCATTTCGCACGTTCTCGCATTGCATAATTATATGTTGGATCACACAGTCATATCGGGTGATGCATGCATCTTTGTTATTTTGATAATGCGCTGAACGAGATTTTCTCTCAGTATGATCTTGTTGCTTGAATGAGTGACGGAATTCCACAGATTCTGTGAACGATGACAACTGCCCTGGAAGGGGACGTGTAGAATGATTCGTATCATTATCTGTTGGAGTAACAAAGCCAGTAGGAGCGTAGTGCCTTGCAGGAGAGCATTAGGGTGTAAGGATGAAGCCGTAGTGTGTCTGACGACGAATTGACTTTGTCCTCGTCAAAGTTGGAAAGCCCTCATACTTAGCCCTGGGGAAGTATGAGGGTTATTACCTCCAGGACGGCAGACTCACCTGCGATCGAACCAGGATCCCTAATGTGTGGGTCTATCATATACTCATGGCATTTATAAATAAAACCAAGGAAGCCTCAACTCAACAATCCAAAGGTACTTAATCACAAATTGATCTTGAAGCTACGACCTCGAAACATCAATGTAAAAGAGACCCTGATTCATTCTGCTACGTATGCAGTGAATTCTATTCACCAAAAACTCTTAGGACAATTTCTGAACAGATCAGAAGGATTACGGAGATTGTTATGATCTCACAATTGCTGATCAGGATAAAGAATGAGTGCCACATAAAATATGCGATTATTGCAGATCACAATTGACTCGTTTGATTCAAAGTAAAAATATTGAAGATCTAGAATTAAGAAGTCCAACTTCATGGGCAGAACCCACTTGTGAAGAGGATTGCTATGTCTGCAAGCACGATGTGACTGGATTCAACAAAAAAATAAAAGAAGCATTGCTTACGTCGATGTTCCGACAGTAATAAGACCCATCAAGATGTGCAATACAGATAAGCAAGGTATTGAAGGAATCGGATGTATTTCTTCTCGGGAAAGTTAAGAGATCCAATAAGACGCTAGCGAAGAAGAATGCTCCAGTGAATCTGACATTGACGACGAATATGTAGGAAAAAAAGAAAAGAAACCACAACTTTTTTCAAAAAGAAAATTGAAGGACCTCATCAGAGATTTGGGACTATCCAAAGAAACAGGTGACTTCTTGGTTTCTATACTCAAAAAGAAAAACTTGGCGGAAAAAATGTGAAAGCAACTGACTATAGGAATAGAGGAAGAGATTTCAGGAATTAGTTCACAAAAGAAAAAGACCCTCTATTAGTTTACTATCACGATATAAATGGATTAATAGATGAATTGAAACCAGGGATTTACAGAGCCATCGAATGGAGACTATTCATAGATTCCTGTAAGAAAAGTTTAAAAGCTGTTTTGCTTCACAATACGAATGTTTTGCTCCCATACCGGTAGCACATTCAACTACGTTGAAAAAGAATTATGAAAGTATCAAGTTGGTATTGGATAAATTGAAATATTCATAACACAATTGGCGGATCCAGCAAGAGTTATACTGCCACCTCTGCATATAAAAGTGGGCATGGTGAAGCAGTTTGTATTAGCATTAAAAGAAGAAGATAGCTGTTTTATATATCTTCAAGGGCAATTCCCAGAACTATCCGATGCAAAACTAAAAGCAGGAATATCCGATGTACCTCGAATCCGAAAAATGTGTAGGGATCAGAGTTTCGTCACAACTATGAACAAAGTGCAAAAAGCAGCTTGGTTAAGTCTCAAGGAGGTTGCTGAAAACTTTCTAGAGAACCACAAGAGTGACTATTACAAAACAATTGTGAGAAATGTGATATAGAACTTCGGTAAAATAGGATGTAATATGAGCTTGAAGTTACATGTATTAAATTCCCTCATTGATTTTTTTCCAACGAGTTTGGGTGATTACAGTGAAGAGCATGGAGAAAGATTTCATCAAGATATTAAAGAGATGGAGGTGCGAGTATCGAGCGAGGTGGGATATAAACATGATGGAAGACTTTTGCTGGACATTGAAGAGAGAACATACACACAAAGAAATGAAGAGGAAGCGGAATCCATTACGTCGATCTTTCGAAGATAAAAGAGTGTGATACTCAAGAAGGGCGTGAATTGAAAGGAACTTGATGTAAATTCAAACTCAGGAACCTAGATAACATAAGATACGACCACTTTGCATTGAAAAAATACATGTTTTACATAAAATTAACAATTTGCCACGTTTTTCTTGAGGTCAGGGACGAAACATGAGGTGATAGAGCCAAAGCGGCTCCGATACCGGATTCAGCGACCTCAAAAACGTAGGGTAAGCCTATTCTGGTTTCTGAGCCTGACAACTTTTTTTTTGTGGAGCTGTGTTATTGATAAGATTAGAATATCATGAACAAAATATCTATACAATAATTGCGAATATCCTTGATATTAATGTCACGGGTATTATCACTTTACTATTTTTGCTGATGAATAATAAAATGGTTACTTTTATTTTTCCATATAGGTGAGAGATCAGAGAACCTGCTTTAACGCTCTAAATCCTAAATGTGGTAGTTGAAGCGTCAAAAGAGGGTCTAATGTGCTTTAAATATAGACCCTACTTTGACGCTACTCGTGGAAAAAAAATGGAATTTTTGGAACGTTTTTAGCTTCAAAGTAGGGTCTGAGTTGCATTTGAATCGCTGCTCATTTAGAACCTACTTTATTGCTCCCACAGCCTACTAAGGCAAGAGTTACAGGTTCAAAGTAGGGGCTCAATTTCGACTTGGGAAGGCCCAACTTGATATGGAGTGGTGGCAGAAGAATTTTCTCAGCATCAAGCGGCGGTTTGTTCATAACATTGTTCAGCCCTATAGAAATGGCTTCACGACATAGCCACTCTTTTTTGACGTGATGATATTGCTTGTCTCTGCTACCCCATAAACATAAGAAGCAGATGTTCTTTGTATATCCTGTTTGCAGACCAATATTGATAGCAACTACTTTTAAATCTGAGCATCCATGCAAAAGAATCCAATCAAAAGAAATTCACTGCCTATTACAAAGAAGTGCAGCTTTCAATTCCGATTTGGAAGAATCTATTAACAGTCTTTAGTCTTCAGGGCTATAGTCAAAATCTAAAGCCTTCATAAGCTCCTCAATGTCGTTGCAATAATTTAAATCTTCTAGAACAGAGAAAAATGCAGAGAAATGTTGTTCACGGTATCTAAAGCCAGATACCTTTGTATTTGGTTGAAGTAAATTCCATTGCTTCAGATGAGGACCTAAATCTTCGGGCTTCTTTTTTGTTTGTTCGCTAGGTCGTTTGATAAGATGAATTTTTCGGTAGATCGCGACAAAATGAACTTTGTAGTATATGACCAAGAAATAATACTCTTTAAACTAGTCTCTACCAAATTTCAGCCAAACCCGACGCATAGTTTGCGTTTCGCATACTTTTGAAGTGAGCGTGTTAGTATTTTTCGAAAACAAAAAATGCGGAAAGAAGAGTTCCGTGCAGTAATGAAACAATTTTATCAGAAAAATTGGACGGCCACGCAGATCAAAGCCGAGTTAGACGAAATTCACGGGGAGCCTGCTCCTTTGTTTAAACAGTTTATCTTTTAATTAATGAATTTAAACGTGGCCTAACCATAATTAAAGGTGAAGTGCGCTCTGGACGCTCAATTGAGGTCTATTCGTGAGTGTGTACGAAACCTGGATCCAACACTATACACCCAAGACAAAGCAGCAGTCAAAGCAGTGGGTTCCGCCTGGTGAAAGTGCGCCAAAGAAGGCGAAGACTGGTTTGTCAGCTGGGATAAGATGATGACCGCAGTATTTCGGGATTCCCAAGGAATTATCCTCATTGATTACTTGAAGAAGAGTAAGACTATAACCAGAACGTACTATGCATCATAATTAAACCATTTGAAAGGCGAGCTACAAAAAAAAACAGCCACAATTGACGTACAAAAAAGTACTGTTCCATCAAGACAATGCACCGGTTCACACCTCCGCAATTGCAATGGTAAAAATACACGGACTGAGCATCGAATTGATTCCTCGTCCACCCTATTCTCCAGACTTGGCTCCGTGCGACTTCCTGCTGTTCCCCAAATTGAAGACCTGGCACGGTGGGAAGAGATTCTCGTCCAATAAAGAAGTAGTCAATGCCGCAAATGTGTCCTCAGCAGACTTCGAGGAATCTTACTTTTCAAAATGGATGAAGAAATTGGAATCTCTCTGGACTAAGTGTGTAGCCTTACAGAAATAAAAATTCGTTACATAATCTCGTTGCTCCTTCCAAATCATAGGAATTTCAAACAACACTGAAGGTCGAGTGCTTCGTATTCAAGCTCTCAGTTTAGCCGAACAAGAAAAAGATACTTTTTTCGGTGTGTAACTCATACTTAAATCTGGAACCTTATTTTTAAAGTACAATAAATATGCTTTTTCAAAAGGTCGCTAAAGACCTTCTCTCGTTCTTTTACAGTGTAGGAACCACATATAAGACAAAAAAAGTTTGGAAAGGTTACATACTTGCGAGGCATTATACTGTTTTTCTTGCTATGTGGCCATCGCGAGAAAAAAAAATAAAAAAACGGAAAGAAAACACAAACAAAAAGACAAACTACATTGCACACCACTTGTTATTTTTCATGAAAAAAATTCATCTACAACATTGAGTACTGTTGTCATGTAAATTAATTATATCTACTCTTCTTTCGATTTAAAAATCTAAAGTCGATATAATCGAATCAATTCGTAGTTCAATCATTTCGCCATCTAGAGGCACCACTGATACTTGCATAATAATTATTATTAGATTTCAAACCATTATATTGATTTGAAATCATGCAAAATCATGCACTTTTCATGAAGTGTCATGAAAATATATATTTATCATTAAATTATTGTAATTCTGATGTTTCTGGAATCATTTTGCACTAACTATGTAAATATTTGAATGAACCTAGAAAGATTAGACAAAATATTGCGGCTGAAAATAGACAAAAGAACGAAGTCTTCAACTTATTTGTGAAATAAATTCTTTGTTAACATCTTACATAAGAAAAGAGTTTTATAAATGTCTTGGAAACTGGATTACATTGGAGGTTTTATCATGTCACATTCATTTTTTGAAGACACTTAAATATGGCTAAAAATGCGTTCTTTTCGACACTTTAACTCCATTTTTATAAAAAAACCTGACACGATGGAGCATTTTTATTGCCGGATTCGGGATCAGCGTTCAAGAATCTATTAAAAATGGCCCGAAACATTCTGGAGACAAAGTCATGTAGGACAGTGGAATTTTTGTTCATTCCACCTAATATTTTGTTAATTTAACGAAATGATTTTTTAAATCATCTAAAATGTTCACATTTTGTTAAATCAACCAAAAATCTTGTGGAAATCAACTGAATTGTACTAACCAAGAATTTCCGTTGGGTTAATTAAATATTTTGTTGTCCATAATATAATATCTATACTCGTATATGCTATGGTTGAACCAACAAGAATTTTACATTTTTGATGTTGAGTCTCTTGAACAGCGAACTTACCCTTGAATTTTGGATGTTATTTTTTGTTTTCTTACATGTTCGATAAATTGAAAAATTGCATTATCGTAACATCCGTGAAAAAATGAACTCCTCCAGCTCCGTTGAGAATCGAACCCGAGTTTCTAAATTGGTTGCTCTGACTACTAAGCTACCGTGCGAAACAAGGAAACCCGTAACTTATATTTGGGATTTGGCATCTGAATCACAACTGTTTTCCGCTGAAATATGTTAGAAACAATTGCGAATCAGGTGCCAAATCCCAAATGTGAGTTACGGGTTGTCTTGTTTTGCACGGCAGTTAAGTTACACAGGCGTCCATCACTCCCAATGTTTACGATTTTTCCACTGAGTTCAATGAAATTACATTTCATTGAATTTATTTGTATTAGCCAAATTTTGTTGATTTTTATTTTTTCATTTATGGTTATTATTATTTATTATTATTATTTATTTATTATTTATTATTTATTTTTATTTCCACAAGAAAAGTTTTAGAATATAATATTACAGTGATATATGGATATCACCGAAAAAGAAAAGTTGTTTTTTAAGTTCCTTTCGGTTGATTCTGAATTAATTTGCATGCAGTTCCTGTGGAATATGTGTAGTAAAACGCTAATGAATAAAGTCAGGAATGAGTGGGTTCCCAAGAAATGTGGTGTAAGAGTAACATTGTTTGACAAGAATGAAAAAAAATTTGTTGAGATGCTTTGGTCATGTTGAGAGAATGAATGAAGAGCGTTTAACGAATCAAGTGTATTCAGGTAAAAGTGAGTGGTAGCGTACCCAGAGGTAGACCAAAGAAAGAATGGCTGGAACAAGGGGTTGATTACTCGGATTTTTGGTGTACACTTAATTGCAAGATTGCATGGGATTTCAAAAGATTGCATGAGATTGCAAAATATTCCATGGATTATAGGAAACTCATTACAGTACACTCCCGGTATCTGCCCTAAGTGGTAGACACGAAAATGTGTGCGTTAAAATACGTGTGAAGTTATGAAAACAATAGAGAAACTGCGAAGGGACGATTTTTAAGAGCACTCATAATCTCATATGGAAGTATACTACACACAAAAATGGCCATTCTGCACAAATAAACTTTAATCAGCAAAAATCTCTGACTTCCCTTGACATCTTTAAAATCGTTTGAAATATCTCTGAAATCCGTGAAAATCCTTTGGAGCCTTTTGAAATACCTTGATACGTTACGAAATATTTTTTAATCCATTAAAATCTTTGAAATCTGTTAAAATCCATAGGAATCCCTTGAAATCTTTTAACCCGTTTTGTATTCCTTTCAAATCTTTGAAATCTTTGAAGTAGAAATCTGCAGAAATCATCTGAAATCCTTTGAAAATAAAATAAATTAAATTCATTCCCTAAACTTTCCTAGAAATCCCTTGAAGTTTGTAAAATCCCCTAAAAATCTTTGAAATACTTGGAAATCCCGTGAAACCTCTGAAATCCTGTGGAATTCTTTTCCAAAGATTTCAAGGAATTTTCGTTTGAATCTTCGGAAACCATAAAAATCCATTACTGTTTGTAGAAATCATTCTAAATCCTTTAGATATAAATTAATTGAACTTATTCATTGCAGTTCTCTAACAAAAGCCGTTATAATCCTCAAAAATCTTTGAAATACCTCGAAAGCCTTAGAGATTCAATAAAATCCTTTAAATCTCATGCAACTCCTCGAAATACTTCAAAATCCCTCCAAACTTTTGCTTTGGAATCGCTAGGGATCCCTTAAAATTTATTTATCTAGAAATCCTTTGAAATCTTTGGAAATTGGACAAAATTCTTCGAAATCTTTTCAAATCACATGAAATCTTTAAACTCCTTTGAAATATTTAAATACTTTCATATCTATTGAAATTGTTGAAATCCTTTAAAATCCCTTGACGTCTTTGAAAAACGTAGAAATCCATGAAAATATGTAGAAATAATTCGAAATCCCTTGAATATAAATTAAACTTATTTATTGAAGTTCTCTAACAAAAAACCGTTATAATCCTTGGAGAATCCATGCAATCCGAGATAAAATCCTATAAATCTTGTGCAACTCCTTGAAATACCTTAAAATCCCTGTGAACTTTTGCTTCGGAATCGCCAGGAATCCTTCGAAATTTCAATCTCTAAAATTTAGTTCTTTAGAAATCCTTTAAGATCGTTGGAAATCCTACAAAATACTCTGAAATCCCTTGAAATTTGTATAATGTCTTGAAAATCTTTGGTATCTTTTAAAATAACTTAAAATCTTTGAAATTCTTCGAAAAAATTTTCATTTATTTTTATCTCTTGAAATTGTTAACATCCCTTGAAATAAAATTTAATTCATTCCCTAAAATTTTCTAAAAATTCGATGAAATCCCTCAAAATCCTTTGAAACTTTGGGAATCGTAAGAGTCTATTTACGTAAGTAAAAATCATTTGCAATCCCTTGAATATGAATTGAACTAAACTCATTTACTTGAAGGTCTGTACAAAACCATTCGATTTCCTAGAAATCTTTGAAATTCCTTGATACACCTAAAGATTCGTTGAAATCCCTTAAAATTTTTGGGAATCGTAAAAATCCATTAAAATAAGTATGAATCGTTTTAATTCCCTTACAAATGAATTAAATTACACTTGTGCATTAAACTTCTCTAAAATAAACGTTTAAACCCCCAGAAATCTTCGAAATCCCTTGAAATATCATTTTATTTCATTTATTTTCCAAAGTTCTCTAGAAGTCTCTTGTAGTCTTTTGAAATTCTCTGAAATCCCCTGAAATGTTCCAAAATCTTACAATGTCCGTGGACGTATTTTTAAATTTCTTGGTAACCGGCCAAATTGCTTAAAGTTAGTTGAAATATTCGTAAATTCCTTAAAATATTTTTAAAAGCCTCAAAATATGTGGGAGTCTCTCGAAATACGTTAAAATCCTTTGGAATCTTTAAAAATCCCCTAATAAGTTTGGAAATCTTCGAATCCATTGATGTATTTGAAATCTCGGAACTTTGTGGTTTCATTATTTTTTACATCAATTCAATCAATATTTCAGCATTATTTATTTATATACTGACTCTCTTAGAATGATTTACTCATAATGATTTCCTATAATGATCTCCTATAATGATTTCTCTAGAATTGTGAAAAAATTATCAGAAATTTATTATGGAAAAATCATTATAGACCTATACTGAATTTTGCATAGTATTTTTTCGTGAAGCGAGATTAAAAGGGCTTGTAGAAGATTGCATGGGTTCTCAAAGGATTGCATGGGCTTGCACAATATTGCACAAGATTGCAGAGAGAGTGTACACCAGATTGCAGGAGTAATTAACCCTACGGGTATAATGGCATTGTGAAGCTCTTCACCTGGGGTGATTGCTAGAGAGACTTATCAGCGACCCGTGTCGGAGCGGTGTTATGAGACGAGTGTGTCGTTTTGATGAACAACGCGCGACTCCTAGATTCGTGTAAAACCTATCCCTTCTCCTACACATCCTTCACTTACCCTTACCATATAAATTTCTTTATCCCCGGTGGTGTAACGAGGCTAGAACAGAAAGTGTTACGCTCAAAGGATTTGGCTTAATGGTATAATAATAAAAATAATCTATATCTATTTCACGTTATCTGAAAATGTAATACATCGAGAAAAATGGACTTTTAAAAATAGTTGTCATCCAAAGACGTGATGCCAGAGGCATTGGAATAGATTCATTAGCATCAGAGGGTTTAGCTGCAAAACAAATTTTTGATTTGCTCACGAGATATTACTATTTTTATTGTCACTGCCGAAAAGACAAGTCGGTAGCGACGTTAACCATCAAAATGACAGATAGTTGATGACAGAAACAAGCATAAGAGAGTGCAAATCCTCACAAACTACTTTTGACGTCCAACACGGTCCCAGACAACGTATTTGCCTTGTCCAGCAATGAATCGGACGTCTTTGTGACTTAATAATCCATCAATTTTAAACTGAGATTTTCCTCGTTCGTATATTTATATTATTTTTAAATTTCATTTCAACTGGTTCACACTCTCTAATTTTTATTTATTGTTTAATCACTTTGATATTTGCTTCGCTGAAAAAAAAGTTATGAAGGGTTAGAAATTTTAGAATACAAACGGATAGAAAGAGAAACAGATGATAAAAAATAATTGGTCAACGTAGGCGGCAGGCGCCAACAAAATAGGGTTTCCTAGCCTACTAAATCGTTAATAAAGTCGTTCAAATCTCCCCCTATCACCCTTCTCTTTAATAACTCCTATTCTATCCTATCCTATCTTATCCTATCTCATCCTATCCTGCCTTATCCTATCCTATGTAAAATTGAGGTAATAAATAAAATTCACCCCTCACTTGCCCTCACTTCCCCCAATTTCTCTCCTCGTTTCCTCTTACTCTTCTCTCTCTCATTTCTCCTCATTCCCCCTCACTTCCCCTAGCAACACTTCCGCTCACTTCACCTTATTTCACCTCATTTACCGCCCCCTCTCCTCCAACCCTCCTCTCCCTTTCCCACCCTGAATTTTCCGCAACTTTTTTCTCCTCATTCCACTTCTCTTCACTACCCCTCACTACCCCTCACTTCCCTTCCCATAATTTCCACTCGTCACACTTCTGCTCACTTTCGTTATTTCCTCTCATTTACCATCCTCTCCCCTCAATTTCCTTCCCCTTATTTTCTCTCACTTCCCCTCATTTCCCCACACTTTCCCCCACCTATTCTTTACCAACCCTCCCCTTACATCCCCTTACTTCCTTTTTTTTATACGATGGACGGATACCTGACCGTTACTGAATTGGCAATGAAGCATAAAAAAAATCTAGAAAATGTAGATATCTTATATGCTCCATAGTGATGTGCATAAGTGGAATTGAACCGACTAGAATTCGATTCGACTCAGCTGAAAATTGAGTCGAAAAAAATCCATTTCGACACAGTGCGTGAGTCATCAGTCGAATTTTCCGAACCGACTCAAGCTGTGATCGAATCAAAGAAATCCGACTCGACTCAGCGCGTGGGTCATGAGTTGAATTTTACAAAAGTGACTCAAGTTTAGATTGAGTCAAATTTTTCGAAACCGACTCCAGTTAAGATTGAGTAGAGTTTTAATTATACAATTATGCAATTGAATTTATTAAATTGTTTTTTTCGAAGATACTAAAATAACTGAACGCGTCTGTATACTGACGCCTCCATTCCATACAGCTCCACGTCGCGCTTAGGCGGTGTACAGCGCCACATCGCATTTGGTCGGTGTACGGCTCTTCGTCGCGTTTGTTCGCTGTATAGCTCCAGGTCCTATGCTTATATACAGGACTTGGAGCTATACAGCGACCAAACGCGAGGGTGAGCTGTATACGGACCAAACGTGACGTGGCACTGTACAAGTCCTAAACGCGATGTGGAGCAGTATGGAATAGAGGCGTCGATATCATAATTAAATTCATTTCTTAATGTTGAAGGAAAACTAATGATTAAAAATCATCAAATTGTTGAGCAATTTGTATGCAATCTCTTAGAATGAAAAATTAATAAAAACTAAGAACTGATGAGAAATAACTTCCGTATATGAAAATTAATTTTTAAATCTCATTAATAATCATGATTGTATCTATCTGAGAAATTTAATGAAGAAATGTAGCTTTAAATAAGAAAAGATTAATTTTTATTTGCAAAATAAGTATCCAGAATGTTTTTGTCGGAAAAAATAAAGAAGTTTGGAGATTTTTTACTGGAGAGGAAGAGTGTGGATTTAGTTTAGAGTTCAAGCTGACCGAAAATATGAATTTCGACTATCCTTTTTTTCAAGAAATTCAACAGTTTTATATGAATGATGGAGAAGTGATGTTCTTTAACAGAATTGCAACGAGTAGAATTATACAGAATGTTTCGAATAATAAAATGAGCCATTGTTTATTGACATTGGATAAAATTTAAGATTTTTTATAAGGAGGTTTACAAAAAACCAAAATGATTTCGGTTATATTTTATCTGCTTTTATAAACCGTTTTTCAGTTTGAGGCTATGTCAATGTTTCGATCCCAAAAACGGATTTATTCATTATTTGCTTTATGTGTTGATTCAATAAAATTCGACTCAATCTAAACTGCTGGCTCCGTTCGAGATTTCGAATTTTTTCGATTCGATCACAGCTTGAGTCGGTTTGTAAATTTCGACTGACTCACGCGCTGAATCGAAACGGATTTTTTCGATTCGATCACAGCTTGAGTCGGTTCGGAAAATTCGACTCATGACTCAAGCGCTGAGTCGAATCGGATTATAGTCGGTTTAATTTGGAACAATGCAGTTTTAGATAAATGGGTAACCTACAATTTAATCAAAATTAAACAATTCTGCCGTAATTACATTAATCATTGTTTATATCTAGAAAATAAATTACAATAGGATGGAATAGGCATTTCTATCTGCTTTTTTTGTACTTTTATGAACGACAGAAACGATAGAAGCATGAAAAGAGTTAGTCAATAACACATACAAAAGTTATTCACATAGTTAAGTTATTAGATAAAATCTTAATCTTAAAATTATAATTTAAATACTATTGAGCAAAAAAAAACACCTATCAGCCTTTATATGATAAAAGTTTTTACCTGAGACAATGTGACCTTCTGAAAGTCATAAACGGTAATGATAATCTTATTTCAATGACTTTCTTATAGATTTTTGCTTCTTTTCTACTGCAGCTGTTGCTTTATTTTCTCCTTTTATTCTCTTCGTTTCTGCTTGTTCCTGTTCTTTCAGCTGTTTCTTTGTCTCGCGTTGTAGTTTTCGCTTCTCAACTTCTGAAATTTTGTTTTCTTTCTCGCGATCTTCCATTTCTTTCATCTGCCTCAATTTTTTTCTAGTTAGAACGAAAGGTACCCTTTTAGACACTCTTTTTCCTTTTCGCTTCGGTGTAGCTGGCCATCGTAAGTGATTCAAAATATTCTATTTTTAATCGTTCCTAGGAACAGACTCGATCGATTTTTCGGGACCAGTATTTCGTACGAGACCAGATTGGTTGAAGTTATCTGTAAGGACGATTGGTATGTCCATGAAATCTATATTTTGCGGAACGTTTTGAACAATTTCTTGTGAAGGAAGAACATCGTGCGTTATGACTTCTAATGGATTTTGTTGTATAATTTCGATCGGAAAAACTTCTTCCACTGGAGTTTCATTGTTCCTCTCTTCCGCAACCGGAGTTTTCCTCCCCTGCGCCTGATTTATGACTCTATGAAGAATCTCTATTTCGTTAGTGAATTCATCTGTGGATGATTCGGTTCGTTCCGCTAGTACTTCAGCACTTTCTTTATTCAGAAAATTTTTGTGAAGTCGGTACAGAGTAAACAAATAATTATCTTTATCACTAGTGAGCAAATCTTTCCATTCTTTGAGCAGGCTTATCTTCTGCAAAATGTTCTTTTGGTAATTCTTCAGTAGGATGTTGCCCCCTCCATTCAGACAGTCTTCGATTCCAATCACCTTTTATTGGTTCAAAGGTCGATGCATCAGGTGGCTGCAAAATTCTGGTAGAATTTGGATACAAAGCTATTAGAACTATTTTCAACTTTTTGCATAAGTCACTGATCCTTTTATATATATACTTCTTGTGTCCATCCACAAACAAATTACCGGGAATCCAATGCTAGCTCTCCTGAGACTAGGGTATAATACGTTTCCTTGGTATTCGTAGAATAACTCGGTTTTCATCCAGTCAGTCTTGCCGCAACCCATTCCCCAATTCCACTCTGTAGGAATCGAGTTTACAATCACTGATGGAAGTCGCACGTATGGATAGATTACCATTGGAGGAGTAGTGTCTCCAGCTGCTGTAAAAATAAATATCACAGTGAGGTTTGCTTTGGATTGTGCACCTTCGACCTCGTAAACATTTCTAGAGTTTTTAATTCCAAAAACTCTTATTCTCAGGACAGATTAGAAAACATGTTTCATCTCCGCTCAAAATTCGATGTGGATCCAATACGATCTCCAGCACATTTTCTTCTTCTAGATAATCGTAAATCTGTTTAAATCAACCCCTTATGTCTTCTTCGCAGACATTGGCTTACGCAGATGTAATATACTATTGAGTTCATATTGAGAGGCAAGGGTGACGACGTAAAAATCCGTTAAACCAGCCAATTCCTGGCATATTGTTAAGAATGGATTCCTATGAGGTGTTGCATCCAGAAATCGTTTCACAGATACCTGAATATAAATATATATATATATAATATCTGTGACAATTGCAATACACTATATAACACATATACATATATATTTCCCAATATGTTTAGTCTTTACTGTGTAATAATATCAAAAATACCTGTATATCTTTCTTTCTTTGAGGAAACCCTTTCCTTTGATTTTCTATAATCCATTCAACAAGAAACTCTTCTTCATCATCAGTTAAATGAGTCTTTGGACCAGGATGAACTTAAACGAATTTTTCAGATAATCTAAATTGGAGAGTTCCTCGAGGGACTTTATGCAATCTGGAAGCTTTTCTTTGTCCCAGACCAGCAGTTACAGCTTTTAAAGCTTTTTGCACGTCTCCCTCTGCGTGATATTTACAGTACTTGGAATCCTTTAATGACTTTGGCATTTTATAACTCACTGTAAATTAAAATAACACAATAATTAACAAAACAGAGAACTTTCATTTTGATTGTTTTGAATTTATTTTAAATTGTTTTTCTGTGTATGTATATTGTATACCTATAAAAAATATTCTGACATAAAATAAATTGTGAACATTTTTGAGCTTTTCTGTGTAATATAGGAGGAATAGTCGAGGTATTCGGAAGAAACGAAATTAGTAATTAATAATTTAAAATTTCTTGAAACTAGGTAGATATTTATTATCGTAGAAGATTTATGTGATTTTTAAAGTACAATGATTGGGCCATGGACAATAATTGTTCTCTGACATTATTTTCATTCATTATTCATAAAAACAGGGTTAAAAGCTATTAATGAGTGCCTATGTGAAGTTTAAACAATTTAAAATGATTATTTGCATAAATATAGCCATTGGCCATTCAGCTATTCTGGCCAATCATAATGTTTTCGCTTTATTTACGATGGTAATGATTGGCCACTTATTTATCAATATACGGACATCATTTAAAGGTTAGGATACCATTCACGAGCACCTTTACTCATCATGTTGAAGTATAATCCAAAAATTTGCTACAAAATATACCGTAACTGTTAAAACAAGCTTATTTTCTACAACAGGCGACTATTTACCTTAATAGCTCTTTACTCGAATTTCATAAGCAACTTGCAACATGTTTTACGTGCTCAGAGAACGTCGGCAGATCGCACTGCACTAACCTAACTTGACAAAAACGCTGATGCATTATCTGGGCTTCATCCTGCACTATTTATAAGGGATCGTTCATATATTGCGTGACGCATTTTTCTTTTGTTTAAATAAAGACGTGAATGAAGTTGTCTTGGAATCAAAACGAACTCAACGATATAAAGAAAAGAAAAACGTGTCACGTAATATATGCACGATCCCTAAGTAGTTTTGCTTATGACTATTTCTTAATATTAGCACCACAAGGTACTACAAGGAGACCGCACGCCTATGGCGGGGATGGTGGAAAACAGTCAACAATCGGGATCCCCTGTCCACAGATTTTGATTTATTCCCAGACGAGAGCTCTACAGGCGGAAACTGTAGGAATGACGAGATCACGTAACGTCGTGGAAATTTTCTACCGGTAAAAACATAACATAAAATGGCAATGTGCAATTAACGAAATTCGTCGCGCAATTATAATGTTTTTTTTGTTCGTCTTTTTTTTGCTTTGAAAAGAGTTAGTGTGCAAAGTGTAGTGTTACAGAACATGTCGATTTGTTTTTGTAAGGGCTGTGATTCGGGTAGTAAGGCACAGAAAGAGAGAGATAGACGGTAGCTTAGTTTGTTTACACCATCCTCGGTGAGTATTAGTGCAATAAAAAGATGACAAAAATAGTTTTAAACACCTTTTAAAACTAAAATTGAAGAGGACTACCTGATACAACTAAACTTAACCTATAACCTCACTCGACAGTCGATGGTGTCGATGATCGTCACTCCATAGCAGACGACAATTTCTAATTGCACATTTTCACTGAAGAGGCGCTTGCATCGCGGAATTGTTATGTCCGGGATTTCTCTGAAGTTATGTTTCCATAGAAGTCCATCGTTGATTGATTGAAGAGTAGGCTGGCGGAGTTCTTTATTCTGTCTAAGATTGGTTAAAACCAATATAAAGAGAATTGAGGTTAATTTGAAATGAAATAGATGATTTAGCAGGAAACTGTCATTAACTGTTTATTTCACAGGTAGAATTTTCAATTATGGTAAACTGCTTTACAATAGTTTTTAGATTCGGAGATTCTCAATCAAATTCACAATCAAATTCAAATTTAAATTCTGGCGCTGACGGGCCTCACAGTCGTATTTATATCGTTGAGTTTTACCCCTCTCTGGCGCTATCGACGAATGAGAGCGAAGTTACAATAGAAAGTTAAATTATTCTGACCAATGATTCGCAAGATCCAGCGGGTAGGATGATTCATCATGAGTCCAAAGTCCAGTACAAAGTCCAAGGATTTGTGAACATCATTTGTAAACACAAGTTATCAAGTTACATTATAAAGTAGTTTTATTTCACCCTGTGTTTGGATCATGTCTGTTCCAATTCCTACTAGACTGTAAATAATTCGTGAATTTATCCATACATCAGGTTTCAAATAATTTGATTCAATTAAATTGACGCTAGAGCCTGTATCGACTATAGCTTTAATTTTGCCATTTTTTATGAAAGAACTTTCAAATTCAATAATGAGTATATGGTCCTTGAAATTAGAGACTGTTAAGTTTTAAAACTATTCTTTGTTAGGGATTGAATTCTTTTCCCTTCAGAGCAATTTCTTCCTTCGACTGCTTCCTCTTCGATTTTAAAGTATTGAAAGGAAAATAACTTAGTTCCTTACTAGCTCGATCTATTTCCTTCTCGTGTTTCTTTTTCAATTTGCAAAATATGACATAATGCCCAAGATAGCCCAAAAGTACTCTAGGGAATCCGGCCAAGATGTGACGGAGTATTTCTACGAGAAACTGACAAAGTGTAACAAGGCAGGAATGTCTGATAGAGAGCCGGTTGAGTGGGTGGTGGAAGGGTTAAGGAATGTGCAGTTTAGGGATTACTTTGGTCCATTATAAAATTATGATAAGCCCAGTAATTTACTTGCTGACTTAAGAAGGGCGAATCATCTGACGGGGGTGATTGAATCTACGAACAAAAGTGATAATGGGAGGAAAAATAATTATCGTGCCTCAAACCTTGGAACAACAAGTGTATTAAGTGTGACAAACCGGGGCACAAGGGAAGGGACTGTCGGTCGAGTGGAGCAGAGAGGAAGGATGAATCATCCAGGGCGGGTGGTGAGAGCAAAGTGGTGATGCATGTTCAGTCGAATTCGAAGCGACTGAAATATTATAAGGATGCCTACCTCGAGGCCAAGAAGACTAAAGTATACATAGACATGGGTAGCGAGTCGGTAGCAATCAGAGAAGATGCAGCAAAGGAGTTAGGATTCACTCATACCAAGACTACTGAACAATTACTGGGTTATGGAAACGACAGGGTGCAGAGTTTGGGTGACTCCACAGCAAAACTCACTATCGATGGTGTGAGTCGAGTTGTGAAGATTCACAATTAATTAATTCACATTAAATTAAAAATATTAATTAAAATAAAATTTCAGCTTAATTAATTTCGAAAAATTTAAATTTATATAAAAATTTCAAATACCTCTGTTAGTAGGTCAACCCTACACGGATGTGGTGACGGTGCAGAGCTACCCTCACGAACTAATTATTAACAAGCCCGACGATTGCATGAAGAACATGACTCCAGAGCAAGAGAAGGAAACACCACTGTGGGCGAAGAAGGCGATGGTAATTCCGAATAACTATGTGGGATTTGTGTCGGTCAAATCCACTTTTCCTTAACAAGACATTTGCCTAGAAAGAGGATTACGAGAAGACGGACATCTTTTACCAAGGTGCCTTATCAGAACCGTTAAAGAAGGAGAATCGGTGGTACCAGTATCAAATGTATCAGGTGAGAAAATCCACATTACTGAAGGAGTGATGATCACGAGAGCTCAAACTGTTGCCACTGGGAAGAAAAGTTACGAGAGTAGCAGAAAGAGAGATCCTGTGACTAGAAAGGAGGTCAACACCCAACTTGGAGATAGTCAGGCTTCTGAAATCATTGAAGTACTGAACGATTATAGAGGGGTGGTTGCGAGGAATCTAAACGAGGTTGGCTGCACGGACCAGCTGAAGATGAAAATTGACTTGATGTCAGGCAGTGCTGTCTGTTGACCACCTTATCAAGTCTCTTTTCATGAGAGAGAACACCGGATGGACACTACTAGTTCAAGCGAATGCAGTTTGGACTTTGCAACGCACCAGCAGTCTTCCAGAGGATGATCAACAAGGTATGAAGAAGCTCAAGGTACGCGGTAGCGATGGCCTACCTGGATGACATTATTATTTCGTAAGCAACATTTGAAGAAGGTAGTTTCATTGAATTGACAGGATATTTTCGCCGGTTTGTAAAAGAGTACGCAACGATAGCGCGGCCTATGACAGATTTGTTGGGAGAGAATGTTGAATTTAATTGCGGTGCGGAACAAGAGACATCATTTCGAAAATTAAAATGTAAATTGATGAGTAGTCCAATTATAAAAGTATATGATACAAAAGCTGGTACAGAAGTTCACACTGATACAAGTTCGATGGGATTAGGTGGGGTTTTATTACAGGGAGATTCTGATGGAAAGATGCATGCAGTGTCGTATTTTAGTTGAAAAACAAGGAAAGATGAAGAAAAGTACCACTCGTATGAGATCGAAGCTCTTGAAAATTGTGAGCACTTTAGAAAGATTTAGAATTTATTTGCTGGACATTCTATTTATAGTGAAAACTGATGGCAATAGCTTGAAAATCTTAGAGTCAAAGCGAGATTTGAGTTCACGAACTGGTCGTTGGTTCGTGAAGTTGTCGGAATTCATGTATAAAATTGAGTACCAAAAAGAGGAATGCAATTGAGCCCCTGGATGCAATAACTCGTTGAGCGCTCGAAAACGCGTAAAAGTATTGTCTGCGCGGTGACATTACGAGTCAAAATCAAAAGTCCGAATTTGGAAA
>JAUMHM010000085.1:25291550-25301643 GCA_032362435.1 Melikaiella ostensackeni
CCTTCTAAATATGACCCTCTTTAATGAAATTCTGGGTAACATCATTTTTTAAAATAAAATTTCTCTTTTTCCAAAAACACTCATTTCCTGAGCATTGCAAGTGAAATTTTCCAGTAGATTAATCAAAGGAGGCTCAATTTTGACTTGATATAAGAAAAAAACATTGCTCTAGCTCTAGGAGCACCGAAATTATAGTCTTCTGAATATGACCCTTTATTGTAAAATTCTGTGTAACATCAATTTTTAGAATAAAATTTCCCGTTTTCCAAAATAACTCATTTTCCTGAGGTTTCAGGTGAAGGTTACCAGTATATCAATTAACGGATCCTCAGTTTCGCTCTAGCTCTAGTAGCACCGAAATTACGGCCTTCTAAATATGACCCTTTTTAATGAAATTCTGGGTAACATCATTTTTCAAAAAAAAAATTTCTCTTTTTCCAAAAACACTCATTTCCTGAGCATTGCAGGCGATATTTGCCAGTAGATTAATTAAAGGGGACTCAATTTTGACTAGATAAAAAAAACATTGCTCTAGCTCTAATAGCACCGAAATTATAGCCTTCTGAATATGACCCTCTTTTATGAATTTCTGTGTAACACCAATTTTTAAAATAAAATTTTTATGTATCCAAAGTAACTTATTTTCTGAGATTGTTGGTGAAAGTTGCTAGTAAATTAATTAAGGGAGACACAATTTTGATTCGATCTAGAAAAACAGTGCTCCAGTTGTAATAGCACCGAAATTATTCAATTAATTTTAATTTTTGTTTAATTATAGCCTTCTGGAAATACCCTTTTTATGGAATTTTTTGAAACATTTTCTTGCGTGACTTTCCGACATTTTTACATATGCCTGACAGAGCGACAAAATTCTAACTTTATTAATTAAAAACAAATATGTCTTATGCCAACAAACATGCCTGACTGACGCATGCTCAGGAAATGAGGAAATTTCGGTGCTATTAGAGCTAAAGCAATGTTCTTTTTATATCTACTCAAAATTGAGTTTCCTTTAATTAAATTCCTGGAAACTTTCACCTGCAATGCTCAGAAAATGATTCGTTTCGGAAAACGAGAGAATTTTATTTAAAAAATTGTTATACAGAATTTCATAAAAAAAATAATTCGCTCAAAATCGATTTCTGAGGGCCATAACTCCGAATTTTTTAGAGATAAATCATTCGATTTTTTTCTAAATTTACAGGAAATTTCATTCACTTTGATTTTCGTACAGATGTTTGGGACTTGGGATGAACTGGAACGAAGCAATTATAAAAAAAAAAAATTTCCCACCTTTTTCACCATTTTTAAAAAATATTGAAGGGTTTCAGTTCTCGTAAGATATTCGGCTCATGCAGCACTTCTTTGGGTGATAAACTGAATTTTTGAGTCAGTGAAATTCCAATTTTAACTTTTTTTCATGAAAATATGTTAACTAACCTGTTTAAAAAAAAAACAAAAATAGCTTTTTCTCAAAAAGGGCTCGGGCGAGCTTTTTTCTTTTTGGGTTCAAAATGATCGTGGGAAATCCCAGAAGTATAATCAGAAGAAAACCGTGATATGCCCTTTTGGGTTGAACAATGTCGAGACCCACCGTGTATCACTACTAATTTCTTTCAAACACATTCAACAAATTATTCTTATCAACAAATATAATTAGTTTAAATGATAATCGTACTATATGTATTGCATATACAAAACATAAACAATATCCTTTTTGTTGAAATACAATACTCTTCATTTTATTTCAAATTTGCTTTTAAAATTAATAACATCTAAAACTTTAATTGTATCTAGTCATAGATAATTTGTTGGATAATTCACGATTGTTACATAGAAAATGAAGTGACGATTTTCCCTTTCAGAAATTCTGTACTTACCTTCACTGACATCTTGTCTGGGCACACTCACGTAATTTGTACACTTTTTTACTCCTTATCCAGTTTGAAGAAGAAAAATGCGTTTATATAATAAATATATGTTCGAAATTTAAAATAACGGTTTGCAAACCTGTCAATGACTGTCAACTAACAATAAGGCATTTTATTTTCGTGATCATGAAACTGGTCTTGTCCACAAGGATGCTATCCCCTCTGCCAATCCCTTTATTGATTTCCAGCCAAGCACTACGTTGCACCTGCCATCTTTACTATCTTTTTCGGGAGAGAACTTCCTATCAAAAACTCAAATTTAAGGGCGAATGGTAAACTATGACGTCACGATTTACCGACTGTCTTATAATATATTCTTCGTCACTTTATTATTGTTAAACGAAATGAAAATAAAATATTTGGAAAATAGAAGAAAATATATCAGCCCAACGCTTTTGGTCTGTTACTTGTATTATTTTCTTTCATGAGCAATTTTATAATTACATATAATAACACAGATGCAAAAAAAAGTGTCGTGTGCGACGAACTAGAACACCATACCCATATGTCTTTGGGGATGCTGAATCCGAATCTAGGGTCCCGAATCAGATCACCGTTCGTCCCTAACCTTCAAAAAAAGGCATCAATAAAACACTCAAATAACCCATTTTGTGGGTAAAGCATAACTCATGATGACTCAAACCTTTGGGAAAAATGGAATCCTCTTGTTTTTGAGGTCGCTGAATTCGAATAAAGTGTTTGTTATACTCCATCACGTCACCGTTTGTCCCCAACCTCAAAAAATAACTCAAGAACACTGAAGTAATAAATTTTGGGGTTGAGGCATAAGCTTTAATTATTTTTTTCTGTGGTATCGTGCTCTTTTATTCTCGAAAGATCTATGAAGAGGCTTTCTCTTATGTTTTATGCCCTTTCCAACATGCTCTTTTTTCAACGTCTAACAAAAGTCAGCCATCATATTTGTATCCCATTTTGATATCGACGTTCCATTTCTCTTATATCTTTGTGGAATCGTTCTTCTTATTCCTCACTGTAATCTCCTAAATTCATTCGGAAATAATCAAGATGGGAAAAGAGGAAGTGCAGTTTCAGATTTATCAAACACCCCATTTTACCAAAGATTTTTGCCATATCAGCTACTACTTTTTTTAGTATCTACTCTTGTAATTCCTTAGAATATTCTCTGCAACTTGCTTGAAACTAATCCATGCTGTACGTAATCAAGTGAGTTGGAGCATCAAACACTTTCTAAAATTTTCTTCGACCGTTGTATCATTAATGAAAGCGTTCTTATCAAACTAATTATTTTGGTCATGCGGTCTAATGAAACAGTTCACAAGAAACACATATTGGAGTAAAAAATCGGTCATTTTAAAAAATAACGATATTTAAGAGAAATCAAGTCATCAATAATGAATCAAAATAAATCAATAGAAGAAACAAATAAAAAAAAAATTCCTTTCAAAATTGAAACCTCAATTCTGAAAAGGCTTCAATATTACGAATTTAACTACATTTAAAAAAAATCAAAACTAACGAAGTGTTTTGTTTTGGAAGGACAAACATAGACTGACGAAACAATTAGAAATAAAGTCAAATTTGTATGAGTAATTAAGAAAGCCGGATACTAAAGTAAAATTCCCAGTGAGAAAGCGCGCTAAAATTGAATTGAAATTGGAATTGATTGAGTCATTATAAAATGTTTTAAGACAAATTTTTATATACTTTTATAATATATTTACAAAATGCTTTGATATGTTTTATTAATGTTTAATATTTCAGTATTTGAATTGATGGAAATTTTATTGTATTTATTTATGAAAATAGATTCAATAATTCTTCTCTTATAAATATTATTTTCATGAGCTGAAATTTTAATATTTTTTAGTTCAAAATCAAAATAATGATCAAATTCAACTAGAGATGAACTTTCCACTAAATTGATGAATCTTCAGCAAAAAAGCGGATTTTCAACCAAGAGTTTAACTTTCAAACAAGCAGTTGAGTTTGCAACCAAGGAAATGAATTTTCAACCGAGGAGATTAATTTTCTACCCGAAAAATCCAATTTTCAACAAAATATTAAAATTTCCAAGCAAAGAGATGAATTTTCAACTTATATGATAAATGTTGAACGAAAAAATTGATTTTTAAACGAAGTGTTTAACTTTTTACCAAGTAGTTGAATTTTTAACCAAGAAGATTAATTTTCTACAATAAAAAAACGAATTCTCAACAAAATATTTAAACTTTCAATCTGTTTTGATTGAGTATTCAACTGTTTTGTTGACTGCTTTGTGAGAGAATTGAACTAACTTGTCGAAAAATAACTTTTTTGTAGTAAATTCGGCTTTACGTCTTGTTGGCATTTCTTTTCTTTCTTGCCTCAAAAATCACTTCTGTTAGTAAATTAATCTATTTTGATTGAGGATTAAACAAACATTTTTGTCGAAAATTCGTCTTTTTGGCTTGAAAATTCCACAAATTCGTATTTTTTGGTTGATATAATTTGTTAATAAAAATAAAGAATTTTGATCTGTTACAATATTTTTTATTGTGCACCACTAACGGTGAAATAAAAAGTAAATTTGCGGAACAAAATATTTTAAATCTTTGAACCACCAACTTCGAAATTTGTTTATACAATTTGTTTAGAAAAATTAATTCAAATATTTCATGAACTAATTTCGTATCATAGATGCCACTGTACTGATTTTGAATTATTCCAAGTTTATTTAGATTGTTTGCGAAAAGATTGAAAATAAAGTTGTGAATATGACCATTTTTTCCACTTTATTTGTTAACACAGAAGTGCAATGATGAAGAAATTGAGAGATGGTCTATTATAATTCTCTTCGGAATTCAATTGAGAGTATGTCAAAAAAAAAGATCGAACTCGATTAAAAATTCTGGGCTCTAGGCTCTTTTGAAACAAATTTTGACGTTTCACCCCACTGTGGGGCGCCATGCAGTCGAGGCGCACGGTTTTCGGGAAATTTAAGTTTAGTTTAATAAGTGCAATGCGAATCAGGGAAAATGAGCGAGAATAAGTGTGACTAAATTCAACAAATTCAATCATTTCTGTGTTAATTTTCTTTAAATAGACAATACAATTTCAGTTTTTTAATATGCTCGTGTAGGAATGGGGGGAGTATAATAGCCCACGGGCGCCATATTACTAATGATGCTGTATTCTATTTCGGATTCATTGACCTGATAAAAGTCTCATCATTTAGCATCTTCCGAATTTGTAGTCCATCGAAAATGCCTCCTTTCAATTTTGCATCCAATAATTTCAGACATTTTCCTCTTGAATACTCGAAGCAACTTCCTTTCCCTTCAGGACTTTGACAAACTGTTTCATTAGACCAAGTTTTA
Source organism: Melikaiella ostensackeni (assembly GCA_032362435.1). Taxonomy (NCBI): domain Eukaryota; kingdom Metazoa; phylum Arthropoda; class Insecta; order Hymenoptera; family Cynipidae; genus Melikaiella; species Melikaiella ostensackeni. The sequence goes on from JAUMHM010000085.1 coordinate 25,296,820, forward strand.
GGGAAGTTGTGCTTTTTTTTGGGTCAATCAGAGGATTAGGGATGATGTTATTATAACCTGGTTGAAATAATGTTCTCTTTGGCCATGTTTTCTGTTTATAGTGGTTGTCTCGATCAAGACTATGTCATAAGCACAAAAAGCAAGGGTCGTTTGTGAAGTCTGATTGCTGTCCTAGTATGATGTTCAAAATTTTGATATCCCCACAAACTTGCTAATCATGTTCTGGATATTTTATTTTTTCTAAAACTAGTTCAATATTACTGTATTGCTCTTTTAGCTCGGTTGAATGTGCTATTAGTATGGGAGCAAACTCATTAGTATTATGAAGCAATACTACTCTCAGACTTATTTTAGACGAATCAATAAATAGCCTCCACTCATCGGCTTTATGAGTGCCCGGCTTTAATTCATTCACCAATCCAATGATTGACCAAAGAAGGTTCCTTAGTTTCTGAAATCCACTTTCTGAAATTATTTTCTTTATCTCTATGATACTTCGCATTCATGCCTTCTGACAACAAATTTTCACTTTTCAGTACTGATTCGAGGTATTCTGCACCGTCCTCGGGTAATCCTGAATCTCTTACAAGATCGTTCAATTCTTCTTGCGTAAAAATTTTGGGAACTCTCTTACTTTCATTGTATGGGATGAAATCGTCATCACTTGCATGGGGGTGAAGCGGAGCATTGGAAGGGGAGAATTGCATGCATGCAAAAGTGGGGATTGGACTGGCCGATCAGAATTCAGCGTGACGTCATGTATGACGTCAAGCAGTTCTAATGTTTTGGTTTAAATGTTTTCTAAAATGCGTAATTTTGAGGTTATGAGAAGTAACTGACTTCGACGAAAGTTTATTTTTAGTTTAGAAAGTATTTGATTATTTGTGATTGGAAGGTAGGATCCATGCTAATGCAGGTGAGTAAAACAAATTTTAAAGTGCAAAAGAGTAGAAGAGGCGGCAAACATTTTTTTACAAAGGTGCAGTCTGAAAGAAAGTAATCCAAATAAACAAAGTTCATGTAGACATTTTTAGTATAATTATACATCATCTATGAAATATAATTTTACTTGTCTGTAATTGCAACTAGGAATTTTTGTTGAAACTATGAAATGCTTAGAGCCTTATATGATTTTAAGGCGTCTTTTCCCGAAGCCCTAAGCTTTCGAGAGAATAATTGAATAATTTCAAACGAAATAGATTTAAAATTGAATAAGTTCTAAATAAAAGTGTTAAAAAATAAATAACTTCGATTTTTTTATGATTTCGAAATTGAGAGGGCTGGAAATTGAAAAATTTCAAAAAGAGGACCATCTCAAAACGAAAGGAATTGAAATTATATAATTTCTACTTAAAACCGTTCAAACTTCAATATTATCAGGCTGAAATTTAAGAAATTGTACAATTTCGAATTAAAATGATTTAAAGTCGAATAATTCTCAATTTGAAAACGTTTAAAAGTGTATAATTTTAGATTGAAATTTTGAAAATAAGACTTCTTCAAATCGAAAAGAGCTTAAACGATTTCGAACTTACACTGTGTTTGGAATTCAACAATTTTCAATTTACGGCGTTCGAAGTTTGGAAATACGACAATAAGCATTATTATTCTTTCATTTTGAAATTAAATAAGTTCGAATTAAGAGCTGTCAAAATTCAAACATTTCGCATTAACTGTAAAATTATAAGATTCTGAATAACTTTAAATTTAAACCGTTCAGAATGGAATAATTGCAGATTAAATTTTAAAAAAAGACAATTTCAATTCGAAAGGATTTAAAGTGAAATAATTCTCAACTTAGAAACGTTCACAATTAAATCATTTTAGATTCAAATTTCAAGAATAGGACAATTTGAAATGGAAAGGAATTTAAATGTTATCGATTTTGAAAAATAGGATTAGAAATTGAATAAAAAAATTTTTAATAAAAAGTTCTCTCTGAATCAACTTATGAAGTTAGAATAATTTAAAATTTATAAGAGGTTTGAAATTAAACAATTTTCAATTCAAGGTCTGAAAATAGGACAATAAGCATTTAAACTCTTTTAATTCTAAATTGATTAATTTTGAATCAAAAACTTTAGAAATGTAATAATTTTAAATTAGAAGCGTTTAGAATTAAACAATTCTGTCCGATTTTAAATTTGAACATTAAAAATTGGACATCAGATCATAAATTTGGAGATAGGAAAAGTAGTACAATTTCCAATTAGAAGGATTTGATGTTCAATAATTTGGAATTGAAAGGATATCGAATTAAACACCTTGGAATGCCTTCAAATTGGAAATGTCTGGAATTGAATGATTTCGGATTAAATATTCAAAAATTTGAAACTATAATGATTTCAAATTGAATAATTTCAAATGAAAAGGATATGAATTTGTATCAGTTCTAAATAAAAGTGTTCAAAAATGAATAATTTCGATGTTTCTTCCTGATTTTGAAGTTGAGAGGGTTTGCAATTGAAAACTTTTGAAAAGAGGATCATTTCAAAAGAAAAGAAATTGAAATTATATAATTTCTAATTTTAATTTCAATTTAACATCGTTCACAATTAAATAATTTTTGATTTAAATTTGACAAACAGGACAATTTGGAATGGAAAGGAATTTAAATGTTATTAATTCTGAAAAATAGGGTTAAAAATTTAATAATTGGAAATTGGACAATTTTAAATGGAATATTTTCTCTAAATCAACTTAAAAAATTAGAATAATTTAAAATTTATAAAAGGTTTGAAATTGAACAATTTTTAATCCAAGGTTTGAAAATAGGACAATCAGCATTCAAACTCTTTCAATTCTGAATCTGTCAAAATTGAAAATTTTCGAATTCACTTTATCAATACAAAATTTTGAAAAATCCGTTTTTGAAAACATTCAAAATGGAATAATTTCAGATTCGAATTCAAAAGATTACATATTTTCAAATTTAAATTGAATAGTTTCGAATCGAAAGCTTTCAAAATTAAAAGGATTTAAGGTGGAATAATTCTCAATTTAAAAACGTTCAAAGTTAAAAAAATAATAATTTCATTCCAAAATATTGAAAATAGAAAAATTTCAAATGGAAAGTAATTTAAATTTGTTTAATAAAAAAGAATAGCGTCGATAATTGAACAATTTTGAATGGAACGCTCTCAAAAATTGAATAATTTTGAATTAAAAAGTGTTCGATATTAAGTAATTTTCAATTAAAAGTTTAAAAATTGAACAATAAACATTTAAACTCTTTCGAATTGAAATTGAATAAGTTTGAATTAAATCTATCAAAGAGAGAATCAGAGGGATTCTAGTTGTTAATCACAATGAAATTACTATAAAGTATTATATTATAGTATATATATTGTATTATAAATACACTCGAATTCTCATATAATTCCATCCAGTTTAAGGATTCTTAGAACTGCTGGCCGACTACTGGCCCCCATAGTTTCCCAGCTCGTGGGACGAGAGATGGTGTTCAACGAAGCGTGAAGCACCAGCAGCATTTAGATAAAGACGCAGTGCGCGTGTACTCAGGTTCGAACTCAAGTTCGGAGATCGCCTAATATTAGGAAATGATTCACACGTCCCTGACTGTTTACGTTTCGAAGGTACTGCTTTAGTCACGAGGCCAATGCGAAGCAACTCCCGAGACTGTCCTTATATTGTAATTCGAGTGTACCATAAATAATTGTCGTCATTAATTAACAGAGAAATTTGTATAATTAGAATACTTTTGAGGATCTTCTTCTTCTTTTGGTTATAATTTTGACTGGAGTTTAGATTTTGCACGTTAGAGAGTGAGTAGTTGTAAGTTTCTATGTAAAACTTAGTTATTTAGAATGTTTTCGTAAGATTTTCTATTTCGAATTTTCCAGATTCCAGCGCTCGATGCACGGAGGACGTTGTGCTGGGAGCGTGGTGGCGTCCCCACCACTCAGTCCAGCTCTCAGTTTCTGAGAGCTGGCCAATGGCAGAGCTTGAAAGACTCATACTCTTTCTGCTGCCAGCGCTCGAGTTGGGGGAACCGCATAAAAGCGGCACGCGCAGCCACTAAACGGCACTGATGGGATTCGAAGTATTTCATTCGACGTGCTAACATCGAGGATCAACCAAGAAAAGAATCATCCCAAAAAGCCGAGGCAGTCATGCCTCCCAACTTAGGAGGAAGTAATTGGCCATCGTATTTGAAAATACAAGAAAATGTAGAAAAAATAGACGAGGACACCTGGACAATCACCTCGTCAAGGAAACGCAGGAGGCAAACAGGATCAGTTTCGAATAAATCTCTTTCGTCCAGTTCATCTAGCAGCGCCAAGACAACTGCCAACTCGCCAAATAAAAATATTAAAAATAATCCTTTCGCGGAAAACCCAAAATCGAACGCTTCATCGGGAAAAATACCCCCCAACAACGTTATCGTTGACGAAGCCAGTCAGCCCTATAAAGTCCTCAACAAAATTCTTAAAGTTGCTGAATACAGAGCTATTGTTTATAGCATCGGCTCCAATGTTTATTCTGTTCGCGTGTCCTACATTGAAGACTACTGCGCAGTCATTACTTATTTGGAACAGCAAAGCTTCCAATATTACCTCTGTAAAAATGTCGAGGCACCCCCTATCAAACTTACAATACGAAACATGCCCATTTATTACCCCGAAGACTCAGTTCACGATGAATTTAAGGAAAAGGGGTTCACCATTACCACTGTTAGCCGCATGCATAATAGGCTAACTAAAAAGGCCATGCTCATGATTTTAATTACGAGGGGCAAGTAAAAAGTAAGGTTCCCAACGCTGTAGCTCCGCCGCGCGTGTTGCTGGGCGAAATCCGGCGACA
>JAUMHM010000085.1:25301743-25322216 GCA_032362435.1 Melikaiella ostensackeni
TTTGCAATTTCAATAAAAAATGTCTTACACCTGAAAAAAATGTGGGAACCTTACTTTTTACTTGCCCCTCGTACAATCCACCATACACCACAAGCAAAGGACCTCCTCAAACTCCAGTCTCTGGCCTTTTCAAAAATTAAAGTTGAGTTCTATGTCGAACCAAATGAAACCTCTCAGTGTTTCAACTGTTAGAGATTTTATCACATTTCTGATATGTGTCACGGTACCCCACGCTGCGTGAAATGTGGGGGCGTGCACACTAGTTCTAGCTGCGAAAAAGATCGCCAGACATCGGCTACTTGCGCTAACTGTGGCAAAAATTGAAAAACAGACTGACATTCCAGCCGAAAATCCTACCTCCGCCGCACATCGCATTGCAGAGAAAAACTTTCGTCTCGTAATTGCTGCTGTTTGGAATCCACTTTCACAAGCCATTTAAGTTAACCTAGTTATCCTAATAACCACATATATCTACCAGAATGACATTACCATTTGCTTGCTCAGTGAAACTTTGCTTCGCGAATCACTGCGAGTCAATCTTGTTCGCAGCTACAAATTATACAAAAACAACGCCAATAGAGGTACCGCGATTTTAATTCAAGAAAGTATCGACCACCATGAACTGATAATATCCGAACTTGAATCCCTTGAAGCTACTGTCATACAAATAAAAATACATGGTAATCCGTACGCCATTGTCTCGCTCTATCAGAGTCTTTCTCGCCAATTTATAAAAAATAATTACAGAAAAATATTCTAACTTGCATCTTCGGTAATTGCTACAGGCGACCTAAATGTCAAACACTTAGCTTGGAATATCAAAACAACTAACAAGATTGGAAAACAATTATTTGAGTTCATAAACGACAAAAAGTCTGTCCGTCTCAGTGCCAGACTCGCATACCTTTTTCCCCTACAATACTAAACATAAATCTGACCTTATTGACTTTGCCATTGCCAAAAATAACTTATTTAATCACGACACTCTCACTACTTGTAAATAAGATTCAGACCTTCGATCAGTTATTCTGAACCTTTGCACTAATTGTAGCAAAGCTCTGGTTGTACCTCGTTACAATTTTGCAAAACCAAACTGGCAAACATTCATCTCGACCCTAGAAACTCGAGTGAACTTTGAACCCACACTAACAAACACTACTCACATTGACAAAGCCATAAATAATATCAGCTAAAGTATAAAAACTGCCATTCACGCTTCAGTCCCTCAGACTACTATTAGTAAGTACGATCCACCTCTCAGCCCCAAAATTTAGGACCTTATCGATACAAGTAATAAGCTCTATCGAACGCATCGAGAAACTAAAAGCTGTATCCTCGAAAACACAATTAACCATCTCCGGAAAACTATAGCAATTAAAGTTCAAGAGCATAGATGTGAAAATTGGAATACAGAAGTCGGTAAGCTTCAAATTAAAGATAACACTATATATCGTATGACTAAAGCCCTAATGAAGCTACGAACTAATATTCCCCCTCTCGAAAATCCTGATCGAACTTTTGCGTTCTCTCCTACCAACAAAGCAAATCTCCTAGCAGCAAATTTTGAAAGTGATTTCGCCCCACACGTCGAGTCATCTGACCCGTAACACATTGCTGAATGTGAGAGAATCGTATCCGAGTATCTCAAAATCCCAAGTACCGATAATTTCCAGAAAAAAAACCCATCAGGAACTAACCAAACAAATTAAGAGTACTGAACAAAGCACTTGGCCCTGATCCAATTTCGAAAGTCCTCAAAAAACTTCCTATCTCGCGCCTCATTCTCCTTTCCATTGTCTTCAATGCTTAAACCAATGCCTTAAACCGCAACAATACGGTTCTAGAAAAGGTGACTCGATTCAGCACATGATGCTCAAGTTCACCGAGGCCATTAGCTTGAATTTCAATCGAAGAAAGCATACAGGAGCTGTTTTCCTCGACGTACAAAAAGCTTTTGACAGTGTCTGGCATGTAGGACTGCTCAAAAAGCTAATAAATTACAATTTTCCAAAAGGGCTTATCCACTTTAAACACTTTTTTCTTACGAACAGAAAATTCTCAGTCAAAGTAAACCAGACATTCTGAGAAGTAAAACCCATCCGAGCGGTTGTGTCCCAGGGCAGCATTCTAGGAACGGTATTCTTTATTATCTACGTAAATAATATCCCTGAGGTCCCCGAAGTTTCATTTGGATTGTATGCAGACGTCTCGCACTATTTGCTCCCTCCTGGTCAGTACCGGAAATCTTAAAACTACTTAACAAAGCTCTTGACCTCTTTGAGGCATGGGCTAAATTTGGAAGAATGAAAATTAATATAGCACACTAATTTTTATAAATCTGCATCATTATAGCCTTTTGAACATATATCCTCCCTAGGGAAATATGATTACGATCCTCTTCGCAAACACGCGCTGCCTAAAGACTATCTCATGAAATAAGTCACCCAAGTCGGGGATAAGGGGCCGACGCGGCGCCGAGACTCGTCTCGACGTCGCGCCCACCTGCCACCTCTGACCCATTTGCAATTTTCATTTTCTACTCCACTAACCCCTTTCCTCTATTCTTCTTTAGTTTCCATACCTAAAATAATTTCCCAGATTTTCTGTTTTCTTCCCGCTTGCGGGCTTTTTTTCCACACACATAAAACGTCACTCCAACTTCCTGTCATGATAAATTTCTCTTCAGATTGTGCAGCAATGCCCCCGAACGCACAAAAACTCCTTCCAGTCCGATTATTCTTCGGGGAGACCACTAATCGCGGGTGCGCTACTGGTGCGACTTCGCCGCGCCACTGACCGACTCGCGTGCATTGGATCTCACAAGTGGGGGCGATGGTTGTGGGACCCCCTCATCCCCACTCTTTTTTTTACCGAACGGCACTCAATATGCGCTCTCTTGAAGGTGCTGAGACAGTTGCTTCCGCTTGAGAAACGATTAATAAAGAATACAGCAAACCAAGCAATCTCTGCCTTTTGAAAAACCTCCCTCTCTCTTTTTTTTCTTTTTCTGGAGTTTGGATTTTGAATATCTGCCAGCCCCGTACCCCCTGAGGTTTGGAGGTCGGCCATCTGTCAGCCCCACTCACCCCGAGTTTGGCGGACGGCTTTCTGCTGGCCCCGTACTCACTGAGTTTGGCGGTCGGCCATCTGTCGGCCCCGTACTCAGCCTGAGCACCCCAACTCCCTCGTCGGGGTCCGCTACCGGATACTTTGCCCTGAGTCTTGGAGGTTATCCTGCGCCGGCCCCGTCCTCAGCTCCCCCCCCCCCACCATGTTTCACATCGTTTCATTATTTTTTTTCTCTTCTTCTCGTACTCCCTATTATGCCCAGAGGAGGAAGACGATGCCCCCGTCCCAACTGGGCCACCCGCCTCCGTCGGCAAAGATGCGCCTTCGGGGCCCTCCAGGCCGTCCCCTTACCCGAATCCGAGATACTAGCGCCCCCTCCACCCATCAAGTAGGCGTTGTTCGAGGTCATACGGGGGCCACCGGGTACCTCAAACCAATTTCAAATCTTCAAAATTGAACTATTTAAAAAAAAAACATCCTACATTGCATCATTTTCTATTTTACACATTAAATATTAAACAGTCTTCAATTTCAAATATTCAGAATCAAAGAACTTTTCATTGTAGATCTTAAAAATTGAAGAATTTCCAATTGAAAATCTATAAAATTGAATAAAGTTCAATTTTCAATCTTCAAAATTGGATTATTTTTCGTTTTAAATCCTCGAAATTGGACCATTTCAAAAAAAATCATTTGGAATTCCATCATTTTAAACATTCCCAATTAATGAATCTTTAATGGTCAATCGTGAAAATTCAAGAATTTAAAATTGCACATGTATAAAATTGAATAAATTTAAATTTCAAATTATAAATTTAATTGAAGAATTGAAGAAAGCATTTCTTGAAGAATCTTAAATTGCAAATATTCAGAATTGAAGAATTTTCCAATGTAGATCTTCAAAAATGAACTACATATGCCAAAAAACGTCCAAAATTACATCATTTTTAACTGTAGACATTGCAAATTAATGAACCTTTAGTTGTATATATTAAAAATTGTACAATTTTTACTTGCAAATCTATAAAATTGAATATCTTTCAATATCAATCTCCAGAATTAGATAATTTTCCATTTTTAATTCTCAAAATTGAACTATTCCAAAAAACAAAAATTTAAAATTACATAATTTTGAACTTTAAACATTCCAAATCAATGAACCTTCAATTGTAAATCTCAAAAATTGCAGAATTTCAGATTTGAAATCTATGAAATTGATTATATTCTTCAATCTTCAAAATTGAACTATTTCAAAAAATGCATACAAATTGACATCATTTTAAACAATAAACATTCCAAATTTATGGATCTTCAAATAAAGATTCATTAATTTGAAATAATAGTAGTAAAAATTGAAGAATTTCAAGCTGAAAATCTATAAAATTCAATAGATTTCAATTATCATTCTACAAAATTAAATAATTATCAATTTCAAATCCTCGAAGTTGAACTGTTCCAAGAAAAGCATTTAAAATTACATCATTTTGAACTTATGACATTCCAAATTAATGTGTCTTTAAGTGAAAATCGTAACAATTACCTTTAATATATAAATCTTGAAAATTGAATAATTTGGATTTCTATATTTTTAAATTTCAATAATTTTCAATTGTAAGTTTTCAAATTAAACATTCTGTAACTTTAATGATTTATATTTGAAATTTCTTCCATTTGAAAGACCTAGAACAGAAAACTCTTGATTTTTGATCTTCAAAATCAGCAAAATTCAAGAATTTTTATTCATATATCTTTAAAATTCAAGAGATATCACTCGTAAATCTTCAAAATTGAGTTATTTGAAAAAAAAACATTCAAAATTACATCATTTCAACTTATACACATTCAACACTGAAGAATCTCCAATTGAAAATCTTCATAACCGAACTATTTCAAAAAGATGTTCAAAATTTCATGATTATAATCTTAGCATAATTCATAATATTTTGTATTTTGAACCTTTATAGTTGAATAATTCAAAATGGAAATGGCTTTTAACGGAATGGCTTTTAAATCAAATTTTAAAAATTGCAAGACAATTTCACTTAATTTTTCAAAATTGAATCATTTCTATTTTAAAAGTTTTCTAAATTGAACTATCAAATTTTTTATTCAAAAAACTTGAAAATATATAATTTTCAATGCAATATTGCGCGTGCTCCGTAGCGCACAATTCTACTAGGACGAAATAATTTGGATGCGATTTTGAATATTACTAAAAAAATAATCACCAATCTTATGTGAATAAATATTCCATGTCTTTATTTCAGCAAGACTTTTTATACATTAGATACAATATTTTACAATGTTTTATTCTTCTTATTCATTTTTTTCTTAGGATTACGAATGATTGCATGTTACAGTAAAAGAATTTTTCCGAGATTTTCATCTCCCATTTTCAAAATTCAATTTTTGCGCACTACTTACACAAACACGTTTATTTTGGGCCGCTAATTTTTTACTTTGCGCAAGTATACTTTATAGACTTACGTCATTTTATTTTATTAATTTTTTACTATTTTAATTAAATTTACAGCGGGCGCCCGACTATCTCATAGCCGAGCTTTTTATAACAATTAATTAGGATTAATTACAAAAAATAATTGTGTATAGTTTACTCTTCATTTGACTTCTTTTTCTCTTAAATCCGTAGATTAGCATTTCCTTATCCAATACTTTCTTATCTATGACTCTGTTGCTATTGGCACGTTCACATTTGGACCTCTATTTTCAAGAAAGTAATTTGTTCGCTGGACAATTTTTGTTATTTATGATTTAAAAAAAAAACGAGATTTTGAACTCTCTCATATAAATAAAACTTCTATTATATGTTTCAAATTATTTCCAATAGAACTTCATTTCGTCAATATTCCAACAAACGAAATCTTTTGCCTGATTTTTAAATACAAATCAACCGACAAATTTGGCACATCTAAAATTGAAATAAAAATTCCCTTTACAAACAAAGTTTAGAATCACATGAGAGTCGTAAGCTCAGAAATTATTACAATATTCCAATTACTTAGCATCTTAAAATATAATACAATAAAAATACGTATTCTCTAAGTGAAAATATTCTTTAACAGCAATCAACAAGAACAAAAGTATCAAAACTAAAGCGAGTTCCGCTATTTCTTTTTGCATTATTTTATCTTTTATTTTTACCTAGATTCTCTCGTCGCTACCGCGCTTTGCTAGGTTGACCATTAACCAATCACTTTTTACATTTAAGATTATTTCATCCACTGGTGTATAGATACTTGTAAACAAACTAGAGATTCATTTATTTTACAGTACAATATATCAATGGCGATACGTAAGCTGTGCGATTTAATTAATTAATTATTTATTTTTTATTTATTAATTAATACTGAAGGTGCGTCAGAGTGCGATTCAAAACTGAGATTAGTGGATTTTGATATAAGAGACATCATGGCACTTACAGCATTGACATTTAGCTAAAATACTTCACACGATTATTACCTGGTCTTAGAAATTCTAATGCCACGGTGTAGACGTTTAGAAAAGTCCTTTTTTCAGGGCGAATAATTGGTAAGAAAAAAGGGTATAAAAGTTGTAATCATAAGATTTCAATTAATGTACGATGCATAGAAAATCGGTAAATTAAAGTGCGTGTTTCATGAAATTGTGCGTAAATTCAACTCATTCTTTATAAAATATATTTGCTGATTATTTTGTTGCGCGACCTTCCTACAATTTTTTTCATGTGTACAGTTCAAAATTGGTCAACATCAACGATCGTTTCTTATTCAATTAATTATATTGAAGAATTTACGAATTATTTAATATAATCAAAACAAAAGTCGGAAAAATTACACTACCGACGGATAGTATCGTGGCACTAACCAGCTGACCTACTAAAAATTAGCCTTGACTTTGAAAGGTGATAGCACCGTCCAAAATATAGATAAAAACTTTTTTTTTAACTACTGGGAAGCTTATTAAATTCTGCGTTAACTGATCCCTAGTAGAAGTAATTTAGCTATGTGGGTATTGAATCATCACGTGAGAAAGGCAAAAAAAATTCCGATTTTTGAGGAATTTATACTTTCACTTCAACTCTCGAAAGGAGCTAGGAAAATAAATCTATAAATTTGGTATTTCAAAAAAGTAATCTTTAGGACTTTGCCTTTCATTTGAGCTATTAAATATTGAAAAATCTTCACCGGTTCATGAAATAATAATTTTTTGGCGCGAGCATGCTTAATTTAAAATGCATTACCCACTGCATCGTTGAACGACGTTGAGTTGATGTATTTTAAATTTAGCATGCTCGCATAAAAAAATTATTATTTCATGAACCCGTGAAGATTTTTCAACGTTTAATGGCTCAAATAAAAGGTAAAATCTTAAAGATCGCTTTCGTAACAATATCAAGGTAATCAATTGATATTCCTAGCTCCTGCCAAGAGTTGAAATTGATGTACTAAATTTCATGAAAACCGGAATTTTTTGTTTGTCTTTCTCACTAGAAATTTCAATACCCGCGTGGTCAAGTTGCCTCAACTAGGGCTCATCTAACGCAGAATTTAATAATCTTTCCAACGCTTCTTCAAAAATATTTTTATCTATAATCTGGACGACCCTATCACCTTTCAAAGTCAAAGCTAATTTTTAATAGGTCAGCCGGTTGGTGCTCCGATACCATCTGTCAGTAGTGTATTAGTAGAAATTAAAAGAAAAGTGAGAAGGGCGCATCCAGCACGAAAGAGAAAATAGTTTTCCAGTGCATTAGCACTTGATATGTTAATTCAGTTTCTTGCCATTACAAATATTAAATAAATATCAAAAATATCAGGGTAATTTCAATTAGATCAAGTAGAAAAATTATCACGATATGCAGATTTTCGTGCTGTGCTCCCTTCTTTGAAATGGGAAATATTTTTTGATTTATAAAATTGGAAGAAATAATTTTTGAAGGAGGTTTGGAGGATTTTAGATTTAAAGTTTTTCAATTATATTGGAAATCCTAATTTAGAAGCCAAAAAATTTTTTCTTAACATCTAGCCTCTTAATTATAAATCTTTTTGAATAAAATATTGACGGGACTGTCACAGCCTAATTTACTTGAAAAAAGTGAAAAAAGTCACCTATTTAAACCAAAAAAGTGCATTAATAATGAGACTTTCTATGCTTTTGAATTCAAAAGATTTCGATGAAATCTATGAGATGTCCAGGTGAATTTTAACGAATTCAAGATAAAATCATAAGAATTCAGAGTGTATTCAAAACAATTCATGCTAAATTCCAGAGAGTTCAGGCTAAAATTAAATAAATGAACAAAAATTCAAAAAGTCAATATCAGTTTTCAGTAACATTGGAGTGAATTTAGAAGAATTTTCGGGAATTCAAGGGACTTTGATGAAACTCATAGGAATTTGAATGAATTGAAAAAAATTTAATAGTGAAAACATTTCTATTGAACTGAATAAATTGAAAGTAAAGAGAATTCAGTGCGAATTCAACAGGATTTAAGTAAATTAAAAAAAAAATGAATAGTATGAAATCTGAGTGAATTTAGAGGAATTTGAGGAAAATGAGAATTCGATGAAGTTGATAAAAATTCAAGTTAATTGAAAACAATTCAAAAATATTAAAAAAATTAATTGAATTCAATAAATTCGGAATGAGTTTAGAAAAAATCAAAGAAATTCGGGAAGAATTTGATGAAATGACTAAGATGTCAGGGTGATTTCAAAAGACTTATCACAAAATCTATTTTGAAAATCACAAAAGTTCATTAAAATGAGTAGAATTGAGTGAATTTATAAGAATTCAAGGAAATTTAATGACTTTCATGAAATTTATAAGAATTTGAGTGGATTGAACAAAATTTCAAAAATGAAAAAATTTCCATTGACTTGAATAAATTGAGAGCGAACAGAATTTTAGGCGAATTTAACAGAATGTAAGTTAATTTAAAAAAAAAAAATTAAAAATAAGGAAAAAATTATTTAGACCAATAATTTGAAGTGAAATCTGAGCAAATTTAGAGGAATTTGAGGGAAATGAAAAAAATTTGATTAAATTGAGAAAAATCCATGCAAATTGAAAATCGTTCAAAAATATTTTTAAAAGTCATTGAATTCATCGAATTCGGATTACATTCAGAAAAATTCGAGGCAACTCGAAAAGAATTTGATAAAATGCCTTAGAATTTGAGGTGAGTTTAAAAGACTTAAGGGGGAAATCACAAAAACTATTTGAAAATTCCATTGAATTGAGTAGAATTGAGAGAATTTGTAAGAATTCAAGTGAATTGAAAAAAATTCGGGGTGGATTCAAAAATATACAAGAGAATTCCATAGAAATCAAAAGAATTCAGGTTGAATCCGAAATTAATTCAAATGAATTAAAAAAATTTTAAAGATCCAAAATGTAACATTGATTTCAGTAAAAATTGAGTGAATTTAGAAGAATACTAGGCAATTCAAGAGACTTTGATGAAATTCATAAGAATTTGAGTGAATTGACGATTTTAAAAAATACATATATTTTAAAAATTCATTGAATTCATTAAATTTGGAGTGAATTTAGAAAAATTTGAAACGAATTTGATGAAATTTCTAAGAATTCAAAGTGAGTTTAAAAAACTTAGGACTGAATTTAAAAAAAAAACTATTAAAAAATACACTGAATTAAGTAGAATTGAGTGAATTTATAAGAATTCAAGTGAATTCAGAAGGACTGAAAAAATTTAAGCTAATTCTAAAGATTTTAAAAGAAATTCAGTATAAATTATTAAAAGTTGATGTTGAGTTCCAAATAAATTGAAAAAAAATATAAGATTCCAAAATATTCCATTGATTTCAGAAAAATTGGAGTAAATTTGGAAGAATTAAAAGGAATTCAAGAGGATTCGATAAAATTCATAGAATTGAAGATGAATTTAAAATAATTCAAGTGAATGCAACAAAGTTTAAAAAATCCAAAAGAATCCCATTGATTTCAGTGAAGTTAAAGGGAAGTTCAAAGAATCCAAGAAAATTTAGAATTAGGTAGACCTGAATTCTCTGTTTCAATTTATTGAAATAAAAGTGGCTAAAGTGATCTTTCTATCTAAAAAGTGACTATAATGACTTTACCTCAAAAATGTGACTAAAAAGTAATTTGCGAAAAAAAGTGTCTGAAAGTGACTTAAGTGACTGTGTGGCAGCCCTGAAAATTGAAAATGATATAACTTATAAAGAAAAATAAATAGGATTGTGCAGTGTTATCTCCAACAATGAATTGCTTATCGTAAATATGTATATACACATACGAATAAATCGGTATTTACAATTATTGTAAATTTCACGTCGGTAATCGGTAATCGCTAAGATGGTGAAATATACGATTTTAATACACTTGGAATGTAAATCGCGAACACTTCGATAAAAAATAGATACTCAAAACTATTGGATTTGTTGTACTGACAAGTATAAACGAATGCGGAAGATCATACATATATCCTGCGCGATTCTCTAATGACTTGCATTTGAATCCATTGGCTAATCGCAAGTCAAATTGGAATTATTTATTACGACAATCTGTAGTTTGAGGAATTTGAGCGTATTTACTCTTCGTCCAAAAAATATAGAGACCTCAATTTTCCCAGAGATTTTATTAAATAACTCAGCAGGAGAGATTTCTAAAATATGAACCAAAAGACGTTTCAAAGATTAAAGTTTCATGCATATAGGGTGGTCCCATGCATGGTAAGTGTCTTTTCAATTTATCAGTCCATTAGTAATTTTTTCATGATGAGCGAAAAGTTGAAAGGTGGTTCCTTTAATAACCGGATAGCTCTTTGTGTTTCTCGAATGATAAATAATAATATTTTAAACATTTAAACACTCCTTTTAATGATTGACAGTACATGCACTATTTTCAGGAGCCAAACTGTAGGCTGCTTAATTTTGAAGATAATGCCTTACGACTCTTTCGTTATTAACATAATAACAAATCATTATTTTAGATTGGCTTGCACCATTGTGCACAGGAAGGATCAATAAGAATCATATTTTTTTGGCAGATTTTTTTACTTTTATTTGAGGGAGCAGGAACCACTCAAAGTTGGGCATTCTGAAATGATCGCAAGAAAATGATACATTTCAAGCTTTCACTCATCATAAAAAAATTAATAATTGACTGCAAATTTTGAAAGACACTCGCCAATATGCACGAAACCTAAATCTTTAAAATATGTTTGGTTTTAAATTTTATAAATTTTTTCCTGCTGAGTTATTCACTAAAACTTCTGAAAAAATTGAGGGCTCTATATTTTTTGAACCGAGATAGCTTCCTTTATTGAAGATCAAATATGCAGACATTATTTTTTTTAGGTCGCTTTTTTTTCTTAAATCTCCTGAATCGTGGAGTCAGCAAAATATAAGATAGGCAGGATTCAACGTTTCGTTTCTGACGCATTTGAGACCTAAGATTATGTAATCCTTGAATTTAAATGCACAATAGAATCTTTTTTAGAATGCTATCTTTCGGTAATGCATACGGAGACTTTGGGTTTACACTCAAAGACAACTGACCCTGGCCAATTTGCCAAATTCTCTAGTAATTATTACATAGCTAAAGTCTCTAGAGGACTTGGAACTGGAAAAAAAGAATCAGAAAAACAATTTCTTTGAGAGAAATGGATGCCAAGACACTTGCGAGATGGATGCAGAGAGCAGTCATTCTTAGGTCGCTCCGTGTTCTCAAGACGCACAAGGGTTTCACCGGCCCTTCATTGTTATTCCATCCTACCCTGTGGCCACCCATCTCACGGCCGTGAGGCGTGACCATAGGTGCGATTTAGCACAATTTACTTTCATTTTAAAAAAATTATTACATTTGAACATCAACATCAAATATGACAAATTTTCAAAAAATATTTGTATTAATTTCCAGCTTAGCCGCATTGAAATACTTAACGACTTTTGAATATATGAACTATTTTCAACTTTATTTTGCTTTATACTTAGCTTTAGTTTAAATGTTTGCTTTTAACTTTCAAATAAATTAACTGATTCAAATTTAAATACTTCCAATTATAAACTTAATCCACAAACCGCAGAAATGCTTATGAAATAATAAATAATAATTAGCATTATTAAATATTATAATTTAATAAGAATATACCTTAAGCTTTAATTTTCTTTTGATGGACTGAAATCTGAAATCCATGGAATTCATATATGTATTTATGAAATAAATTTAAAAGTATGATTTGTAAACACCATCTTTCCAAATATTGACAGTTTCGATTTTTTTTTCATTTCACAGAAATTTTTACATAAAGATTAGAAAACACAAAACACACAAACAGAAACAAAAAAAAAATCTTTTAACTGCATCGATAACAGACTTCACAGGCTAAAAACTGCTCCAAAAACAAGGGAAATAAGAAGATTTTTCACGAAAATATGAGGAAAAATTCTTTCAAATAAAGTTAATGTATGTACTATATTGAACAAAATTTGAAACGCTTCAAATTCTTGAAATTTCAAGTGAAGAAATTTGATTTTCAACAAAATATATGAATTTTCAAACAAGAGGATTAATTTTCTACGCCAAAAGACGAATTTTCAACCAAAAACATGAATTTTTAACAAAGTAGCTTAACTTTCAACTAAGTATTAGAATTATCAACTTAACAAGATGAATATTCAACGCAAAATTTAATAATTGATATTTCCAACGAAAAAAGTTTTTAATTTAAAATTTGAAAAAAGTGGAATTCATCCACCAAAGACGAATTTTCTAACAAATTATTGAATCCTTAATCAAAAAAGAACAATTTTTAACCATTCTGTTCTATTTTTAACCAAAAATTATCAAATATCTACCAAAAGAGATTCATTTTCAACCCAAAAAGACGAATTTTCCTCAAAATATTCGAATTTTCGACTAAGGATATGAATCTTCAACCAGTAAGATGAATTTTTAAGAAAGTACATGAATTTTTAACCAAAAATGGTATAATTCTATTTTCAGTAGAACAAATTAATTTTCCGCAAAGAAACGAATTTTCGCACAAAATATTTAAATTTTCAATCAAAGAGATGAATCATCGACCACAGAAATAAATTTTCATCAAAATACATCAACTTTTAACCAAATAGTTGAATTTTTAACTAAAAGAGATGAATTTTCAACCAAGAATGGAATAATTTCATTTTTAGTAGAAAAAATTGATTTTGAACAAAAAAAAAAAAAATTTCAAACAAAATATTTAAATTTGCAACAAAAGAGATGCATCTTCAAACTAAAAAATAAATTTTTAACGAAAGACTAATTTTTAGCCAAATAGTTCAATTTAGCACTAAAAAAGATAAATCTTCAACAAAAAAAAATTAATTTTTAACAAAGTAGTTTAACTTTCAACCAAGTAGTTGACTTTTCAACCAAACACAATGAATTCTCAACGAAAAATGTAATAGTTGATATTTTAATCAGAGAAGTTTTTAATTCTATATCGAAAGCAGTTTAATTCAACCACAAAAGACGCATTTTTCTACAAAACAGTTGAATTTTCAACAAAAAAGTTCATTTCCCATCAAATATTTGATTTTTCCCCAAAACAGTTGAATTTAGAACCTAGGAAGAAGAATTATTAACGAAACAATTCAATTTTTTCAGCAAAAATGTTGAATTTTCAACCAAATAAATTAAACTTTCAAACAAATAATAAAATTTTTAACCAAAAAAGACGAATTTCCAACAAAAAATATAATAGTACGCTTTTCAACTAAAAGGAATGATCTTTCGAGAAAAAATAGTTGGATTTTCTTATTGGGCTCTATTGATTCAGTTCCCATTTAAGGACAAAATGAGGAAGAGTGGAAAAGATGTGAACAGCGGAAAGACTGTGAAGACTGCGATAAATAAAAGAGGAATTTCGGTAATTTATAGACTAAGAAATAATAGTTTAAATAAACCATGAAGTTCATTTTCAATACTCTAAAAATATTAATTCAGAAAACTGGAAATGTTGCTTAGAAGATAAAGTTAATTAATTAATTAAAACATGATATTATAAAAATATTTTTCATTTGGCAACAGATTTCACAGCCAAGCGATTGAATATTTTAGTATAATTTTTTGCATACGTGTTCTAAATATTATTCTCAATTTTACCTAGAAGCCATTTTTTAGTTAAGCTCTTTTTATTCTGCTTGAAAATTAAAAAATTGCAATTGTAGTGCGCCTCGCATAAGCCAACCGATCAGGGTGCGTCATGTGTTTTCTCTGGTCAAAGACACTTCAAAGACGGCTGAGCAACTCTGGCCAGAAAAAGCTAGCATAACGCACCCTGACCGGTTGCCTTATGCAAGGCGCACTTTAACTGCACTTTCTTCATTCTCAAATGAATAGAAAGAGTTCAACTAAAAAATAGCTTCGGGAGAAAAAAAGAGAATAATATTGAGAACACGTATGCAAAAAATTAGACCAGAAAATCAACCGTTTGACCGTGAAATCTGATCCCTCAAAACCGGAGCAAGGTAAATACCCTTTAGTATCAGTTTATTCTGACACCCGGGTGTAGTTCCGAAAACGTCGGACCTCCGATTTTCTTGAAACTACGTATACTTACGTATTTTGACGCTCTGATTACGAATATAATAGTGAAAATAAGCGCAAATTTCATTTTCATGGCAAAAACTATTTTGAAAAATCATAAAATCATGGTTTTAAAAAAAATTTATTTCCGTAAATAATGGGAATTTCGAAAAATATTCACACAAAAATTGTAGATCTCATGGAAATGCACATTTTATATTCCATTATCTTTACTGTAAAGATGATAGTTTTCCAGAAAAAGATAGACAAAGTTTAGAAGTTGTAACAAGGTGGGGTACGATAGTGGTTGGGTCTTTCTTCAGCGTTCGCGCTTTCGAGTGCGTCTTCATTATTCTCTAGCATTTGGAAGGCGGGAAGGCACCCCTGTGACTCGTCACAGAAATAGTTTAGGTTACACCGCTATCCCTTTCCATCATCTCGTGGAGGGAAGGCACCCCTGTGGCTGGTCAAAAAATAGTTTGGATCAGACCGCTACCCCTATCCAAAGTCTCGTGGGAGGCGGAAAGGCAGCCTTGTGATTGACTACAAAAATAGTTCAAGTCACAACACACCTCTTTTCCAATGTCTCGTGGGAAAAGGCGCCTCTGTGACTGGTCACAGAAATATTTTAGGTCACACCCCTAGCCTTTTCCAACGTATCGTGGTGGGTGGGAAGGCATCCCTGTGACTGGTCACAGAAATAATGCAGGTCACATTCCTACCCCTTTCTAACATTTCGTGGGGCGGGAAGGCACCCCTATGACTGGTCACAGAAATAGTTTGTGTCATACCGCTACCCCTTTTCAACGTTACGTAAAGGGCAGAGGGAACCCATATAACTGGTCAAAAAAATACTTGAAGAAATATGAAATTTTTGTGATTTTCCATTTTCGAGTGCGAATATCTCGAAAACTATTATTCGTAGGCTAAAAATGGATAGGACCGAGAATGTGTGTTTTTACGAAACCTTCTACTTTTGTCTGTAATATTTTACTATTTTTTGCATTTACCAAAAAAATGCGAAAAACCATGTTCTTTATCAGTTTTTTATGGTTTTTGTCATAAAGATTAAATTCGCGCCAATTTTTGATACCATATTCGTAATCCACGCGTCAAAATACATTAGTGTAGATAGTTGAAGAAAATCGGAGGTCCGACGCTTTCAGAACTTTATCCTGACTCCCTGAGCTGGACCTTTCTGCAGGATTTGAAATGGAATCAGTAATTTTTTTAAATTTAAATTTCGGGTTCCAAGTCCCCTGACCTTCTTCCACTCCTCTTAGCAAAAGAAAGCCTTTGTACAATTGTACCGTATAGAATACACGAGAAAAACACGACACTTAAAAGTGTTTGCTTCCTACTCATATCATAACGTTCAGTCGAGAGACCTTGACCTGTCTAATTTACATTTACTTTCAAGATTCAAGTTTACACTCCCTTGACGCGCGGTAAGAAGGCGATGTTGATCATTTTCGTTATTATTACTCGAAAGCGGTGAATTGTTCACGACATTAGAAGTAAAAGGAGCTAATATCACATTATTGGATGGATTCGATTGAAAAGAACTCGTACTTTGCAGTACGTCGTGTCTCGAAGGTTCAATTAAACGTGCTGTGCCACTGGTAGATGCAACTCTTGTAGAATTTGAATCTCCCGGATTTGAATCTCTAGGATTGTCAACACTACCCGACCCCCTTAAAAATTCGCCCATTGGATTTTTCTCTCTTGAACTTTTTTCATTCTTTACTACCTCGTAGAACCTAGGACACAAGTTCTTCCTGTCACTATTCCTGAACAGCTTCAGAGATCCACCCTGGACCCTGGGAGTCTCTCCCCTTTCAGATTTACCTCCCCTTTCGGATCTACAGCCACTTTCGGATTTCTCCCCCCATTCAAATGTGACTCCCCTTTCAGATTTTTCTAGATTTTCATCCAGGTCACTGGGAATGGTGACAGTTGTGGACGAACCGGATAATTCCGGCTTTTGGTGAACTCGACATTCAACCCTTGGCTCGGACCGACCTTGCATTTTAATAATTGACTCTAATTCTGCACAAGCCTCGCAGTGGCTGTGTTCTCTGGAACCGCTTGCGCAGTCTATCCTCTGAATGGAATACTTTTCTGGGCTCGAATTATCACCCCGGAGTAGATTTTCGGGGTCTGAACAAGCAGACAATCTTCCGTGGTTGAGGGGACTTCGAAGAATGCAGAAGTCCTGCCTTCTAAGGAGATTTGTTGACCCGGCGAAGTCAGGATAAGGGTTGAAACCCTCAATGTGCTGATTTGGATTGACTTCAGGTCCTCGAAAATTTGGATTTTCGAGGACACTGTTGATCCTGGAAGGACTGTAAGGATGGGCAAAGCATGGGGGGATGCTCGGAGTTGGGAGCACTGTTGATTGTAGTCGAGAATGATCGGGAGACGTTGGACTCGAGATCTTCCCTCTTGTCTGTGCAATCACGGTTTCGTAGCTCGGTGGAGGTCCGTATAATTGATAATAAGGGCAGTTGTTGTCATTTAGAACGACGCTTGTATTTTGGTACTGAGTTGAACTGGCAGCTGCGCCATTGTAGGCTGGCGAAGATGCACTTCTGTGTGGCCCTGGAAAAAAGAAGTAGGTTTCAGTAGGGACCACCACTTTGGGATTGAGTTTCTTTTACTAATAACTCGACTAAGAAAAATTGAAAATTAATCAAATGAAGTGTGAACTTCGTGATTTTACTAAGGTCAATTTTGGATTTGGGTTTCATTTAAAAATAGGCATAGGGTTCGCGACTACCCGTGCCAGATCAAAAATATTTCAACCAGGAAATGAACAGTTTTTTTAAGCTGTGTCTAAAACTTTGTATTTATTGATACTGGGTCGACTCAAGGTGGATGAGGAGCATCCCCCCTTTAGAAAACCCTCAACATTTTCTTTCAGTTATCACGTATCTCTCTCTATTTTCGAGAAATCTCTAAATTTGGGAAATTTCGCAAATTCTAGTCACTGAAAATGTAGACTTTGTTTTATATAATAAAACACAAATTTATTTTACTACTGATGATTATAAATCCGGAGTGATCTATAAAATCTCCATAATTTTCAGTTATTTATAATAAAAAATACCTGATAAAATGCTATTCATATTTTCAGTTTGTTCAAGGTCTATTGATGAACTTCAGGCTGCATGTCGTTATATTTAATTGCATATGTTGTTTAAATCAAGACCCAGAAAATCGATGAACCTTGGGATAATTATCAGGATAGGGGTAAAAATCAATAAGCTTGAATTATTCAATTATATTTTTCTTGTTTTTAAAAGTATTTCAGAACAACATAAAACCTTTTTTTCTATTTATATTAAAAACAATAGGTGTAAAAATAATAATAAGCAAGATGAAGAAGTAGGCCCTTATTTAAAGTTTCTAAGAACTAAAAACTAAGATTTATTTTTGTTTTTATGTACAGTATAATTAATAAAGCAAGTAACTTTAAGGTTATTTTAAATTATTTTATGATTTGAAAAAAAATGGAAACATCGATTATTTTCCTTCTTACAACTAACTTCAACCAATGAAAATAAATTTGAATGACAAGGTTCTCCACAAATTTTTTATTATTTTTAGTATATTTTTACGTGGAAATAACCTAACAAGCAATTGCTTTACATGTAAGAAGTACATGGTTTCATTAAAATTTTGTTTTTTTAAAACTCACCTGAAAATTTGTTTCTTCTAATAATAAACACGTGTTACCGGATGACAACGAACTGTTGCACGACCTTTTTTCGGGCTTCTAAATTGGTTATTTTGGTAAAATTAAGACACTTTGAATGTAATTGAATTTTTGCATCTTGCAGTATATTGGATAATCTTCAATTATCAATCAATTTGAAGGAAATTAAACTATTAAGCCATAAACTTAACAAACATCTGTTTTTTTACTGGATGACATAAGAACTCGGGGAGATTTAAAAAAGTGTTAATAACTCTGAACCTAAAATTGGAAACAAGAGAAAAGCTCTATTTTGTATATCTGCAATTAATTATGAAAAAATGCGTGTATTTAAGAATTAAATTTGAAAGAAGGTAGTCAGGGACACGTTACAGGATGACATTCACTCATATTTGATCGAATTTATTTAGATACCGAGTAAACTAAAAATAATTGGACAAAGGTGTTGTTGGAAAAAATAAGCTTAATAAAATCATGTAATTAAAAAAATTGTTCCTCCAAACACAAGCGTATAATATTCCAGGGACATGATATTGGCAACTTTTTTTATTTTTATCCATATACATCTACCTCTACAGTCCTACAAAATGTAGATAACGAGAATCTTGATGATATCTTTTACTCGTATAAGGAGATCACATAAGTTCATTTCTTAAAGATCGAAATGAAATCTACTTTCTCATAACAATTTTTTGTGTACTAAAAAAGAACACCCAAAAAGTTCACAAATCAAAAATAGACTTCCAAATTATCCACTTTTACGGCTCATTCGGGACAAATACACAATAAATGAACAACAAAAAGAAAAAAGAGGACAAAAAAGAAAGAGCAGACCAAACCAATCTCTCTTTCTTTTTTCCGTCTTTTTTATACTACTGGGGACTAACATGTTTCGAAGCCAATTTCGACCACCTCATCAGGGTCAATTTTTAGAAAAACAACAGGTACAAATCATGAAAACATTATTAGATTAGAAAACCATTATTACCAGAAAATAAAACAGAGATAATTAATATTAATTTTTATTGTGGTACATATTTAATTCCTTGATTGAAAATGATTTTCATATAGGTAAACATTCCGAATAAAAACTGAAGTCAATTATTTCATTCTTTAATTGAAAATTGATTAGCGCATACGCAAAATTGTGACCAAAACTACAGTCAATGTATCCAATTAATGACTCCATCCCAAATTTTGTTGCATCTCGAAAGATCTCTTTCTAAAATAATAGCTTCGTTACCTTCTCTCTTTATGAATAGAATTTCTATGAACTCTCTCTTTTTTGATTCCTCTCATGATACAACATTTTAACATCATCCCAATTAAATTCATGACCAAGTGTAAGTCTATGTTTTGTAAAGACCGAATAATATCATGCACTTCTATGAAAATTATTTTTATGTTGATCTTTTCTTGTTCTAAGTGACCTCCTCGTTTGCCATGTATAAACAGAATCACACTGTCTGTATTCAAATTTGTAAATCATACATTGTTTATCAAGTTTCTCATATTTGTTTCTACCAAATTTTACAATCAAATTACTTCTAAATAGAACTTTATATATCGTATGCAAGCCCAATTTCGTTAACATTGATTTCAAGATACTGGAGATTCTTCCAAAATAAGATAAGACAACCGTACTGAATTTGTTGTAATCCTGTATATTTTTTTTTGTTCTGATTAATGCTTCTACTCTTAATTTGAACAATTTTGTTATGCATATGTTTGTTAATAAAGGCAATCGGATAATGGTTGAAAAAAAAATCTGATTGCACAATTAATATTCATTTTATGGAATTTTAGATGAGATAATTTAAGAGCTCTATCAGTCAAAATCTTTACAACTCCTATTTTGTTTTGAATAGAATGATTAGAATTAACACTTAGTGTCATTTTCGAATAAACTGTTCTTTTGTGCCAATCAGTGTTAATATAATTTTGATTAGCTTTTATAAAAGTCTAATCAAGAAAATCCAATCTACCTTCCGTTTTAATTTCAGCAATGAACTATAATCTTATAGTCTGTATTAAAAACATTAAGTAGGGTATCCGCATTTCGTGCATGTGAAGAAAGTACAGAATCATCAACATATCTTGCATAAAATTCCAACTCAAAATTACTTTGAT
>JAUMHM010000085.1:25322316-25355001 GCA_032362435.1 Melikaiella ostensackeni
CCCTATTCTCTTGATGAGTACTTGCACAACTGGGATGTGTAGGCATTATAGAAACACTTTTCAATACTAACTATACATTTCACGATAAACTTATTTTAATTATTGTATAAGAAACTTGTATTTCGAAAAAATCTTGTTATCACAATGGGTATTTTATTTCTAAAGAATTTTGTATGCAATAAATCTATTTTCGATAAAAATGTTGGTTAATCTAGTCTTGTACTGTTACCCTTCGATTCATTATTTTTCGTTTCTTTACAATATTGTTGAAGATTTATTGCCCACCTACTTCACACCACATATTCTGTACCTTTTTTATTTATAAGTATAATTAATTTTTTTACTGCTAATATATTTATTACGTTAATTTTTAATTAATCAATTAATTTTTCTTTTCAACTAATATTAAACTCAGTTGCCCTAAAGCACCTTTCGAGACACTGCGTGTCTGCAGCACTGGACCCCCCATTCTACTTCACGAAAGCGACCACCACTCGAGGTCTCTCGAGCTGAACAGAAAGAAGTGGTGGTGGAAGTGTAACATGTTGGCTTTTGAGCAAATCCTCCCTCGCTGGACAGGCCTGGTCAATTCCTCTACCGTCAACGGTAACTACCATTAATTACGGAAATTGTCCGTAATAAGTCACCAAACAGGCTTCAGCATGCTCTTCATGAAAACGGAATTATGATCGTGATGTCAGAATGCACCACCTTCAAGAGAAAACTCCGTTTATCATACCCGTCAACCTTTTGCCTCTAACTGCATTTGTGATGCCCTCGTGCAACTTCGTTAACGAATTACACGTGCATTCACAAACTCGTTCTGTTTTTTAAATTTTGTGCCGAGTTTCGATTAAACTAATTCTTCTAACAGGTAAAACATTGAAAGTATTTTATACCATTACTGAACAGAATGGTATTGCAAAATAATTTTTAACTCAGGGGCCATCTATGAATTACGTAACAGCTTTTTGGGGGGAAGGAGGTTCAAGAAAATATTACGATCTGTTACATAGGGGGGAGTAAATCTATACTGTTACATAATATAATTATGTGTATAATTATATTAGTATTTTGATTTCTCTTCCATCACTCTGTCTAAAAATATCCGTGGAAACAAAACTTCTTTGCAGTTTCGGAAATTACTGCTACCCCAAAAATTATTCAACCTTTTTTTAACTTTATCAGGATTTATTGTGATCGTAATCGTTCCACAAAATGTTTAGGTTATTTCAGTTCACGTTTAACTTGTCGAAAAAATTAGAAAAATGCATAAAAAATCTAGGGGTTATTATAGTAAATGGCACTATTCACTAAAACAGTAAAAAAATATAAAGTCAACAAAATTAAAACATTTGAAAATCAATCTTTTGGAACTTCGTAATAATTATTTCAATTTGGAAGCATCCAATATCGAAAATTTTCTAAATTTAAGCGCTTAAATTTGCAAAATTATTAATTGCAAGTCCAGAAAAGTAAAATTTTAGTAGAAGCTTTTGAATTTCAATAGCAAACATAAAACATCAAAGATTTTTTCAAATGGATTGTTCAGAATTGTACAATTTTATATGACAGAATTATAGAAGGAATACTTTCTAATTTCAACCAAAAAAGTTAAAAAATTTTAAAAATAGATTTTTGAAAATGGAAATTTGAACAATCTTAAATTTAAAATGTTAAAAAGTGACCGAGAGCAAATTTGAAAGCCTAAAAATGATACAATTCTAAATTTTAGCTTTTAAAGAGGAACAAATTCAATTTGGAAGCGATAAACGAAGAAAATTCAAATTTTGAACGCATAAAATTGAAACGTTGGAAATCGTACACGATTCAAAGAATAAATTTTTGAAAATGCAAACACTGAACAATCTTA
Organism: Melikaiella ostensackeni; assembly: GCA_032362435.1. Classification (NCBI taxonomy): domain Eukaryota; kingdom Metazoa; phylum Arthropoda; class Insecta; order Hymenoptera; family Cynipidae; genus Melikaiella; species Melikaiella ostensackeni. The sequence continues at coordinate 25,324,190 of JAUMHM010000085.1, forward strand.
AATTTTAAATGTCAACAAGTGACCAAGAACAAATTTTGATGTCTAAAAATTATACAATTTAAAATTTCAGCTTTTAAAGAGGAACAATATCAATTTAGAACTGATTATTGCTCAAAAATTTCAAATTTTTAGCGCATAAAATTGAAGCAATGAAAATTGCACACAATTTCGTTAAGAAATTATTGAAAAGTTGAGTTTTTGAAAACATCACAATTTTACTCACATAGAGGCCTCCCGAATACAACAATTATATTTGCATTTCCTTAAAATTTCATATTGAAAAAATGAAAATTGTGTGCCTTAGAATGGACAGAAATATTATAAAACCCGAAAATTGAATTCTTATTAATCACAATTTTATAAGCTTTGAAAATTGAATAGTTTTATGTAAAATAAATAACAATTCAACAATTTCTAATTGGAACCACACAAAATTGAAGAATAAAGTACAAGTCGTGAAAATCTGAGTTCTTCTTGAATATTATGAGTTATAAAATCAAAAAACTAAAAAATCTCTAGCCGATGAAAGTAAAATACTTGCCGATTTGAAGCATTTCAAACTTATCAAATCCAAATTTTCAGTAGTTGCAATTGTATAATTTTAATATGAAGAGAAAAAATGTATTTGAAGTTGGAATCGCTTGATCTATAAAAATATTTTTTGAGAAATTATTTTAAAAAATAAGTACAAAATAAAACTGCCCTAAGAGTTAAAAAATTGAAAATTGAGACTTTCGAAGTCAGAAATGCTAATATTGAAGAGTTCAATATGGATTTTTCTTTCAAATTATACGATTTTTTATGGAAACAATACAGATTTGATCATTCGTTAGCAAAATACAAAAATTTCGAGAATATTAAAATTCATTGCTGAAAATTGCTTTTGAAATTGAAGAGAAATTGTAAAATTTTGATGTGAACATTTAGGGGTGATTTTAAAATGGGATACACAAGAAGTATTAAAAATTGTGGAAAATTCTAAATCTATGATTTGAAAACCTTCAATGTCAAGTCTACAATTTCTGTTTTTCGAATTTTTCAAAAATTTTCTTGCAATTTCACTCTTGCATCAAGGAGCGCCATGTTGATGGAAAATATGACACATTTCACACATAACAAAAATGTAACTCAATTTCAGGAATATTCTAGAATATTCCAAAGCTTTTTTTAAATGAACAAGAACTTGAGTATTAAAATATTTCAAAACTTACCTACAGTATATTTGAATATAATTTGAAACTAAATAAGAAATAATTGGAAATATGTACTGGTAATTTAAGAAAATCGTAGAAAGGGAAGTTTTCCATGGATATTTTTCTACTAGATGACACAGCTTTTCATACGCAATTATAGATTGCCCCTTATGTAAGTGCTTACGTAGTTAGGTAGTTAGGTTTTCGATTTATTTCAACCGGTCGTTTTCTTTCACATTTTTAATCAATTTATAGCAATCGTTTAAACAGCGCAAACAATTTTTTGATTAAAGTAAACTCTGTACAGCTTTATCATGAGCACACATTGTAATCTATGAAAAACATCCCAACACATGAACCAGAACCATGGAAGAGGACAATTATTGAATGCAAACTTTGCTGAGTGACAACCTCCATTAATAATGCTTATCAAAACAGTTTGATAAAGAAATTTTCTAAATGTTTATCTCAGGCGCGGATCTACAATGGTGGCGAAACGACGATCGCCCCCCCCCCCGCAGTGGGACTGATGTAAATAAACTTTCTACAAACAAATTTTTAATTTAAATTCATTAACATGTAAAAATAATTCAGAATCGCTAATTAATATTAAAAAGATTGCAAAAGATATAAAATAATATTAAATGTGTAAAATGGTATATATATATTCAACATGTGTATACAATTTCCTGACGCCCCCCCCCCCCTCCCAGCACACTTCTCTGGATCTGCGACTATTCATTATTCAATTGTTTTCTGGACTTCAGTTGTCCTTATAAAACAAACTTGTTACTAAGCATTTCTTTATCCTGTAATAAAATTATTATTTCCTGAGTTTCTAGTTTATGATTATTTTATATTTTCAAATTTAGTTAAGACAGTTTAAGATTTAAACAACCAGCCTTTCTACCATTTTTCAGGGACGGAACTGAGCTATCACATTAATTTTCGGTTCACTTATTTAATTAAATCGCAATAATATTTATTTGATTTTACCATTCGAACTTAAATCCGATTTCTATCAATTTGAACTTTTGAAATTGATCCAAGTAGGATCTGGCGCCCGTAATTTAAGCAGACAAGTACAACATTATTTTTGGTAATTAATAAGTGCCGAAGTGTGATCGGCTATTTTTAATAAATTGGACGGTCATATTATCTCTGTTTCACTTTCAGGTAATAATGGTTTTCTAATCTAATAATGTTTTCATTATTTGTACCTGTTATTTTCCTATAAAGTACCCCTGACTATTGACCTTTTCAAATGCATTTTTCTGCGTAAAATCAGTCAAATCGTGAGGATCCGGGAGAATTAAACAATTTTTTTTTAGAAAAAGAGTTATTCGACACAATATACACCGATGGGTACCCGGGTATCCGGTTGAGAACACAAGGGTTAAAGGGTGTTTTGAATGTGTAATCATTTTGAATAAAAGATGTCAAAATTAATTCAGTTTGAGAGATTCCATTTTTTTCCTTTTCTTTTTTCCTTTTTCTCATTTCAATACCTTTTTTCAATTTTATTGCCTTTTTTAATACTTGGTATATTCTCACCCCCAAGGGTTTTTTGAACTTATACAATCTTTTGGATTAAAAGGAGTGGAATATTATTCAGCTTGAGAGATTCCATTTTCTTTTCGTTTTTTATTTTTATTTTATTAACTTTCCTTGTAATTTATTGTCCTTTTTTCGAAAAACTGGTATATTCTTCCCCTAAAGGGTGTTTTAAATTTATATAATTATTCTAATTGAAAGATTTTTGATTTAATCTAGTTTGAAGGATTCCATTTCCTTTTTTCATTTCATTGACTTTCTTTTTATTGTACAGTCTTTTTTTTCTGCTGATTGGTATATTCTTACCTCAAAGGGTGTTTCGAATTTATAATCAATTGGATTAAAAGATTTTAAATTCAATTTAGGACAAGGAATTTTCATTTTTATTTCTTTTCTCATTTTGTTGACTTTCTTTGTGTTGTATTGTCTTTTTTTTGAATAATTGGTTTATTCTTACGTTGAAGGGTGTTTTGAATTTCTTATCATTTTGATAGAAAGATGTTGCATTTAATTCAGTTTGAAGGATTTCTTTTTTTTCGTTGTATTGACTTTCTTTTTTTTGTGTTTTTTTTTTAATGGTTGGGATATTCTTAACTTTGAGGGTGTTTTGAATTTATAAACGGTTGGATTGAAAGATTTTGAATATAATTTAGGACAAGGGATTTTCATTTTTATTTCTTTTCTCATTTTGTTGACTTTCGTTGTATTGTGTTTTTTAATCATTGTGATATTCTCTACATTTAAGGGGTTTTTTAAAATTTCAAATCATTTTGATAGAAAAATGTTGAATTTAATTCAGTTTAAAAAATTTTCAATTTCTTTTCTCTTCTCATTTTCTTAACTTTCGTTGTATTGTATTGCCTTTTTTTTAAATAATTGGTTTATTCTCATCTTAGAGGGCGTTTTTAATTTATAATCATTTTGATTGAAAGATTTAAAGTTCTTTGTAATTTTTTCCTTAATAATTGGGATATTTTTACCTATAAGAGTGCTTTGAATTAATAATCAGTTTGACTGAAAGATGTTGAATGTAATTCAGTTTGAGGGATTTCTTCTTCTTCTTTTTTTTCATCGTACTGACTTTCGTTTTTTTCGTTTTTTTAGTAATTAGGATATTCTTACATTAACGAGTGTCTTGAGTTTATAATCATTTTGATTGAAAGATGTTAAATTTAGTTCAGTTTGAGGGATTCCCATTTTCTTTTCTAATCTCATTTTGTTGACTCTCTTTGTATTGTGTCTTTTTCTTAATAATAAGGATATTCCTACCTTTAAGGGTGTTTTGAATTTATAATCAGTTTTACTGAAAGATGTTGAATTTAATTCAGTTTGAGGGATTTCCATTTTCTTTTTCTTCTCATTTTATTGACTTTCTCTACATTATTTTTTTTCATAATTAGGATATTCATACTTTTAGAGGTGCTTTAAATTTATAACCATTTTGATTGAAAGATGTTGAATTTGATTCAGTTCGTGGAATTTCCATTTCCATGTCTGCCTGTGAACACAATAACTTTTGAAAGAATAAATCTATTGGATTGGCCTTTGGTACACTCTTTTCGTGTAGAAAACTGAAGGTCAAATTCGTTGGCCAGCCATTTTGGATGAAAATTCAAAAAGTTGGAGCATTTTCAAAATTTTTGAGACCACGATATGAAAAAAAGTCAAAAGGAGCAAAACGTTACTTTTTGTAAGCCCTACAAGACTGTCGTAACAACTTCTCGAATTCTTTCAAAAAATCGAAAATTCCAATTTTGAGCCAAATAACGCGAAATACGAAAAAAAGTTGAGATATCCAAATGGTTGCTTTTACGAAGACTCATAAGCTTTCTTTTGAACATTTTTTGGTAGGAGGCATAGTTTGTTTTTCAAGTATGGAAAGTGATATTGGAATATTTCAATTTTAATTTTTGAGCCAAATGACGCGAGATAAGAAAAAAAGTCATAAAATTTCTGCTTAACATTTCTTTATTAGGCCAATCGTTAATCATTTAGATAATTTTTCAATCGTCTTTTTAACTTTTTATTTGTATATGTGTTTTGAATTTATAATCTGTTCGAATGAAGGATGTTAAATGTAATTCAATTTGAGGGATTTCATCTTCTTTTTTTTCATTTTACTGACTTTCTTTTTTGTGTTTTTTTCTAGTAGTAAGGATATTCCTACCTTTAAGGGTGTTTTGAATTTATAATCATTTTGATTGAAAGATTTAAAGTTCAATTCAATTTGAGGGATTTCTATTTTCTTCTTTTTCATTTTATCCACTTTCTTCACATTGTTTTTTTAATACACCAGAGCTGCCATATAAGCCCATCCGGTTTGAAAATTCCTAGAACTGCTGGCCCACGCAATTTCTCAGCTCACGGGGCGAAAGACGGCGTTCAACCAAGCGTGAAACACCAGCAGCGTAAAGACAAAGGCGCAGTGCACGGGTTCTCACTTTCGTACTCACGTTCGGAGAATGCGTAATATTAGGAAATAGTTTACACGTCCCTGAGTGTTTACGTTGCGAGGAAGCCGGCTTAGGACCAAGGCCAGTGCGAATCAACTCCCGAAACTGTTCTTATATGGGAGCTCTAGTTTAATTAGGATATTCATACTTCTAAGGGTGCTTTGAATTTATAATAATTTTGATTGAAAGATGTTGACTTTAATTTAGTTCGCGGAATTTCCATTTTATTGACTATCTCTGTTGTTTTATTTTATAATTGGGATGTTTTCACCATCGAAGGTATTTTGAATTTAAAACCATTATTATTGAAAGATGTTAAATTTTATTCAGTTTAAGGGATTTCACTTTTTTTTCCTTTTCTCATTTTGTTGACTTTCTTTGTCTTATATTGACTTTCTTTTTAATAATTGGTTTATTCTTACCTTAAAGGGCATTTTGAATTCACAATCATTGTGATTGAAAAATATTGGGGATAATTCAGTTTGTGGGATTTCCATTTTTTTCCATTTTATTGACTTTCTTTGTAATTTCCTTCTTATTGATTGGGACGTTCTTACCTTTAAGGGTGTTATGAATTTATAATCAGTTTGACTGAAAGATGTTGAATTCAATTCAGTTACCTTTAAGGGTGTTTTGAACTAATAATGATTTTGATTGAAAGGTATTAAATTTAATTTAGTTTCAGGGATTTCCATTTTCTTTTATTTCTGATTTTGTTGACTTTCTTTTTCTTGTAATGTTTTTTTTTAATAATTGGTTTATTATCACCTTAAAGGGTGTTGCGAATTTATAATTATTGTGATTGAAAGATCTTGAGATTAATTCAGTTAGTGGGATTTCCATTTTTTCCCCATTTTATTGACTATGTCATTTTTTTTCTTGATGATTGGGATATTTTCACCTTCAAGGGTGTTCTGAATTTATAATCATTTTTATTTAATGATGTTAAATTTAATTCGGTTTGAAGAATTCCCATTTTCTTTTTTTTTCACTTTATTGACTTTCTTTGTAATGTATTGTCTTTTTTTTAATAATTGGTCTATTCTTACCTATAAGAGTGTTTTGAATTTAGAAACGTTTTGATTGAGTGAAATTAAATTTTATTCTGTTTGAAGGATTTCCATTTTCTCTTTTTTCTTATTTTTCGGACTTCCTTTTCATTTTTTTTTTTTTTTTTTTTTTTTTTTTTTTGAATAATTAGGATGTTCTTCCATTTAAGGGTGTTTTGAATTTATAATCAATTTAACTGAGAAATGTTTCATGTAATTCAGTTTGAGGGATTTTCACTTTTTTTCTTTTCAAACTTTGTTGACTTTCTTTGTATTGCTTTTTTTAATAATTAGGATATTCTTACGTTTGAGAGTATTTTGAATTTATAATCAGTTTAACTGAAAGACTTTGAATTTTATTGAGTTTGAGGTATTTGTTCTTTGTTCATTGTATTGACTTTCTTTTTTTTGTTAATAATTGGGATATTCTTACCTTTCCACATTCGGTGCAAAAGGACGGTATTCCTTGCTGTGTTATACGATATTCGTGCTTGTTGTGCATGGCAAGTTGGTCCTCGAAGAGGATTCTGTGTCCTGGAACTGGAGGACCTACTGGGAATTGCTGATGCTGCTGCTCTGTACCTTCCTTGTAACCAATATCGGTACCACCAACCACCTCCGGAACACACCAGGAACATGATTATCACCAAGAGCCTGCAGCGAAAAATTCTAAAATTAAACTTTGGAATAAGCAAAAAGAAAAAAAATGTTTCTACTTTTTAGCGATTATTTTGATCAAAAAGCGACAAATGGACCTCTTTTTACTATTATGAGCTCGATTTTGAATATATTTTTTAAACCATAAATTTTAGATGTGAACAATATTTTTTAAAACAATTCCAAGTTGAAGTGAGACTTGCCAGTAGTACCAAAGATGATAAATTTGGAAACCAGGGGATACACAGCAGCCGAAATTGCAGCAATATTCAGTTCTTGGGCATCTGAAACATTTTATTTTATTTTATTTATAATATTTAAGATTTTTGTAGTTTTACAAATAGGGTACGAAAAGAAAGGTTTTAGTTGAACATATGCATAATAAGGAAAAGAGGGGAAATAATTAGAAAATAGGGGGTTTTCAGAGAAAGAAAAGAAGGTAATGAAAGGCGGAATTCGATTTCAATTTTCTTCAAATACGAACATTTTTATTTTGAAGACGTTAATTATCCAATTTCGAATATGAATAATTTTCTATAAGATTGGCATCAAAATTCGCTGGCTTTTTTATCTTATTCATAAGCAAACTCGGAGATTGCGAAGGCTTATTTGAAGGACTTCTAAATCAAATATAATTCTTAGCTTATTAGATTAACTTCCAATTGAACAAACATTTCTATTGTTTTTATTATTTTTAAACTTGAAGGATTTCAACCTCAATTCTTTCCAATATTGTATTGGATTTTTATTTTTGTTGAAGTTATCTTTGTAAGTATGAACACCCATTATCGCCACAGTCTTACGGGGCATCAGGCCTTCGGGACTTCTCGGGCGTATCTATCGATCGTTTTACCTAATTACCTTCAGTACGTTGCCTAACCTCTTACGAGTCGGGTCACTCCTGTGTAATGTTACAATAAACCGTTCCATCTGTTCTACAATAAATAAGTGTTTCACTGTGTTCACCCTCTAACGTTAATAGGTTATGTGCCCAGTGACGTGCAAGTGAAAAACGGTGTTTAAAAAAAGAAAGTGAAAAATCTTAGTGTAAACTTATCGAAGTGACTGAAAAGTACGCGACACACTTCTCGGGAAAAGACGCCTTGTTCTGACAAAGACGCTTAAGGCGCACCTCTGATTCAAAATGAAGGCTTCGGTGAATATGCGTATCGAGTCGTTAAACAAAGATAACTACGACACGTGAAAGCTTCAAATGCGAGCTCTCCTCATAAAAAATGATGCGTGGGTCTACGTAAGCGGGGCTAGAGTCAAGCCTGAAGTCGAGTTGGGAGCCGACGGCGATCCAACTCAAGCTTCTACACGGGCGATTGAAGCATGGATCTCGGCTGATCCAAAGGCGACATCCGATATGATTCTGTCCATAAGCCCCTCAGAGCTCAGCAAATTCAAAATTGCAAGACATCACGAGAAGTATGGACAAAGCTGCAGTCCATCTACCAATGCACAGGACCAGCGAGAAAACTAACTCTACTCAAACAACTAATTTTACAAAAGATGCCGGAAGACGAGGACGTACGTGACCATATTCAACAATTTTTCGACGCTGTGGACGATTTACCGAAACCCGAAGTTTTGAAGGTAAAGATAATCGAAGAGACCGACGCGCGCAGAAGTAAAATCCGAGAAAGTGTTCAAGGCGCCAGGTACGCAAATGATTTTAAAGGCAAAAGACAGTTTCAAAAAAACTCTGGCTATTCAAACGCGCAGCCCTCAGAGGAGGGGGGAAACGGAAAATCAGGAAATCAGCCGTTCGAATACAAATGTTCCCGATGTAAAAAGCTGGGGCATAAGGCAAAGGACTGTAACTTCAAACGCCAAAACATGAAGCAGAACGCGAATACAGCAGAAGAGCTGTGTTACAAAGTGACCACCGGAGAATCATCTGATTCCCAATCAGCGTCAGCGTTAAAGGTGGGTGCAAGTGTGGACGAACGATTGTGGTGTTTAGACAGCGGATGCACTTCACACATGTACGGTCGCGAACAAAAATTCCAAAACTCACGCGCTTCGAATTATCCTTCCTTGAATCTCGCGAACAACGCTACCACTGACATTAAAGGAAAAGGTTATGTAAAAATCAATTTGTGTCAAAATAACGTTTTGAAAACAAGCTGGAAAACACTTTACTAGTGCCAGATTTGCGATCTGACTTAATGTCCGTAGGCAAGATCACAGATAACGGGTACGAAGTTCTGTTTCGAACGGACAACGCAATAGTGTTTGATGCCAATGGAAATGCCAAAATGTTCGCGGACAGAATTAACGGTCTCCATTACGTTCAAGAGAAAATGGAAAGTGCAGCAGCTATGACAAAAACTAACCTCTCAGATCTCGGAACGTGGCATCAGCGTTTAGGGCACCTCAACGAGAGGGACTTGAGAAAGCTCGTCAGGAGAGAAGACGTCGTGGGGATAAAGGTTCACCAAGACAGCAGGCTACCTACCTACGAAACGTGTCTGAGAGGAAAATTAACCAGCACCTCGTTTCCTAAGAAGTCTCTTCCGAGTGCTGAACTATTAGACACCGTTCACACAGATCTCTGCGGTCCCATGAGAAAAGAATCCATGGGAGAGGCAAAATATTTTGCTACGTTTATCGACGATTATACTGGTTGGGGAAAGGTACATTTTCTACAACACAAAAGTGACGTGCTATCAGCTTTCAAAAAATACAAAGCATCAGTCGAAAACAAAACCGGAAGAAAAATCAAAAACTTGCAGTCCGACAACGGGAAGGAATATTATAGCAAGGAATTCGACGACTATTTGGAATTTTGCGGAATAAAAAGGAGGCTGACAATTGCATACACGCCACAACAGAATGGAGTTGCGGAACGGAGGAACCGCACCTTGGTGGAGATGGCTAGGTGCATGCTGATCCAGGCAAACCTTTCACCTTCATTCTGGACAGAAGCAACTGCCACTGCGAATCACATCAGGAATCGATGTTCCTCTAGCAGGATTCAGGGCAGAGTTCCTTTCGAAATGTGTACGGGTAAGGTTACAGATATTTCCTATTTCAGAACTTTCGGCTGCAAAGCTTTCACACTCGACAAAAGACCTGGCAAGGGGAAGTTCGATGCTGGTTCCAAAAAAGCATCTTTGTAGGATATTCTGAAGAGGCGAACGCTTACAGGGTTTAGATGCCAGACGACAGAAAAATCCAAGCTTCACGCAACGTGTCGCTTCTGAAAGATTTTCAGAAAAATCGGAGAGTATGAAGACTTCGCCCCCAAAAATCTTGATAAAAAAGAGGTATTTTTAGAAGATGAGCCGAAAGAATCTGAAACTACTGAGATCTCTCGAATCTTTTCTCGACAGCAAGGATAAGTCTCAAGATAGAGGATAATCAATTTCAACAATCCGGAGATCGAGAGAGAAGCATCCCTGGAAATCGAAATTGCAGCCCAACCAGATGAAGGGAAAGTAATTCCTGAAAATCCTCTTATCGATGAGAGGGAAGGGTAACATGCCAGAATCGGTCCAGGTCGTCCAAGAATTATTAGGACTGGACAAAGGGAAAGACCTAGGAGGCAGTATCATCATATCTTCGAGAGGATCGACGAGGAAGGCGAAGATCAAGCTGATGAAGTGGCCAGGATTGCTGCTGAAGTTTCCATCAAGGACGCATTATCCGGAGAATACGCAGAAGATTAGAAACAAGCAATTCAGGACAAATTTGAATCGAGAATGATACATTCGAATTGCATAATCGCCCAGCCGATCGTAATGTGATTGGCTGCCATATGGTACTCAGGGACAAATACGGCGCCAACGGAGAGCTTCTGAGAAGAAAAGCTCGGCTTGTGGCTAGAGGGTTCACTCAACGCCCTGGAGCCGACTTCAACAAGACCTTCGCACCTGTAGCACGACTGAGCTCAATAAGGACTGTGATGGCTGTGGCTGTCGAACAAGATTTAATTATCCACCAACTGGACGTAGCCACGGCTTATCTAAATGGAAAATTAGATGAGAATATCTTCATGGAACTGCCTGCCTTCCTGGAGGAGATGCTGCCAAAGATGCTCAACTCGAAAGAATTCAAGAAGAAGACCAAGGAAGATATCATGAAAATGTTTCGAGAAATTAGAAAGGGAGACAAGGTCTTCAAACTTAAAATATCACTCTACTATCTCAAGCAAGCAGGCCGTCAGTGGCACAAAAGGCTGAACGAAGCAATGAAGAGCCTAGGACTAAAGACCCTGAAAGCCGACCCTTGTGTTTACACCGCCAAATCAGGAAAGGACCTGATGATCATCGTCGTTTATGTGGATGACATGTTAATGATTTCTAACAATGCTGACTGGATGCTAAAAATAAAACAGGACTTAGCGAAGATGTTCGAGATAACGGATCTGGGCGAAGAGAACTACTGCTTAGGAATGGAATTCACCCGAGAAGGATGAAAGCTTCAAATAACGCAAAAGTGGTACGCTGAGAATCTTCTAGAACGCTTTGGAATGAAAAATTCGAAACTTGTTCTAACTCCATTGAATCCAGGAATTAAACTCACCAAACTCGAATCAAACTCGAAAGAAGACATGGATTCATATCCATATCGTGAACTTATAGGATCACTTATGTATCTGGCTGTAGGGACACGCCCCGACATTGTGTTTGTCGTGAATTTTCTAAGTCAATTCAACACATGCTATAGTACACTAGGGAACATTGGACAGCTGGCAAAAGAGTTTTGCGTTATCTAAAGGTGACTCTGGACAGCGGAATCACGTTCTCGAAAAGCGGAAAGGATTTTGAAGGCATTATCCAGCACGGAGGCGGAGTACATGGCACTCATCGAGGCTGCCAAGGAATCTATCTATGTTCGTCGATTCATGAGCGAAGTCGGTTTACCAATGAAAGGACCAATGCTCATATACAATGATAACCAGGCTGCTCAAAAGCTAGCGAGGAATCATGTCTTCCACTCCAGGTCAAAACACATCGATAATCGGTATCATTTTGTTAGAGATGCTCTGAAAGAAGGCCACGTGGAGATAAAATACATGGCTTCCGAAAAAATACCTGCAGATGTGCTCACGAAAGGATTGACAGGATCAAAGCACGAGAGGCATCGATCAGCGTTGGGAATAAATCCCAATGGGCCGAACTGCCATACGACCACGGTTGAGGGAAAGTGTTGAAGTTATCTTTGTAAGTATGCACACCCGTGATCGCCATAGTCTCACGGGGCATCAGGCCTTCGGGACTTCTTGGGCGTATCTATCGATCGTTGTACCTTCAGTACGTTGCCTAACCTCTTACGTGTCGGGTCACTCCTGTGTAATGTTACAACAAACCGTTCCATCTGTTCTACAATAAATACGTGTTTCACTGTGTTCACCCTGTAATGTTAATAATATTGAAAAATTTTTGAAATTCCGAATTAAGTTTTATCAAATAGTGCAAATTTGTAACTTCAAATTCCATATTTCTTCCATATTTTATTCATCTGTAAACTAAAACAATCCAAACACTGAAAAATATTTCTTTGTTAAATTCCAAACTAATCACCTCAAACTACTTGCGTTTTGTGTTAATTTTAAATTAAATTGTGTCCAACTTGGCCAAATTACATTCTTTCCTTTTTAATGTTTATATTTTTTTTTAAATCCCAAACATGGAGAATTTGTTATTTCCAAATTAGATGACGTTGAAGAATTCCATTAATTTCTGAAAATTGAGCGTTTGCAAATTAGAGATTAGAGAAAATTTTTATTTGCTAAATTAATAACTTTTATTGTAATTATTCGTTTCATGCTGATTAACAGATTGATACCAAAAATTTAAAAAGAAAATACAATAATATTATAGAATTCATGATTTTTATCCGAAAAATGTATGAGAAAAATTTCGAATTTCCTTTAGATATAGTGAAATAGAGTCGATTTCAAAATTCGATTAAAAGAGAAAACGAAAGAAAAAGTTAAATATGGTGTAAGTTCTGTGAAAAATTAGGATACAGCTTAGAAAAATAGCAAATTTCAGATTGAAATAAATGTTCAGTCTAAAAATATTAGGATTTCCATACAATCAAAGTTTTTGGATTGAAACTACACTGAAAAAATTTACTTGATCCAAAGAAATGGGTTTTTTTTGTACCAAGGATTTGTTTAGTTGAGTAAATATTGTTTAGAGACAAAAATGTCATGCCATAATTTAAAGAAATCATTTATTTGCTGATATTTCTTCAATAAAAAAAAATATTTCTTTGCAATAAACGTGAAAATTTTCCTTATTTCAATGAAGTTGACTTTTTGAAGTGATAAATACTTATTTCAATTAAGTAATTCATCCATGTGTGAATTAAGTAATTTAGTTTCTTTGCGTAAATAAATATTTTTTCCAGATAAATAATTATTCATGGAATTTCAAGAAATATTTATCAGATGCTTAGAATTGACAAGGCTATTGCGAATAAATAATTATACGAATTAAAAAAAGTTTTTCTTCAATTAAATATAAATCCATTTCATTGGAAGATATCGTATATTGAATAAAGAATCTGCAATTAATAAATTACAACAAATATTTGTTCGAACGAAGGAAGCGCTTTATTGAAATAAATACATGTGCACTTCGTTAAAATACGTATTTTTCAAATTTACATTTTGGCACATTTGTTTCAATAATATATCTATTTCGATGCAGCACAATTTTGTTGAATCAAATATTCATGAAATCCGTTGGAAAAAACATTTATAGTTCATGCAAGAGAAATTAATCATTTCAAATAGATAATTCTTCCAGTAGTGCCGGACAAATGCCGCTAGGTGGACAGAGCATAATACCTCACAACAGAAAGATACTAATGTTTCCTTAGCGTCAATACTGACTATTTATTATAATTATTATTACATCGAATAATACTTTTGAACAAATGGTGGATTAAAATTTTTGTATTTTAACTATTCAAATTTTTTTCACAATGTTGGTGTTTTTTTGGTCCAATAAAATATTTGTTTGACCGTAAACTAGCTTATTCTGAACAATATATTGCATCTTAGGACCAAAAAAATATTTAAACCTATTGGAAACCTATTTTTCTTTTCAAATAAATATTTATTAAAATTTAGGGTCAGCTTCTCTGAAACAAGGAATCGCATCTTTCAATTAAAAATATATTTTACTTCAATCGATGGACATTAATTTGTTTGAAGGAAATATTTCCTTCATTTAAAATCACATTTGATGATAACAACTATCTAGTTTTTAAACACAAATCTCTTATTTCTTTCAACCAATAACAGCGTTCTTCCTATTAATTAATATATCATGGACAGAAATAATTATTGATTTGCTTCAATAATTTCATATTTTTGGGTTAGATAAAACCATTTCTTTGGATTGAGGAAATACATGATTGGACGTATTCAGTATGATAATTTATTTGAATCAAATAAATTTCCTTCAATTCAAATTTGTTAATGAATCTTAATGTAAATTAATTTCTTGAAAATAACTTACACATAGTATTTCGGTTCTCCCTGCATTTCAAAGGCACAGTATTTTGCTTCTGCCTGGAAATAAAATTGTGTTAAAATAAAAATAAAAATGACGATCATAATAAAATATTATTTCTATAAACTGTAGAATCCATTCAAATATTCAAACCTAATTATTGAATTAAACATATAATTATTATAAAAACTATCGCCAGCAGAATGATGCAACAAACAATTTAAAATAATACACACTTTTTTTAATCCCTCAAAAATTATCATTAGGAATTCAAAATTTTGTTAAATAACATCCCCTGAAGATTAAGATAATAAACTTTAACAATGCCTCCTTCATAATATAAAAAAAACAAAGAACAGAACAAAGAACAATAAAAAAACTATATAATATTTTTGAAATGAAAACGTACAAAAGCGTGCGAAAATGACACTTAACAATTCAATATCATTAATTTTAAAATTCTGTTGTAAATAATGAATTTGAGAAAGTATAAATTAAAAAATAACAAAGAGAAGCAAGGTCGCGGGAAGTGTCTCAGATCTAAGTCACCTACATAAACTAAATATTCGGAAATTCCGGCGAAAATCGCGAGTTTCCATTTTACGTCCCGCGGCATTTTCACCAGAAATATTTTCTCGCACTCGTTGGATCACAGATTATGCACTTTTCCGTTATATTTTGTCATGGCAGCAATCTCCTTCGGAACTGTCATGTGCGCACGCCATTACGAGCCATTTATTGATTTTCAAATTTCGGGTCTCGAAACTCGAGATGACGTCAAACAACCAAGATGGCTACCTTATCTAAGTAACCATATTTACCGTAAATCTTGCTTGAAACAAATGGGGGGTTGACATTTCAATTTAATTATCCTCGAATTTTAGCTAAAAATTCAGTATCTTTTGGTGCACTTCTTTGTATTCAGCGCTTATTATTTCTAGGAGTTTTGATTTTAGTTTAACTGAGCGCCTGACGGAGCAGACGACGGGCCTTCTACTTGGCATTCCATGTTCCAATATGGCGATCCAAGATGGCCATACACTGGTGCATAAACATTGACACCAAAATGTATGGGACTAAACATTATTTTTTAAATATCATCCTAAAAGCTAATTTCTCGCCATAAGTTTATTTGGAAATTAATTTTTGTTTTTCAAGGACCATTTCATGAAATAATGAAATTGGTGATTGTTTGTTTTATCGATTTTATTATTTCAAAAATTGTCCTTGAGAAATAAAAACTAATTTTCCAATCCACTTACAGTGAGAAATTGTTTCCTAAGAATATATTTAAAAAATAAATTCAGTCCTATGTATTTAGTGCCAATGTTTATGCACCAGTATTCGGCGCCATGTTGGTTTGACGTCACAACGTGAAATACCTAACTAAATTGGATTTGTGAAGCGCCAAATACGAGATGATTATGTATATTTTTTGTGAATATTACTTTCTAAGCGGAAACTTTATATAAAATCTGATGGCGCTAATAATCTGATATTCTTATTTGTATTTAAATGTTAGATAATTGTTGAGAAATTTAATCAGAAGTTTGGAAAGTACTTATTCAAGCACAAAACTTGTATAGTTGCGTATTTAATTAATTAAATATTCATAACAATTGTAAATTAAATTATTTACTATATCCTTGATGAAATATCAGTTTAAACTTGCTCCCAACAGAAATTATTCAAAAAAAAATTTCCACGGATAAACTTCCTTTGTTTTTAGGCATCCTTCATCCTTTTTTTTACTTTCACATCATCAGAGTATTCTACGAAAGGTCAGAAGAAGAAGATATCCTGCAAGCAGGGTGGCCGTTTTGATCAAGGAAAAAATTTCCCGGTTCGCAAAAACTTTTCACAGTCAATGAAATTAAAAAATTCGAACTCTTGAAGTTGAAAATATTTTTATTTGAAGTAATCAAAACTGAACTGCAAATTAAAGCACGCAAAGTGGACCTCTTTTGAATTTTAAATTCAAATGCTCAATAATTTATACGTATAAAATGGAAGCTTTCAACACTTTTTCATTTGAAATATTTTTAATTTCAAAGATTTCACGAAGATTCCAAAAGATTTCAGAGATCTCGCAAAGACTTCAAAGATTTCAAAAATTTTCAATAGACTTCACAACGATTTTATAACATTCACAAAAATTCCAAAGATTCCAAATGATTTTAAAGATTTCAGATCATTTTAAACATTAAATGATTTTAAAAATTTTACGAAAATTGCAAGAGATTTCAGAAAATTTCACAAAAATTTCATAAAGATTTCAAAGACTACGAAAGATTTCGCAAAGCTTTTTAAGATTTCAGAAAGATTTCAATAGATTGCAGAAGAGTTAACCAAGTTTTTAAATATTTCACAAAGACTTTATCGATTTCAAAAATTTCACAAAGATTTCAAAAGATTTCAAAACGTTTCACAAAGATTTCAAAAACTCCACAAAGATTTCAAAAATTTCAAAAGATTTTACAAAGTTTTTAAATATTTCACAAAGATTTTAATAACATAATGATTTCAAAGTTTCACAAAGATTTCAAATATTCCACACGATTTCAGAAGATTTCTAAGATTTCGCAAAGATTTTCAAGACTTTAGAAAGATTTCAAGATTTCAAAATATGAAGATATAAAAGATTTCGCAAAGATTTTGAAGATTTCAGTAAGATTTTAATAATTACTAAAAGTTTCGAAGTGTTTTAAAAGATTTTAAAGGTTTTGCAAAGATGTTAAAAATTACAGAAAGATTTCAAACATTTTGAGAGTTAACAAGGCATTTCAGAAGATTACAAAGATTTCATAATATTTTAGAAGATTTTGTAGATTTCGCAAAGATTTTAAGTATGTCAAAAAGATTTTAAAAGAGTTAACAAGGTTTTTAAATATTGTACAAAGATTTCAATGATCTCATAAGGATTTCAAGAATTACACATAGATTTCAAAAATTTCAAAGATTTCAAAGATTGCAAAATATAAGGAAATAAAATATTTCCCAGAGATTTTGAAGATTTAAGAAAGGTTTCATAGATTTCAAATATTTTAGAAGAGTTAACAAAGTTTTTAAATATTTCACAAAGATTCCAAAGAAACCAAATTTTAAAAATATTTCAATTGAATAATTTTAAATTAAATCCCGCTAAACTGCAAAATTTTGAATTAGAAACTTCTATAAAGTGAACAGTTCAAAAGTTTATGGATAAAAAATTTAAATCCACACTATCATTTTCAATGCTCTGAAATGAAGAATAAATCAATAAATTTGTAAGTATTCAAAATCATATCATCTTGAGCTCTCTTAAGTTAGAAACATTGAACGATTTTTTAAAACTTTACACTCTTCAAATTAGAAGTTGAGTTATTTTTATTTTGAGTCGCTTCAAATTAATGATTGTTCAATTATTATTTATAAATCAAAATTCAACTCTTTCACTTACAAATTGAAACTTTTTGAATGGAACAATCAAAATTGTAACTTTGAAAGTCTAAATTTAGCACTTTGAAATTTTAATGATTCAAGACTTTCCATTTCAAATAATCCAGTCTCAAATTGTTTAGTTTTGAATATTTGATTCATAATTGCTCATTTTAAGTGTACAGTCAAATATTACCAAATACTTTTTTAATTGTTTTTTTTTATTCAAAAAATTTGAAACTGAATGGGATAAAAATGGAATATTTTACACTGAAACAATATTTCAATAGGATTTGAAATTTAATAAAAGCGTTTAATTATGAATCAGTTAATTTGAAATTATTTGAAAATAGTTCATGAAGTTTCAATCGGATACTTACATTTGTTTAACTACATTCGGATTTAAACAGTTCACTTTTTATCGTCAAAACCTGTAAATTTTTAAATTTTGAACAGATTCAGAATCGTCTTGTGAAATCATTAATTAATTTATACTTATAAATGATCAACTTGAAAACGTTAATTATCACAAATTTTCAATTTCAAACGCCCTTAATTTTTAATTATTTAAAGCTGTATTTTAAAATTCTTTAAATTGAAAATGTACGCTTCAAAATGAAGACCTGAAATACTATTTTAGAAACACGCATCGTAAACTGAATGATTATATATATGAAAAAGTTGACAATTGAATGTAACATTAAAAAAATTTGAATCAAACTCATTTTGAATTGCATTATATCATATGACATAAAATTCGTGATATTACACGCGATTGGAAAGATGTTTCTTCTAAAAAAATTTGTAAAATTCTTGGTCAAAAAATAAATTCACTGTCATTTCCCGACCTCGAAAAATTCCTGGTTATTTCCCGCTTTTCCGGTCCAGCGGTCACCCAATGTAAGTTTTATATGGACTAAACCATTTTGTGTAATATGAAAGGAAGAATAAAAATATCATTCACTTCATTTATTGAAATAACATTTTTGATTCAACTTTCGTCAACTTTTTACAATGGTGATTATTATAACATAATTGAGCAATCACTATAATATACAATTGCGTTAATAAATTTATTCCTACACGTTTAGAAGTCTTCCGCATCTGCTTGTTACAAAAATTAAAATCGAGACTAAATTCTCGGCAATTGCACAACAATAAAATTAGAGGAATAAAGATAATATCTCCTCCAATGATTTTCACGACTTTGGTATATATTAATATTTACATAAGTGATTGACTTTCGGTTATTTACCAACGGCATATAGTCTAATGTATACAAAAATTGATTGTGGTAGGGTATTAAATTAAAATTATTTGGCCCTTTTCAAATTAATTTGTGCCTCTAAAAAAGTCCATGTGCTAATATCTGTTTGCAGAGATTTTTCCTTCAACGGAGAGTTTTTCAGGCTGTTTGGTTTGAACTCGCCATACCGATTTCGCTCCCCATATCACTATAATCAGTAGCTATGCATTTTCGGCACATTCTTCGGTACATCCTTCGGCAGAATGTCAAGATACTTTCTCTATATTTGTATAAGATTCCCAAGCAAAGCATACCGATGACAATTGTAACCAATGTCACAAAACTGTAATTAAACATGGTTGGTATAATAAATATTAAATGTCGCTGGATTCCGATGAATGAATATATGATTTTAAAGTAAATTATGGATAAAAACTCATGATACCCAAAGACCTATCTGAACGTATAAATTGCTTTTCATTCAAGTGTAAATTAAAATAAACAAGCAAGAAAAGCTTAAAACATGGACTCTTTTGCTTGTATTATTTTACTTCTATTATCATTTTCACATGTAATGTATATAATTTGACCCTATCGCACAAGGCACACCTATTTTTATTGATATCAAGCCTCATTTTTAGCAATTATAAGTTTAATGAAATCGGTAGGCAAAACTTATCAAAACTTATAAAGACGCAGAATTGCACTAAGATCGACATTAATTAACTACTTACATCCTTTTCAGATAAAATATAGCTAAAAAACATTCTGAAGTGCTATAGGAATCTTTAAACTATAAAAAATGTGTATTTCGAAACTAAAATTTTTTTGTCACCTGGTATAAACATTTCAAATCATTCATTATGGAGAATTTTCTTTTTATATTTTAAAATAAAGCCTGTACATATAATTCCTGGGGAAAAAATGTTTAGGGGCCATTTCAGATCATTAATTGTAATGAAGTTCTAAATTTTTGAATTCTAGGCCCGATAATATCGTCGAAAAACTTTTTTTGATTCATAAAATTTAGGGCTTATTCCTCAATAAATAATAAATACATTTTAGGGGTGTAAGAATGGTATGGCCTTCAATTTGTATTTTTAAAAAATCTTGAACTAAGAAAATTTATTTCCAGACCTAAAACGTCCTAGCGGAACCTCTACACAATTTTTCTTAATAAATTAAAATTTATGGCAGTATTTTTTTAACCAAAAGGAAGAAATTTAGGGGCTAGCCTTTGAAAAATTCAAATTTGATTGGACTCCTGCATATAATATGTATATTCCTTTCAAAAAGATGTTTTCTGTAGTAAACAAAATTGTAACAAACTTTCCAAGTTGTATTTTATACTTTATTGAGTGTTTAAATATAAATAAGCTAATCCTAGAAACGCAAAAACAAAGTGAAAATAATTCTTTCCTCTTCTATCAATAGGCATACACTTATAAATAATAGAAACAACAAAAACTTACAGCAAATCAAGCAAATTGATTTCATTGTTATTGCAACATACGTTGTCACCACAACAATGTTGATATTCCTTGCAAACTGAAAATTCGCAAAACGAGGCCGGCATTTTTGTAACTGTAATCATATTATAAACATTATAATCATTTACATAGATATACAATCTCTATAAAAAAAACATAAATGACAAAAAAAAATACTTTTCGTTTACAGCTGTTGCTAACCCCAAAATTCTTTAAAACCTAACTTCAGCGTTATTTACTACATCTAACGAATTTAAAATCTGCTTTGTCATGAAGCTGTAAAGTAATTCTTGCTCAAGAAATAAGTTTTATAGATAAAGACACATAAATTATTCTTAAAATAGTCAAGATTATGAATCATTTCACTGCGAATGTTGACCGCGTTGACAAACTTTTAAGTTTTTATGTTTGTATCATTGGACCATGGAGTTAATAGTAAAGAGATCAGATGACGGTACGCGTACTCAACCAATGGCAGCCAAGCTGAGGATTCTACAAGAGAAATAATTCGATTCCAGCCTGGTGGCCATTACATACGGTTTGGAGAAGGACGTCTGCTGGTAGGGGAGCTTTCGGGCCGCTAGGTAGCGCTAGCTGATCTAGTCAAAGTTCCGCGAAAGTTCAAATTGGATAAATGAAACATTGCCTTCTTTTATACAAATTAATGATTATATTTCATGGTTACTTATGCGAAGATATATTACTTGCAGCATCGCTACTTCATGCCAGATGGCGCCACATTTTACAGATAGATCGAAGGGAAAAAGCCCGCTCACCTCGTTCATCCCTGTACTACCATACCACCGAATTTCCTTTTGTTTCTTGGCGCCGAATGACGACGCAAGCAACAATGGATTTACGACAGTAGAAAGAAGAGAAATTGAAGTTTCTAGAAGAAGAGATAAATCGAGTATTTGCAGACTTAGCCGATTTAGACCAGGGGGTTTCTTCAGCAGGTCAAGACTTATACTTCGATGGTAATTTTTAAATTCTTTTCATTCGAGATTGTTTCTTTGTTTCAGAACTCACCATGCAAACTCATTTTTCTAAAAGTTGTGTTTTTTCTCTTGCCTCCGAAAGGGCCGAGCTTCAATCTAGAATTGTAGCCATGTGCCAAAAAATTTAGTGCCGATCTCCGACCTTTGAATCGGAGACAAGGGCCAAGCTATTTTCCTAATTAATAGGAAATCATGAATGTTTTCAGACATTTTGCAAAAAGAAGATTCCAAACTGGCGGACAAAGAGGGAGGATTGGAAGGTTCGGAGATGGATCACCAGGGTCAAATTAATCTAGAAGCCCCGAGCCTGAACGAAGAGATTTTGATGAACATACTCCCCGGAGCCCTAGCAAGGGATGAGCATTTCAAAGAGTACCAAAATTTAACAGGTGCAGCCTTATCTGCAGTGCCTACGGCCCTGAGCATGATTTTTAATGATGCAGAAGTACCCTTAGGCAGGGACTTGATATTAAAAAATTTATCTTCCTCAGTTAAGCTTCTATCAGACCTTTTTCACTCTTTGACACGAACAATAAAGACTTTCCTTCTAGCGAGGTACGAGGAAAAGATTTAAAAAATCCTTAAGAAAATTGAACCTACTAATTGGTTATTTGGGGATAACCTAAAGTTCGTTATCAATACCACGAAGGCTATGGAGAAAGTCTCCAAAGATTTGAAACCAAAAAACCCAATACCGTTTTAACAGAACCAAAAGACGAATTCGTTAAACTGGAAGAGCTCCCCCATCAAGAAGGCGGTGGATCGGGAGACTACAAATCCCACCAATCAAGACCAAACATCTCAAGAGCTTCCAACGGAACACACCCAGGCACAAGCCCAGAAACCCTATCCTGCGAGGAGGTACTGCATCTAGTCACAGCCCTAGCAGAGAAAGGTCGCTAGACGCTTGTTATACGTTCTTGCCAAAGCTCCAGTAAGGTGTGCGTGTACGTTTTTTGCCGTTTTTCTCGTGCGAAAAAATATTGTGTTTCAAATCACACATATTATCTGAAAAATGGCCCTGGCTCCCACAACTAAACAAAAAATTGCCATTGTCTTGAACGTGTCGAAAGTTGTGTTCCACTGGGGATTTATTCCTGCGGTTTTATACCTAGGTAAAATTTTGAGGTTATATTCATGTTGAGTTCTCTTACAATTTTATTTTGATATGAAAACGATGAAGATTTAATTAATTATTTTGTTACAGGGTTTAAAAAAGGAGCAGATCCTGGGATGCCACCACTTTCTATCATGAAGTAAGTACTTTGATAAAAATTATTCAATTTTTGTAGGCAATCAAAATAAATTGTAGAAATGTCTAGAAAAGTAGCTACAATTCTAATTGAAAGTTGTGCAGTTGAAGCACTTCAAATTTTAAATAAATTCTTCAATTTTGATACCTTTGTGTTTAAGTAAGCAATTTCGAACGTTTGTGAATTAATGCCCTAATAGCTTAATAGTTTTAAACAGAAATAAGAAATAACAAAAATAATAGAGTAACTTAGTGACAGAAAAGTAGCGAAAATAAAAAAAAAGTAGGATAGTTCGGAGCCTGCGATTAAAATTTTACGACTAATAAAAATTTATTTTTTCCAGCCTTTTATGGGCTTAACTTGGCAGCTGAATTCCATATTCTAAGAATGATCATCCTAACGCAAGGACATGGATAAATTGCTTCTACCTCTTTATTTAAATACTTGTAATATTTTAAAGCGCTGAGTAAATTTTAAGTTTCTGTTTAAATTGATGTGGTTACTAAAATTGTCCTTATTAATTTTATCTCTTCCCATTAGATATAGTCATTCATTTTGAAATTCCCGGCAGTATTCTGCAAATTCAAAATGGTGGATTACTCCACCTGAAATGTAGAAGGTGGCGCTTTATTTAATAATCTCGTTTCGGCGCACGTGGAGTATGTCTTCGCAAAAAAGTAGAAATTGTTATAAAAGGAGTCACAATACAGTGATAAAGTAATATATTCAGCTTGCGAAAAAAGTTTTATAAAAACTGTATCATATTTATTCATTACATTAACTCATTTGAAGGTAAGTTTCGAAGTTTTCCGTTTCCTAACCTCACTTTTTGTTTCTCCAGCTGCTCATGTTTCTACGCGTCATTCCAATAATAGGATTTGCAATAGTTTTAAGAATCTAACTATTGCGAAGCCTTTTTTAAGATTATAATTAGATTTTTTACTTCTCATTAAAGACTTTTGAAAAAATGGAAGTTTTCTTTGTTAATTTTTCTGGCTTAAAAAAATGGTCACATGCTCGTAAAAAAGAAACATTTTCGGGGGCTTTAATTTTTTAGATTTTTAAAGGGTTAGTGTTAGGTATAGTGAACAGTCTTTTTAGATAGATATTTTTTATAGATGTCTGTCGTTTCGTCGAGGGTCAGTAGTGTGGCCTCGATTTTGAAAACTCCTGGTTCTAGATCTTCACTTCTTAATCAACCAAAGCGAATTCGTTTCAAGCTTCCTGATGATCTTAAAAATGTTCTTCTAAATTTTGAAACTGATTCTTATTGCCAAAGGTATAAAGATTTGATATGCATATTGCGAGATTCAATTCTAAAGGTACGTTTCAAAATTATTTTTCAGGGTCATGTACTTTTTTTAGTTTTTAATTGTTTACTTTTGAAATGGTTAAAATATTTCAAACCATCTACAATCTCTTATCTGGCGGATTCAAGATTGGTTTCTAACAAAGTTTAATGTTTTGAAAAAATTTGCAAGCTTTCAAATCTATAATTATAATTTTCAAATTTGAACTAATGTTTAAAATCTCCTTTTGTGGTACATAATTTGGAAAACAATGTTTCCAGGACAATGAACTTCTTTCGTTATTAACTGATATACGACAATGTATATCCTTACTCGATGAAAGGCACAAATTATTAATCGAAGCTTTACTAAACATACCATGGACAACTCGAAGTTCAGAAGTAACTTCAGCCTACAAAAAATTTGTAGAAGATCTTATGTGTGTACATGTTTATCACTCAAAGTTTGTGATACAGAAACTAGTTCTAAGACTTAAACCGGGTAAATAAAAAGCAATCATTTTTCAAAAACACAATAATATTAATGATAAAAAGCATGATATTTATTTTTAATATTTTTGTTTAGCAAATGCATCAGATACTGAGTGGGAAGATGGAAAACCTAGGACTGAGGATGTACAAAGATTAAATCATGTTCACGATATTCTTCGAAAATTTTTGACAGTTATTCCTATGTAAGTATTGATTTTTCATTAATCTTGTTATTTGTTTGCTAGAACATAAAAGCGAGTGGAATAATAAAAAAAAATTATTTGCAATATTATAAATAGAAATTATACATTGATTATGAATTGTATTGGATTCTTACGATATTTTTTTTCTTGATTGAAATCTTACATGTCTGTTTTAGGTCCCAAGATCTTTTGTTGCAATTGTTAACATCAGCATATCCTCACACATCGGCTGGGACACATTCACACGAATTATACGTTTACGCTTTACTTCAAATTGTAGAATATGCACCTCACCTTCGGAGGAGTATATTGCATTTAATAGTGCATAGGTATGTATCCTAAATATAGCTTATTCCCATTAATTATTATTGCAGCTGAAAATCAAAAAGTTGACAATATCATGTCCCTGGAATATTATGCGCTTGTGTTTGGAGGAATAATTTTCTTAATTGTAGGGTTTTATTAAACGTAACTTCTCCAATAATACCTTATTTGCAAATTATTTTAACTGTACTACGTATCAAGGTGAATTGGATTAGATATGAGTAAATATGATCCGGTAACATGTCCCCAACTACCTTTTTTTCAAATTTATGTGGCGTTATATTTTTGAAAAAGAAAGTTTAAAATCTAATTGTTAAATACACATATTTTTCAAATTTAATTGCAGAATTATAAAATGAAGCTTTTTTCTTGTGTCCATTTGTAGTTTCAGAGTTATAATCACTTTTTAAATGTCCCCGCGTTTTTATGTACTCCTTCATCCCATATAATTTCCACTTTTATTTTCACCCTAATATTTTAGGGTAATTATAATTTATTTTTCGAAATTGGAAAATAAAATTTATATTTCAGGTTAGTAGAACTAGATGCGAATACTTCGCCTTCTGACATTCACACCCACGAAGAAGACGAAATGGATGAGGACAGCGAAATTGACGGTGCAATATTTAGTTTAGATGATTCCACAGAAAACAAACCTACACTTCAAAAGCGAAAACCAATGAAACATCCGACAGCTCGAACTCTCGACACCTGTATGGAGCAGATGTTTATATATATCCACCACTCATGTCACGTCGATGGGAAAATAGAAGTCAACCTTCTCAAGGATGTCTACAACGATCTCCTCCACATCTTCGAAGAACTTATTCTTCCAACTTGTGGACACCACGTTCAGTTTCTGCTCTTCTATGTCTGCAGCTTCAAGGTAGCAGTTGCTGAAGCATTTGTGAAATTCCTCTGGCAAAAAGTTTCAAACCCGAATGTGCCATACTTTTTAAGGCAGCAGGCAGTTGCTTACATCGTGAGCTTATTAGCGAGGGCTACGTTTATCCCTCTCAGTTTACTTCAAGGCGTCTTGTCTGAAATGGCGTCTTGGGTCCATTCTTACATTTGTTCCCAAGATATGATGGAATGTGCGAATAGCGACGTACGAGTTCATACTGTCTTTTTCGCCATTTGTCAAGGGATGTTTTACCTGATAGCGTTCAGACACAAGGATATCACGAATGGAAAGAAAAGTAAGTAAAAGTTCATCTACAAAATTGCAAGTAGAAATTCTGACAAATAAAAATTATATATAATATAGGGTGGCCGCTGGTCCGAGATATCGGAAAATGACCGGGAATTGTTTGAGACCGAGAAATAACGGTGAAATTATTTTTTGATCGAGAATTTTACAAATTTTTAGAAGAAAAATCTATCCAATCACTTGAATGAAATATCTCAAATTTCATATCACACGATATAATGCAATTCAAAATAAGTCCGATTTCAATTTTTCTTAATGTTACGTTCAGTTGTTAACATTTTAAATTATAAAATCATTCAGTTTACAATGCGTAATTCTTAAGTCTTTTACTATGAAAAATTTCCATTTTAGGTCTTCATTTTTAAGCGTAAATATAAATTAATTAATAATTTTACACGACGATTCTGAATCTGTTCAAAATTAAACAATTCACGAGTTTTGACGATAAAAATTGAACTGTTTCAATTCGAAAGCCTGGTTAGTTGAACAAATTCAAACATGCGTTTGAAACTTTATAAACTATTTTAAATTTTCAAATTAACAGCTTCATAATTAAACAATTATTAATTTAAACGACTTAACATTAAAATAATGTGAGTTCTAATGAAAAAATTTTTTAAGTTTAAAAAAAATCGTTAAATTTTTAATGTTTCTAACTTAAAATTTCTTGAGATGATATAATTTTGAACATTTACAAATTTATTGATTTATTCTTCATTTCAGAGCATTGAAAATTATTGCGTGGATTCATGTTTTTTAACTAGAAATCTTTGAACTATTCAATTTATAAACAATAAAAATTAAAAATCTTGCAGTTTAATGGCATTTAATTTTAAATTGTTCAATTAAAATATTTTTTAATCTTTCTGAAATTTTTGCAATTTTTTAACTCTTCTGAAATATTTTGAAATCTTCGTGAAAATTTTAAAACTTGTATGAGATCTTTGCAATCTTTGTCAATTTTTTAAAATCATTATGAAATCATTAAAATCTTTGTGAAATATTCAAAAACTTTGTTAACTCTTTCGAAATCTTTCTGAAATCTTTAAAATCTTTCCGAAATCTTTTCGAAATCATTGAAATCTTTGTGAATTTTTTTAAATCGTCTAAAATAGTTTGAAGTCTTTGTGAAATATTAAAAAACTTTGTTAACTTTTTTGAAATCTTTAAAATCTTTGCGAAATCTTTTAAGTCTTCTGAAATATTTTGGAATCATTGAAATCTGCGAAATCTTTGAAATCTTTAATGTTTTTGCGAAATCTTTGAAGTCATCTGAAATCTTTTGGAATCTTTGTGAAGTCTCTGAAATTTAAAATTGTTTAATTGAAAAGAATTGAAAGCTTCCATTTTATGCGTGTAAATTATTGAGCATTTGAATTAAAAATGTCTAAATTGAAAATTTTGTTTAGTTTCAATTTTGAAGCTTTAAAAGTCAAAAGAGTTCCACATTAAGTGCTTTAATTTGCTAGTGATAATTAGGTAAAATCAAAATTATGTCAAATGGTCATTCGGAAAAATAAAAATGATTTCAAATGGTAATTTGGAAATATACAAATTATATTGTAAATTATTTTTCGATCATGAGTTTCGGTAAAATAAGTATCAGGGGAAACTAACTTTTGGAAACATTCATGCGCCTCATTGAATTTTTGCCAGGCCTGCTTTAAATTATACCTGCATCATAAATAATCGTTTAAATATGATTTTTTTTTTCAGATTTGCTCTTTTTACAAGGTCTCAACCTGAACAAAATTGTGAGCTGCAGGCTGAATCCCTTGAAGGTTTGCCAGCCCGCTGTTGTCCAAAATTTCGCAGCAGTAACAAGAAAATACCAACTTGCTTATTGCTACACAGTTATAGAACACAACTCTCGAAATAATCTTCCCATCTACCACATGGGAAATGTTACAACGATTACTCTCGATCCGTTCTTCCCTTTTGATCCTTACCTATTGCACTGGAGTGAACATCGAATAAGTCCTCTCTATTACAGCAGTCAATGTATGACTTTGAATGTGGAAAGCCCGAAGAACATTCAGCACGAGGATGAAGACGATTTCATGGATGAATCCTTCTCTCCTGATTCTAGTTCTCATAGCTATGTAGACAAATTTTCTTATGGAACTTCACCGGGATTTATACAAACGTAAAATGTAATATTTCTTAATTTTTCGTAATAAAAGAGTATTAATGTCACTGAGTAGCCGTGTTTCAATTTACACGGGGGCTTCGCATTAATACTTACAATTAGAAAATAATCTCCTTTGTTGGAGTAGAGAAACTGAATACGTTATAGTATTCGATAATTTAAAATTATTAGGGTGGCCAGTGAACAGAGGAATTTATTGCCATCATCTTCAACTCAAAAGTTGTTGAAGTTAATGTTTCTTTAAAGAAAGTGTCCTTCTGATTATTTATGGGTTTGAATTAAATCTAATCAAATCATTATATTGGACCGTAAGACCGAAAAAAGCACCTTTGTTGAAATTTGATTTACGTGTAGTTTAGAGGCCAATTTGAAATCTTGGAGACTTGAATATAAAAAAAATTTAAAAATTTTCTCTTACTCTTCTTAGTTTGATGGCTATCGTATGGCATCAAACAGGAAGTTAAATGAAATTCTTGCGAAATAACTTTTAAATCTAATAACTCCTATTTAAAGGTTTTTCTGTTAAGTAAATATACATATTTTTTTAAAAATAAAAATAGAATAGAATTTTACTTATTTCCGAAGGGTCTCCATTCTTTATTTGCTTTTCGGGTATAAAATACATTAAAATTATCAGAAAAAAGTATTCTGTAAAGAAAAGTCGAGTGCAAGAATTTTCTGGTGGAAAATGCTTGAGGCTCACGTAAATTTATGTCGTCATAGACTGGCACACTCATTCACTGGCACATAAATTAAAATAATAAATAACTTTGGTTATGCACATCTTTTAGCGGATCCTTTCTAAAAAAGTATTTTGATATTTCGTTCACCCAAGTTTTTAATGGCCTTCCTGGTTCCACTAATTTCATTAACATTCCAATAGGATGTTGAATTATTCATACTGATTAGGATTTTTTTATAAGATTTATTAAAAATGAAAATTCTCGATACATTCATCTGGTATCAAAAACCGTCTTCATAATTCTCGCAGTTAGTTTTACTTATGTACATAAATTAGGAATATAAAAAATGGAATGAATCAAGTTTTGCAAGTCTTACACGGAGATTTCTTCTGAGATTTCCTTTTAGGTTCCTTTCATTTTTTCGGGATGTTTTATTTTTTATGATTTTAGACAAGAAGTTTATTTCAAAAAATATTTTTTTGAAGTCTGGCTTGGTGTAAAATTTGCTTATGAATGATGACGCAGCTTTCCTTTGGCTATAATGGTTCGAAGTATTGAGGTAGCTCATCTTGTTGGCGAATTAATGTTGCTAAAGCTCCTTCTAAATTTTCTGGCAAATGATCGAGAAGCATTCGTGGCATTACTGTCATTTCCATAAAATCTTCTGGCTGCGCCCATCGCATTTCGTATTTTCTCTCTTTACTCTTCCTGTGTTTGAAAACCAAAATTATTTTTGCATTTTTGAAAGTAATTGAATGCTTAGAAACTTAAATGCTGGCTTTTTCAATAATGATTTGAAATACGATTGATTTTTTTGTTTCACTTTCTCAGAAATCTGGATAATTTAAAATTTGGATGCTTTATAATGTAGGTGTTTTTAAATATTGCGATTTTCAAATTCGGGTGCTTATGATCTTGGATGCTTCAAGTTTTTGCATTCAAATTGAAATATTACCTGACGCTAACTTTTTATAAATGAAATTGAAATAAAAGAGCTTTGATAATTAGAATTTCCAAAACTTGAAAATATATTTACTTCTTTTTTTCTGTGGACGGAATTTTTAGCTTCACGACATGAAGTATTCTGCCAGCAGTAAATAATCTCACTTCAGAAAATCTTCTTCTCGTTACGTCTCGCTCCAAAATTCTCGTTTCCTTAAAAAAAAAGTAGTTATAAATTAGTTATTATTCGTCTCAAAATTAAAATTGTTCAATTGCGAAGAATTGAAATTTTTTATTCTTTGATTCTGAGCGTTACAAAGTAAAAAATTTACAGATTTACAGAATAATTTTAATTTTGATTAAAACTTTTTAAGGGACATTAATAGTTGAATAATTTTACATTTGAAGCGTTCCAAACCGAATAATTTTAATTTTAAATATTTAAATCAGGACAATTACAAGTATAGATTGTTGAAAGTTGATTCATTTCTGAATTAATTAAATAAATGAATCATTTTTAATTGAACCCTTCACATTATTTTCAATTGGAAGATTTAATAGATAAATAATTTTAAATTACAAATTAAAAGCGTTTATTGAAACTTATAAAATTAAATAATTAAAAATTAATAGTATTTTAAATTCAAAAATTTTGAATGGAGTCCTTGAAGTTTAATGTGTATATATATATATATATATATATATATATATATATATATATATATATATA
>JAUMHM010000085.1:25355101-25370381 GCA_032362435.1 Melikaiella ostensackeni
AAAATTCAAGTATTTGGTTCAAAATTTATGTATTTTGTTGAAAAGTCGTCTTTTTTAATAGAAAATTAATGTTCCTGGTTGAATTCAAATATTTTGTTGAAAATTCGTCTTTCTTGGCTGGATTCAAATATTTTGGATATAAAATTGAAATATTTTTGGTTGAAATATCAACTATCACATTTTTCGTTGAGAATTCATCTATTTTAGTCGAAAATTCGACTATTTGGTTGAAAATGTATGTATTTTGTTCAAAACTCATTTCTTTTGGTTGAAATTGAAACTAGTTTGTTAAAAATTCATTTTTTAAGTTGAAAATTCGTCACTCAATTTGGAAATTTATATTTTGGTTGAAAATTTAAATATTTTGTACAAAATTCGTTTTTGTTGAAAATGTATGTATTTTGTTATAAATTCGTCTTCTTGGCCTTAAAAATTCTTTCTGCTAATCACAAAAATCATTCTTTTTGTCTTATTAATTACTGAAAACTGTTATCTGCGCTCAGGATGTATCAAAAAGTTTTCAATTTCTTATTTTTTTATTTCAATTTATCTAGTAGAAACTTCTTCGGGTTGATGAATTTTATCGATTGGTAACCCAAAGGTTAATTACGCGTAATTAACTGCTCCAGAGAGTAAACGTTACCAAGAGGTCTAGCGACTACTGATTGCAAGCTCACGGGCTCTGAAAAGCAGAACAGATCGAGTATTTTGCAAATGTGCATCGTTGAAAATCTCTACACTAATCTGAACATAAATTTAATCCATAAATTGGGTGGCCGCTGAACCGGGAATTGAGCGGGAATTTTTTGAGACCGGGAAAAACCGGAAAATGACAGTGGGTTTTTTTTTACCGAGAATCTTTACAAGCTTTTAGGAGAAAAATGTATTCAATACTCGAAAGTAATGAAACTCGAAATATCACAAATTTCATATCACATGATATAATGCAATTTAAAATAAGTTTAATTTCAACTCTTTTAAAATGTTAAGTCCGATTGTTAACTTTTTCAATTATGAAATCATTCAGTTTACAATACGTAATTCTAAAATATTTCAGTTTAAAAATTTTTCATTTCAGGTTTTAAGTTCATCAACTGTAAATATTCATTAATTAATTTCTTTTTAAACTGAACTGTAGTTCGAGTATTGAAAATTGAAAAATAATTGATTTTACAAGACGATTCTGAATCGGTTCAAAATTAAATAATTAACAGATTTTAACGTTGAAAATTGAACTTTTTTAATTCGAAAGCCTTAGTAGTTAAGTAAAGGTAAACATCCGATTGAAATTTTATAAACTTTTTTCAATTTTCAAATAATTTCAGATTAATAGATTCATAATTTTAATAAATTTAATTCAATTTTAATTAAATTAATTAATTAATTATATATTATATTATATATTATATTATATATATATTTTTTTTTAAATAAATTTAATACATTTAATTATAATTTAATTTTCATAATAATTGAAATCAAATAGTAATAACTGAATTATTTGGAATACAAAACCTTTAATTTTAATTTTGAACGTTATAATTTTACTTGTTCCATTTAAAAATGTTTAATTTGTGAGTGAAAGTGTTGAATTTTGATGCATAAATAACAAATGAACAACTATCAATTTGAAAGACTTAAAATTAAAATAATTCCATTTTAAACGATTTATGTATTAAAAAAACCTATGAATTTCACAATTCTAATTTAAGAAGGTAGGGAAGAAATTTCGGTATTTAATTTTTTTCAGAATTTGAAGAGGAACTTGTTTGTCTTCTACATTTTTATTGAGTCGAAGGCGGGCAAACTTTGTATTTTCAACATTTTTATTGAGTTTGAAACGACGAAATTTTAGTTTTTAATTTTTATTGAATTGGCAGAGGGACAATTTATACTTTTAAGATTTTTATCGATTTGAAAAGGTGGAAATTTTTGAATTCAATATTTTATGAATTGCAAAAAGAATCATTTTTTCTTTTTAAGATCTTTGTCGAGTTGGAAGGGACAAAATTAAGTTTTTTATTTTCAATATTTTCTGAAATGGAATGGGAACATTTTTTATTAATAGAATTTTTATCGCGTTGGATGGGAAGAAATTTTGGTTTTCAAGTTCTTCTAATTAGAATAAAATTTTTTATTTTGTTGTTTAAGGGCATTTAATAAAAAAAATTTCATTTGAAATTTTTGGGAAGCTTTGTGAAATCTTTAAAATCTTTGCGAAATCTTTGAAATCTTCTGAAATATTTTGAAATCTTCTGAGATCTTTATGAAATTTTTGAAATCTATATGAAATCATTGAAATCTTTATGAAATATTCAAAAAGTTTGTTGAATCTTTCGAAATCTTCTGAAATCTTTGTCAAAATTTTGAAATCTTTATGAAATCATTGAAATCTTTGTGAAATATTAAAATTGTGTTAACTCTCTTGAAATCTTTGAAATCTTTAAAGTCTTTGCGAAATCTTTAAAATCTTTTCACGTCTTTTGGAATTGTTGAAATCTTTGTAAAATATTAAAAACCTTTGTTAACTCCTTTGAAATCTTTGAAATGTTCTTTTGTTTTTGTCATTTTTATTGATTTTGAAGGTAGGAAATTTTGGTTATTAATTGTTTTTCTGAATTGGAAGAGGCCTTTTTTCGTTTTAAGATTTTTATTTAGTGGCCGGGGGGGGGGGCAAATTTGATATTATTAACATTCAGATGAAAGGGGGGAACTTTTTATTTTCACTTTTGTACTTAATAAGAAGAGGGACATGTTTCATTTTTAACATTTTTCTTAAAGTGAGTTGGAAGCGAGGATTAGTTTTAATTTAGATCACTGAAAATGATAACCTGGATTTATATTTTTTAACCAGAAATCTTTGAACTGCTCAATTAATAAAAGTTTAGAATTCAAAATTTTGCAGTTTAGTGTCATTAAATTTAAAATTGTTCAATTGAAATGTGTTAAAAGCTTCCATTTTGTACGTGTAAATTATTGAACATTCGAATTAAAAATTTCTGTATAAACCATGTTTTAAGCTTTAATTTTAAAAGTTCAAAATTCAAAAGAGTTCCACTTCAACTACTTGAATGTGTAGTTCAGTTTTTATTACTTAAAATGAAAAAAAACAATTTTAAAAGTTCGAATTTTTTAATTTCAATGACCGTGAAAAATTTTGGTGAACAGGGAAAAAACGGGAAACGACCGGGAATTTCTATCTTCGATTAAAACGGCCACATCCAATCAAATCTTTTCAACGTACATCACTTGGTTTAAAATATTTCGAATTTGAAATTATTCAGTTTTGAAAGCTTGAATGAAAACCTTGGATGCCCGGGAATTTTTTGTTTTAATCGCCTATAATTTTTTTTTCGGAGATTTAAGTACACTCCCTATTATTTATAAGTATTAAATAATATAATTTAATTTAAATCCGAAATTGAATTGTTTACTGTTTGTCTTATAGCAGCGGCTTCGACTAGCAAAGGCAATTGGCCGGGTATTGAATTGATCGTGTTGCCATTTCTCCACGTTCTATTGAGATCTCTGTCAGGAACGCCAAATAGAATGTATCCAAATCCATTCAGTACTACTCTATACTGTAATAAAAATGTATAAAATATGAATTGTGATGTATACGTTTATAAAAATAAATAAGTTTATAAAATAAATAAATAATAAGTTTATAAAATAGTAATAAAATAAATTAAGAAAATAGCACCTTCGGTAGTCGGCAAGCTTGCAGAGTAATAAGTAAAGAAGTTCTAAAATTTTCTATACTATCGACACTCAACCTCATCACAAAATCATCACCGAGGCCTATCGTTAGTACAAATTCTTCTGTTACTTTGGCAGCTTCTCTGCTAAGCAAGCCAGCTGTAAATCATTTTTATGATTATAACAATATTTGAATATTTAATTAAGTTTAATTTCAGATTTGAATTTAATCACTTTATGAAAAATGGAAAATTACCTGGTGTTGAGAATGCATAAACTCTTAAACTTGGATATTTTGGACGGAGCAACAAACCTAGTAAAACTGATAATCCAGCTCCTAAGCTGTGTCCTTTAAAGAAGGAAAAAAATATTCCAGAGGCATTCAAAATGAGAATTATAATTGAAAAATTATATTTGCGTATGGATTTAAATTTAGTTTTGTAAACTATTCTCACCTGTTAATGTTAGATTGTAAGAGGGATATTTTTCAAAGGCGTTTTCCAAAACTTTGTACTGATTTAGCTGGTTTAAAAGCAACTTTGCTCCGATTATCATTCCTCTGTGAGCCTGAAATAAAACATGAAAGGCAAAGGTAAAATTTTTTAGAATTATTTTTTGGAATCAGGAAGCAGTACAATGAAGACCTTTAAAAATTCAGGGTGGCCGCTGGACGGAGAAACCGGGAATTTTTTGAGACCTAGAAAAACCGGGGAATGACAGTGAATTTAGTTTGAAATTGAGAATTGTTGGAAAAAAACTTTTTTAAGTCGACCATGTTTAAATATAAATTAATTAATGATTTTACAATATGATTATGAATCTGTTCAGAATTAAGCAATTTACAGGTTCTGAGGATAAAAATTTAACTGTTTCAATTCTAAAGCCTTAGTAGTTGAACAAATGTAAACGTCTGATTGAAACTTTGTAAACTGTTTACAATTTTCAAATAATTTCAAAACAAAAGATTCATAATTAAACGCTCTAATTCAATTTTAAATCCTATTGAAATATTGTTTTAGTCTTAAATATTCTATTTTTAAACCATTCATTTTGAAATTTTTTAATAAAAAAAAGAAGAATTTTTTAAATATTTAGCAGTATTTGATGGTTAATTCAAAATTAGCAATTACAAATCAAGTATTTAAAATTAAACAATTTGAATCAGAACTGTTTAAAATAGGAAGCCTTGAATCGTAAAAATTTCAGAGTGCTACATTTAGACTTTGAACTTACAATTTTAATTGTTCCATTCAACAAATTTTTATTTTGTAAGTGAAAGTGTTGAATTTTGATTTATAAATGAGAATTGAACAATTGTAAATAAAACGACTTGAAATAAAAATAATTTAACTTCTAATTTAAAAATTGATGAGTTCAAAAAAAAATTGTTCAATTTTTAATGTTTCTAACTCATAATTACTTGAGATGATATAATTTTGAACATTAACAAATTTATTGATTTACTCTTCATTTCTAGAGCATTGATTATTATAATTGTGTGGATTTATATTTTTCAACCAGAAATCTTTAAACTGTTACATTTATTAAAGTTTAAAATTTCAAATTTTGCATTTTAACGACATTTAATTTAAAAATCTTCCATTGAAATATTTTCAAATCTTTTGGAATCTTTGAAATCTCTTGAAATATTTTGAAATCTTTGAAATCTTCTGAAACCTTTGTGAAATTTTTGAAATCTTTGAAATGTTTAAAATCTTTGCGAAATCTTTAAAATCTTCTGAAATATTTTGAAATCTTTTGGAATCATTGAAATCTTTGTGAAATATTTAAAAACTTTGTTACCTCCTTTTGAAATCTTCTGAAATCTTTTGGAATCTTTGTATAATATTTAAAAACTTTGTTAACTGTTTTGAAATCTTTGAAATGTTCGACATCTTCTGAAATACTTTGAAATCTTTTGGAATCATTAAAATATTCATAAACTTTGTTAAATCTTTCGAAATCTATTGAAATCTTCTGAAATATTTAGAAATCTTTGTGAAATTTTTGAAATCTTATGAAATATTTTGAGATCTTTGTGAAATATTAAAAAACTTTGTTAAATCTTTTGAAGTCTATTGAAATCTTCTGAAATCTATTGAAATCTTTTGAAATCTTTTAAAACCTTTGTGAAATATTTAAAAACTTTTGTTAACTGTTTTGAAATCTTTAAAATGTTTAAAATCTTCTGAAATACTTTGAAATCTTTTGGAATCATCGAAATATTTAAAAACTTTGGTAAATCTTTTGAAATCTATTGAAATCTTTTGGAATCTTTGTGAAATTTTTAAAAACTTTGTTAATTGTTTTGAAATCTTTAAAATTTTTGCGAAATCTCTTAAATCTTCTGGAATCTTTCGGAATCCTTGGAATATTTTGGAATCATTGAAATCTTCGTGAAATATTTAAAAACTTTGTTAACTCTTTTGAAATCTTTGAAGTCTTTGCGAAATCTTCAAAATATTTGAAACCTTTGCCAAATCTTTGAAATCTTTTGAAATCTTTTGGAATATTTGTGAAATTTGAAATATAAAATTTTTCAATTGAAAAGTGTATCTTATTTTATATGTCTAAATTATAAAGTACTTGAATTAAAAATTTCTAAATTAAAAATTTGTTTAGTTTCAGTTTTGAAACTTTAAAACTCAAAACAGTTCCACTTTAAGCGCTTTCATTTGCAGTTCAGTTTTGATTGCTACAAATAAAAATATTTTCAGCTTTGAGAGTTCAAATTTTTTAATTCCAACGACCGTGAAAAATTGTTGCGAATCGGGAAAAAACCGGGAAAAAATCGGCAAATGACCGGGAATTTTCCCTCGATTAAAACAGCCACTCTGATATTGAATGTTTTTAAAACATTCTTTCAGAAAATCATTCACAAAAAAATTATTCTTAAAACTGAAAAGGGGTTTTCAAAAAACTAGAAATATTAAAATATATTAATATTAATCATTATATTATATTAATATCAAAATATCAAATAATGGGAATTTTAAATTCTCAGTTACAATTTTTATTTCAATGACAAGATATTTGTAAACAAAGGTGGATCAATATTAAATAATGAAATTTTTTTATTGATTACGACGTTAATTGTAGTTCATCACGTGTAATTTTAACTTACCATACTACCAGGTGGAAGACCTTCAATTTCAAAAGTGTCTGAAGCGGCAGCAATGTCGGTAATTATATCCCTTAATGATAATGATCCTCGGATGACTATCACAATACTTGCTGTTTTCTGATCAGCTATCACGCAAAATGGTATCTGTTGAAATGACATATTCACATATTTAATTTCAAATGAATTATCAATATTTGTTTAATTTTTTCAAACTTATAATTAAAACAAACAAAAAAATTCAATCTTGCAAATGACAAATAATTTAACTAATATATCTATTTCTTGTTCTAAACCATATTGTCTAGAAATATTAACATTAGTGATTTTATACCTCACATAGGTGATTTCTGAAGGATGCGAATAAAATATCATCTTCAGATAAGTTGGAGAGATATTTAATACCAGAAAGGTTGCACAGGCAACAGTTGTCTTCCAAAACAACATTGCGTTTTCTCCTACAAAAAAGAAGAAAATATTTTTTTTTAAGTTTGATTTTAAAAACGGAGGCATCAGTTGAATATCAGAAAATTGGAATTTTGAGATTTTGGGGGCATTAACGTAATGTTTGGTATTCATAGATTTTTTAAGTAAATACTATTTTCAGGGTGGCCGCTGGACCGGGAAACTGGGAAATGACCGGGAATTTTTTGAGACTGGAAAACCGGGAAATGAAACTAAATTAATTTTTTTACCGGAAATTTTACAAATTTATAGAAGGAAAATCTACCCAATCACTTGTGAGATATCACATGATATATATGTAATTTAAAATAAGTTCGATTTCATTTTTTTAAATGTTAAGTTCAGTTTTTATCCTTTTCAATTATGAAATTATTCATATTGTATGCGTAATTCTAAAATCTATTACTTTAAAAATATCTCATCTTAGGTCTTCATTTTTAAGCGTATATTTTCAATTCAAAGAATTTTAAAATGCAGTTTCGAGGACTTGACCAATTAAAAATTAAAAGCGGCTCAAATTAACAATTTTTGATAAAGAATGTTTTAAATTGATCAACTGTTAATATAAATTAAATAATGATTTTTGAAATTGAATTGTATTTGGAGTATTGAAAATTGAACAATAATTTATTTCACAAAGCGATCCTGAATCTGTTCACAGTTAAACAATTTACAGACTTTAATATTGAAAATTGAACTGTTTCAATTCGAAAGTCTTAGTAGTTAAATAAATGCAAAAGTCGGATTGAAATTTCATAAACTATTTTAATTTTCAAATGATTTCAAATTAATAGATTCATAATTAAATTTTTTTATTCAATTTCAAATCCTATTTAAATATTGTTTCAGTCTCAAATATTTCATTTTCAACCCATTCAATTTTAAATTTCTGAATAAAAAAAATAACAATTTTTTAATATTTAGCAATATTTGACTGTTCACTCAAAATGAGCAATTATAAATCAAATATTCAAAACTAAATTATTTGAACTAGAAAACCTTGAATCGCTAAAATTTAATAATGCTAACTTTAAACCTTGAACGTTACAATTTTGATTGTTTCATTTTAAAAATTTTCAATTTGTAAGTGAAAGTATTGAATTTTTATGAATAAATAACAAATGAACAATTATCAATTTGAAACGACTTAAAGTTAAAATAATTCGACTTTAAGGGATTTATGTCTATAAAAACGTTTGAATTTTACAATTGTAATTTTTGGAGAAAGGGAAAATATTTCGGTATTTAACTATTTTCTGAATTGAAAGAGGAACCTTTTTGTTTTCTACATTCTTGAAGAACTGAAGGAGTGAAAATTTGCTGTTCCTAACGCTCCTATTGAGTTTGAAACGAGTAAATTTTGGTTTTTAATTTTTGTCGAATTGACGGAGGAACATTTTATATTTTTAAGATTTTTGTCGAATTGGAAAGGAGGAAATTTTTGTTTTCAATATTTTATGAATTGGAAGAAGAATTTTTTATTTATAAGATTTTTATAGAGTTGGAAGGGACGTAATTTTTCTTCTGAATTGAAAGAGACCATTTCTTCCTTGTAACATTTTTCTTGAGTTGAAACATAGGAAATTGTGGTTTTGAATTTTTTCTGATTTGGAAGAGGGACATAATTTAGAAAGATTTTTTAGCGGAAATTTTGGTTTTAATTTTTTCTGATATGGAAGAGGAATACTTTTTAATTTTTAGGTTTTTTTCCAGTTGGAAGGGATTAATCGGTTTTGAATTGAAAGAGGCGTTCTTTTCCTTTTAATATTTTCATGGTGTTGAAGGGGGGAACTTTGTATTTTCAATCTTTTTCCTGAATTGGAAGAGGGAAATGTTTTATTTTGAACATTTTTATTGGGTCGGAATGGAGGAAGTTTTAGTAATT
Organism: Melikaiella ostensackeni; assembly: GCA_032362435.1. Classification (NCBI taxonomy): domain Eukaryota; kingdom Metazoa; phylum Arthropoda; class Insecta; order Hymenoptera; family Cynipidae; genus Melikaiella; species Melikaiella ostensackeni. The sequence goes on from JAUMHM010000085.1 coordinate 25,364,272, forward strand.
TGTTTTTCTGAATTGGAAGAGGCGATTTTTTCATTTTTAACATTTTTATTAATGTGAGTTTAGAGGAAGGATTAGTTTTCATTTAGAGCATTAAAAATGATAGCCTGGATTTATATTTTTCAAGCAGAAATGTTTGAACCGTTCAATTTATAAAAGTTTAAAATGAAAAACTTTGCAGGTTAAATGCATTTAATTTAAAATTGTTCGATTGAAAATTAATGATAGCTTTCATTTTATCCGTCTAAATTATTTAGCGTTTGATTTAAAAATTTCTGAATTGAAAATTTTTCAATCTTTAATTTTAGAACTTTAAAATTCAGAAAAACCAGGAGCTTTTTTCTTCGATCAAAACGGCCGCCCCGTATTTTATTTCTAAGGTTTGATACTAGACGCTGAAGAGGCTTAAAAAAAGTTATATCCTTCCAAATTTGGCATTAGGATATTTTTGTTCACCGTTGACTTTGGAGGTTTTAGAAATGCAGATATACTTCAAAATATAATATATTAGGGTGGAGCGAAAAAATGTTGTTTTTTTTCAAATTCAGTGGGGGTCCAAAAGTTGTACTTTGGTACCCGGATCCCCCACAAAAAGTTGCAGATAAAAAGAAGTATATCTTATGCTCGTACATCCACGATAAAACTCAAGATAATGAATAGTAGCGAATTTTTAGTTATTTTGGTACGAAATCAATTTTTTAATTGATGAAAAGGGTTCTTGAAATTAGTATTTACAACTATAATTACCCTCCGAAAATTATGCAGCAAACTATGCAGGAAAAAGAAGAAAAACCACGAGAGATAAATCTTTAACCAAAGAACATGAATTTTCAACCCCAAAAGACAAATTTTCTAGAAGAAAGTTGAATTTTTAACCTTAAAAATTTGAATTTACAAGAAAAAATATTAAATTTCAATTAATAGATTAATTTTATTATTATTATTTTATTATTATTATATATATATATAATTATTATTATATTGTATTATTTAATTAAAAAATTAATAATATTATAAAAATATTAAATATTCAAGCAAGAAAGTTGAATCTTTAACAAAAAAGGTGACTTTTTCAACACAAGAGATTGAATTTTAACAAGATAGATCATTTTCAATCAAGAAAGATGAATATTTCACGAAATAGTTGAATTTCAAAAAATTGTAACCAAACAGTTTTTTTTACCAAACCAAATAGTTGAACCTTCAAGCAAAATAGATGACATTTTTTTAGAAGACTGTCGAATTTTCAGCCTGAAATGTTAAATTCTCAACCAAGAAAGATGAATTTTTAACCAATAATAATGACTTTTTTTTTTTAGAAAACAGTTGACTTTTAGACCCGAAAAGAGGAATTTCCAACAAAAAAGATCATTTTCAGCCAAGAAAGGTGAATTTTAAATCAAGGAAGTTGAATTTTCAACCAAAGAATTGAATTCATGAAAAAGAAAAAATAATTTTCAACCAAAAAGTTGTATTTACAACAAAATAATTGAACATTCAAACAAAGAGATTGAACATCAACCAAAAACAGTTGCATTTTCAAAAAAGTAGTTGAATTTTCAGGACAAAAAATGAATCTTCTAGAAGATAGTTGAATTTTCAACCTTAAAAGTGAAATTATCAATAAGAAAGTTATTTTCAACCGAGAAGGAGGATTTTTTTTTACCAAAAATGATGACCTTTCTACCCAGAAAGATTATTTTTAACGAAATAGTTGAATTTTGAACATAGAAAGATGAATTTTCAACCAATTGGTGGAATTTGTAAACAAAGAGGTTAAACTTCAACCAAAAACTGTTGCATTTTCAAGCATATACTCAAATTTTCAAGAAAAGTCAAATTTTTTAGAAGACACTTGCATTTTTAAGTTGAAAAGTTGAATCCTCAATCAAGAGAGATGAATTTTCAACCAAAAAAGATTATTTTATAACCAAATAGTTGAATTCTCAACCTACAAAGATGAATTTTCAAGCGAATAGTTGAATTTTGACAAAAAAAAAAAATTCAAACAGTTGCATTTACAACCAAATAGTTGAATTTTCAACCTAAAAAGTGGAATTATGAAAAAATATATTTTTATAGAGCCAAAAAAGATGAATTTTTTTACCAAAAAGATGACTTTTCTACCCGAAAAGATGAATCTTCAACAAAAAAGATAACTTTTAACCAAGAAAGATGAATTTTCAACAAATACTTGAGTTTGCAAAAAAAGTTTAACCAAAAAGAGTTGCATTTTTAAACAAATAGTTGAAGTTTCAAGGCAAGAAGATGAATGTTTTAGAGGACAGTTGAATTTTCATCCTGAAAAGTTGTATTTTCAAAAAAAAAGATAATTTTTCTACTAGAAAAGATGAATTTTCAACCCAAAAAAAGGAATTTGCAACAAAAAAGTTGAGTTTTCAAGCTAAAAAGTCAAATATTCAAAAAAACAGTTGATTTTCAAACCCGAAGATTTGAATTTTCAATCATTATTTCCCGAGTAAAATAGTCAAAACATGAGATATATTTATTTTTCTCTGTATCTTTTTGTGGGAGATCTGGGTACCAAACTCCAAAAAAACTGGAACTTTTTTTTTGAAAATCCGGTATTTTTCAGAATAATTGAAAATCCGGAAAAAATGAGAAAACTCAAAAATTAACAAAGTGACGGCCATTTTTCTGAAAATCGAAATTTTGGTTTTTCTCGAAAAATTTGTGAGATACGAGAAAAAGTTCAAAGTAAAATTTGTTCTCCTTAAAGAGATCTACAAAAAGTTACATTTCAAAATTTTTTCGATATTTTGAACCGTTTTTTGAGAACCTTCAAAAATGTGTATTTTTACTGAAAAACATACTCTAGGAACGTACTCAAAAAACGATTTAAAAATACGAAAAATGGAAAAAAAACTTTTTGTAGGCCTCTTCAAAAGAGAAAAAGTTTCAATTTGAACTTTTTCCTGTATCTAGCATATTTTTAGAAAAGCATTCAAATTTTGGATTTTCTGAAAAATAGCCGCCATCTTGTTAATTTTTAAGTTTTTTCAACTTTTTTTCCGAATTTGAAAAATTTGAATTCGAATTGAAAAAACTCAAAAATTAACAAAATGGCGGCTATTTTTCCGATATTAAATTTAGGTTTTTCTTTCAAAAAATTTGCTAGATACGCGAAAAAGTTCGAAGTAAAAATGGTTCTCCTTCAAGAGACCTACAAAAAGTCCTTTTCCATTTTTCGATGTTTTGAATCGTTTTTTGAGTACATTTCTGGAGTACGCCTTGTGAGTAAAAATACACATTTTTGAAGGTACTCGAAAAACGGTTCAAAGTATGGAAAAATAAAAAATAAAAAATTTGTAGGTCTCTTCTTGGAGAACAATTTTTTCTTCGAACTTTTTCCCGTATCTTACATATTTTTCGAAAAACCCCAAACTTTTGATTTTCAGAGAAATAGCCGCCATTTTGTCAATTGTTTGGCACACTATCTTGAAACTTTTTTTAGGTCATAAAGAAGACATGTACCAAGTTTCATTCCTTTTAACAATTCGAGCTTATTTTGGATAATATCCCTGGCGAAAGTTTCGAATAGGAATTCATTCCGAATTATTCTGAAATCTGTATCCGGACCAATCCGAAAAAAGTTCTCAATTTCGTTCGATCCAAATCGGTTAAAAATTAATCCGATTTAATCCGAACCAAATTTTCAATCCGAATGAATCCGAATTAATCCAAACTCGGATTGATATGAACTAAATTTTCAATCCGAATGAATCGCATCTATTCGGATTGAAAATCGGTTCAGATCAATCCCAGTTCGGATTAATTCGGATTGGAAATTTTGTTCGGATTGAGTCTGATTAATTTTCGACCGATTTGTATCGAACGAAATTGAGAACATTTTTCGAATTGGTTCGGATTTATTCGGATTAGTTCAGATACAGGTTTCGGAATAATGCGGATTGATTTGGAATGTTTCAGAATGAATCCCTATCCGAAACTTTCGCCTGGGTTTTGTTGTACCGCAGCAACTATTAATATCTTATTAACAATGAAAAAATAAAAAGTGATACAAAATGAAAAGTTACCTAAAGCATGCACAGCAGGTCATGCCACTAATTAAACGAAAACAGCCTGTGCAAGCATGCTGGTATATCACAAAAAGCCATCCATAGGAGGCAATTGATAACTGCATATAATGATGTGCCCAGTCCAAGGACATCCAGTTTGGGGCACCAGCAAAAATGTTTAGTGAATCTGCAAAACTTTTTATTTTAACAAAAAGTAATGCATCGCTTTTCAAATGCTTCCCCTGGCGAAGTTTCGGATAGGAATTCATTCCGAATTATTTCTAAATCTATCCGAACCAATCCGAAACAATTCTCCATTTTGTTCTATTCGAATCGGTCAAAAATTAATCCGACTCAATCCGAATCAATACGAACCAATCTGAACGAAATTTTTAATCCGAATGAATCCGAACTCGCATTGATATATACTTAATTTGCAATCCGAATGAATCCGAGTTCGGATTGAATCGAATTCATTCAGATGAAAAATCGATTTAGGTCAATCCGAGTTCGGATTGATTCGGATTGGAAGTTCGGATTGAGATGGATTAATTTTTAACCGATTGGGAACAAGCGAAAGTGATAACTGTTTTCGGATTGGTTCGGATTGGTTCAGATACAGATTTCGGAATAATTCGGATTGGTTTGGAATGATTTGGAATGAATTTCTATCCGAAACTTTCGCCAGGGTCATTCACACTCCACAGTGTATCTGGACTGACTTCAGTCCAAAAAGGCTCTCACATCTCGTTTTTTTGCGAATCTCCTTTGGACCGGTAACGCTGTGGGGAAAAGTATAATAGTGTGTTAGAGAGAGAAGTTGTCGTTGGGGTCATTTTGTCTCATTCTAGTCGAAGCCGATTGGTCGTGAACATTTTCAGTGGGTGGAGCCTAATCGAAGATCAGGTCTGTATCTAGTGTATATGAATACCCCATAATTTGTAGATGCTTTATAGATGGGCGAGTGTTCTGCGGAGTCATCCAAGGCAATTTTTTATGTAATTTTTAAAGAATAATATATAAATGAAGATCAAAAATGGCAAATACTTGCTTATTTTGTTGGTGTCGAAGTGACAACATGCAAGGCCTCCAATTTACTTGACACGCTCCTGACATAGAAAGAGATTAAATAACCCCCAACGACAACTTCTCTGACACACCATTACGCTTCTCCCTACACCTACAGCGTTACCGGTTCATTTCTGTATGTCGATGGATACCCGACGATCATTTTGAGACCAAAAAGAAAAAAAAATCACTAGGGGAATTTTTTAATAAACTTGATTTTTTCTTTTTCTTTGAAGGTTATCAGGTAGGGTAACGTGCCCACAGAGAATCAGAAAAAACTAAACTTGTGTAGATGTTCATTTCAAAACTAACCTGAAAAATTTGAAACACGTAAATGAAGCATTAATCCTTTGTGTATTTAAAAATGAGAAGATTAGGACCTTTTTACGTTAGCATTTAAGAAAAAATTATTCAATTTATAAGACCATGCCATTTCAGATTCAGATGAAATGAAAAATATCATAAAGCTGTAAGCCAACATTTATGGAAGTGACTCTAACTTTATGAAATGGGATGAAATTGAAATTTTGCATGTTGAACCTAATGGATTTAAACGTTCTTTTGCTGAAATGGTTTTCATTAAAAAAAGAAAGAAATTATAGTTTGAATTGGATTTCTGATCTAGTTCATTTTTAAATATTATTGTACTTATTACATTAGAAGAAATTGTATTTATAAACTATGTTAATATTGAGAAATAACTATAAATACACTGAAAGTCCCATATAAGTCCGACTTTGGTTCTTGCCTAAAATGGCCTTGGACATATGCGGACTGACTTCAATGTCAACAATCAGGTCCGTATGAACCATTTCTATGTGATTATCGTTCGCAGTAAAAAATATTAATTAAATTTCTTTAAATGTTTGTTTGTTTTGAAGGATAAAAGCTGCCTCTTGTTTTCCTGCGACATTTTCGTAACACATTGCGTAAACACTGAAAGCGAATGAAGCGAAGTGCGGACCGTGCGAACTGACGAAATTATGCGCTTGCGTGGCACCGCCC
>JAUMHM010000085.1:25392893-25404339 GCA_032362435.1 Melikaiella ostensackeni
CTTTTTGGATAGAAAATATTTCTCCTTTTGGAGTAAAAATTCTTCTTTTTTGTAAAAAAATTCATGCCTTTTGGTAGAGAATTCGTCTTTCTTGGTTGAAAGTGAACTTTTTTGTTGCAAATTGAACTTTTTAGGTTGAAAATTCAACTGTCTTTTAGAAAATTATTCTTTTTTGGTTGTAAAATCAAGTGTTTAGTTAAAAATTCCACTATTTGGTTGAATATTCAAGTATTTGCTTGAAAATTTATCTTTATTTGTTGAAAATTAAATTTTTGTTGAATAATCATGTTTTTCGGTTTAAAAGTCAAATTTTTTCCAGAAAATTCAACAAATTATTCGAAAATTTGTTTCTTTCTTGACTGACAAATCTTTCTTGGTTGATAAGTCAACAATTTTGTTGAAAATTAATCATTTTTGGTTCAAAATTGATCTCTTTTTTAGAATTTCTTTTTTAAAATTAAAAATGCAACTGTTTGGTTAAAAATTAATCTGTTTTGGTTGAGGTTTCAACTATTTTGTTCAAAATTCTTCACTTTTTGGATTGAAAATTCAACTTTCATCTCAGAAATTCGTCTTTTTTGGTTGAAATCTAAAATGTTTGGTTGAAAATTCCACCCTTTGGTTGAAAATTTGACTATTTTGTTTGAAATTAAGGTATTTTTTGAAAATTTCACTATTTTGTTAGAAATATCTATCATTAAATATCCTCTTCTTGGTCAAAAATTCAACTGCTTTGTTCAACATTCGTATTTTTGAATTGAAAGTTTATCTTTTTTGGTAGAAAATGAATCCTTTTTGGTAGAAAATTCATCTTTCTTGGTTCAAAGTGAACTTTTTTGTTGAAAGTTAAACTTCTCGGGTTTAAAATTGAACTGTCTTCTAAAAAATCGTTTTTTTTTATTAAAATCTTTTTTGGTTGAAAATGCAACTGTTTGGTTGAAAATTAATCTGTTTTGGCTAAGGATTCAAGTATTTTGTTAAAAATTTTTCTTTTTTGAATTTTGTTTGAATTCTTTTTTTTTTTTGGTTGAATTAGGTAACAGACGGAGGTGTCCCTAAACTATTTTGATAATACTTGTTACATGGGGGAGGGGAGGGGTAGAAAAATGACCAAAAATGTGTTACGTAATTTATAGATGGCCCCTTATTCAAATCGAAAATCATTTTGTGAAATTCAATATTCAAGAGAACCTTTTTTTAGAAATAATTTTTGGATATAAGAGGAACATAATAATCTAAACTTTATCAGTTAAATTTATTTTTTCTACATTATAATTATTAGGGGAAGAATAAAGAAAATAAAATTATCTTTATTTTAAACCTAATAAAAAATCCAACTAATTTTTTCATTTTATATTTTATATTTTATATTCAATTTTGTGATTCCTTCTATTTTGAGAGCGAATACTTCTTATCTAAGAGAATGCTTCTTAACTAAGTTTTGAGTTTGTAGAGCTTGCATTTTAAAATTTGAAGACTGCAAAAAGTATTTCTAAAAACAAAGAAAAAGTATGAAATTAATAGGAATATTTCTATAAATTTTAGTGGCCACGCTGAAATTACAAATTGTGATATGCGGCTGCAATTAAATGTAGCTTCAAATTTCAGATTCTTAATTTTTATTTCCTTACTTTTTAATTTTTTAATTTTTTGTTGTGAATAACAGCTGCTTTAAAATTTTAATGCATGCATTAATTTTTTTCGGTGCAAAATCGACGAAATCGTTTACAAGAGTAATTTGAGACGATTCACATAACAAACTTTCTTATGAACACTTAAGAAATTGCTGAGCGGAAGTCATGCTCGATTCACATGCAATTTTACACACATGAAGTTATTTCAACAAGTAATGAGTTCCACCGGAAATGCATTACCAACATTTTTATTTCTTGTTTTGTTTTTTGATTTATTGGAAAAAAATTATTCCAAGAAAAATGTTGGAAAATTTTATTCTACAAACACTGTATTTGAAATTAAACAGACTTGTAAATTGTTATAAAACATGCTTTTAATTCATGAAACAGCTTTCAGAATGCGGAAATTGAGAAATTTTAGTAAACCAGAATAACAAATAAAACAACAAATGCACCACATTTTTTTCCTCAAATTAAAAAACATGTTATAGCTTCAGTGTGTTGTTTAAATTTTTATAATGTAAAATATTCTACCGATTTAATCGAATTGAGATTAATAAAAAAATATATATATAAAGTTACTCATGTATTATACTGACTCAATGAAATCGATTTATTCTTCATGATTTTGTGATTAATTCTCTGCAACAAATAATTGACCAGTTTCGAGTCATGCAACTTTCGCTCTGCTAAAAATATTTCTGACAAAAAGAAATCTAAATTTGCATTTTGCAGTTTGCAAGATTCGAGTATATATATACATAATCTGTATACTGAACTTTCACCATTTTTTTTTTAAAGAAAAAATATTATAAAACTCGCCTCTCAAGAAAATATAACATATTCCGCACTTTTACCTGCAATCTTAAGTAATGTTATCGAAAAAAGGAAAAAGTTTAAACTTTCAAGGTCGGTTAAATTCATGCACAATTTATCTTTTTCTTACACGATTCGTAAAAGAAGTTTGGGTGACTTTGTGAGTCTGGGTGCGTTTTATTTTTATTTTACCTTGAATATAAATCCGTCCCACATATCAGAAATTTATGTTACATAAAGTTTTTCTCATGTTATATGCAATAGATCGGTACAATTTCTAAAAAGAAAAACTGACATTTAAGAAAATTCACGTTTACGATTTTTTTATGAATATGATAAGAATGTGAATTTTATGAGTTTATTTTTTTAATGAATTTCTTATTGCTCTAGATTCTTATGCTCCTTTTATTCGGGTCCTTATCAGCGTCTTATTATTATATTGATAATAATAATCTTCACATTCATTCATTCACTTCGAACACCTTGAAACTCCTATGCTCTGCTCGCTTTTCGCGTTCTTTTTTGTCTGGCAACTTTTTCTATCATTTCAGTTTGACAGTCTATTGAATAAATTTCAATTTTACATCTTCAAGATTGAATTATTTGAAATCTTATGTCTTAAAAATTAAAATATTTCACAAAAAAATATCTGAGATAACATAATTTTATATCGTAATTATTCAAAATTGTTAAATCTTCACTCGTAAGTCTTAAAAAAAATTTTTTTAAAAAATGTTGAAAAATTCGAATTGAAAAAATTAAAGAATTTGCAATCGCATATCTATGAAATTGAATAATTTTCCATTTTACATCTTCAAAATTGAATAATTTTCAATTGAAAATCTATAAAATTGAATAATTTCGCATTTTAAATCTGCAATAATTAAGATTGAAGAATTTTCAAATTGCAAATATATAAAACTGAATAATTTTCATTTTGAAATTTTAAAAATTGAACTATTTAAAAAAACATCATTCAAAAATACATCCTTTCAAACTGTAACCATTTCCAAATTAATGAATCTTCAGTTGTAAATCTTCAAGATTAAAAAAAATTTAACTAAAATTTAAAAAATTCAAGAGTTTTCAATCAAAAATGCATAAAATTGAATAATTTTGCATTTTATTTCTTCAGAATTGAATTATTTTCAATTTAAAACCTATAAAATTGAATCATTTTGAATTCTAGATCTTAGAAATTGAACTATTCAAAAAAAGAATTCGAAATTAGATCAGTTAAGCTGTAAATATTTCAAATTAATAAATCTTCAGTTGTAAATCTTAAAAATAAAAAAAATTTTAATTCAAATTTAAAAAATTGAAGAATTTTCAATTGAAAATCTATAAAATTGAATAATTCTGCATTTTAAATCTGCAATAATTAAGATTGAAGAATTTTCAAAATGCAAATATATAAAACTGAATAATTTTCATTTTTAAATTTAAAAAATTGAACTATTTCAAAAAACATCATTCAAAAATACATCCTTTCAAACTGTAACAATTTCAAAATTAATGAATCTTCAGTTGTAAATCTTGAAGATTAAAAAAAAATTTCAATTAAAATTTAAAAAATTGAATAATTTTCATTTTATTTCTTCAAAATTGAATTATTTTCAATTGCAAACCTACAAAATTGAATCATTTTGAATTCAAACTTTAGAAATTGAACTATGCAAAAAAAGAATTCAAAATTAGATCAGTTAAGCTGTGAATATTCCAAATTAATGAATCTTCAGTTGTAAATCTTAGAAATAAAAAAAAAATTCAATTCAAATTTCAAAAATTGAAGAATTTTCAATTGAAAATCTATGAAATTGAATAATTTTGCATTTTAAATCTGCAATAATTAAGATTGAAGAATTTACAAATTGCAAATATATAAAACTGAATAATTTCCAATTAAAAATTTTTAAAATTGAACTATTTCAAAAAACATCATTCAAAAATACATCCTTTAAAACTGTAACCATTTCCAAATTAATGAATCTTCAGTTGTAAATCTTCAAGATTAAAAAAAAATTTTAATTAAAATTTAAAAAATTGAAGAGTTTTCAATCGCAAATCTATAAAATTGAATAATTTTGCATTTTATTTCTCCAAAATTGAATTATTTCCAATTGCAAACCTATAAAATTGAATCATTTTAAGTTCTAAATCTTAGAAATTGAACCATTCAAAAAAAGAATTCAAAATTAGATCAGTTGAACTGTAACTATTCCAAATTAATAAATCTTCAATTCTAAAACTTAAAAATCGAATAATTTTCAATTGCAAATCTATAAAATTGAATAAATTTCAAATCTTCAAAATTGAACCATACCAAAAAACAATCAAAATTTCATCATTTTCTGTTTTACGCTTACAAAATAGTGAAGAGTTTTCAATTGCAAATATTCAAAATTGAAGAATTTTTTATTGTTAATCTTTAAAATTTAACTACATATTTACGGAAAAAGCGTTCAAAATTTCATCTTTCTAAACTGTAAACATATCGAATCAATGAATCTTTAATTGAAAATCATCAAGATTGGAGAATTTTCAAACTGCAAACCTATAAAATTGAATATTTTTCAAATTTGGGTCCTCAAGATCGAACTATTCCAAAAAAGCATTTAAAAATACATCATTTTAAACTGTAGCCATTCCCAAATGGATGAATCTTTAATTGTAAATCTTAAAAACTGAAGAATTTTTAAATGCAGATGTATAAAATTGAACGAATCTCAATTTTCCTTCTCAAAATTGAACTATTTCAAAAAATGCATTCAAAATTACATAATTTTAAACAAGAAAAATTTCAAATTAATGAATCTTAAATTGTAAATGTTAAGAATTGAATAATTTTGAATTTTAAATCCTCAAAATTAAACTATTTCAAAAGGAGCATTCAAAATTACATTATTTTAAACGATAAACATTCCAAATTATTGAATCTTAAATTTTCAATCTTGGGAATTGAACAATTTTCAATTTTAAATCTACAAAATTGAACTATTACAAAAAAAGCATAAAAAATTACATCATTTCAAAGTATAAAGATTCCAAGTTAATGATTATTCAATTGCAAATCTTGAGAATTAAAGAATGTTTGTTCGCAAATCCATAAAATTGAATAATTTTCGATTTCTAACGATAAAATGTCTATATGGAATATCCGTATTTATTATACTATATATGATGGATGAAGTAATAAAAATAGAATTCACTTTCCAGAATAAATGAAATTTCTCCATGACTTCATAGGCAACAAACATAAGAATATTGAAACTTGAATTACGCCGTTCATGTTTCCTCGTTTTGTCCTCATGGTGAGAAAAATTCCGCAGTTCCGTTCGGAAAATTCCGTTTGTATGCAAAACAAACAGGTAAAGTAGAAAGGAGCTAAGAAGTGCAACCTGAGCAATTTTATGGAAAAGTTAGTGATGTGCTCGATCTCGGTCAGCTGGAAATATCAGAGAGATAGACCAACTTGCTACGTCTCACAAATTTAAGGTTAAATAACCTCCAAACGACATTTTCCAGACAATGATTTATTTTTATATTTTCAAAACATGAATAACGTTTCGAAAACCAACTGGTTTTCCTCATCAGATCTGTAGATAAATCATAATAACCTATAACATTTGAAAATTACTACGATATTTTATCTTTCAGTATTGTATTTTCCATAGGTACTCCTACTTACTGTTTGGGAAAGATGTTTAGTAAAATTATAGCAGATTCTTTACCACTTCATATTTATAACATAAAAAATTCATTAGAATTTGAAAAAAAAATTCAAAATATCATAATTCCTGTTTATATTATAGAATCTCTTGACGTCACTTCACTATTTAAAAATGTTCCTTTAGAACTAGTTCTCAAAAGTATTGATTATAGATGGAATTATATAAAGAGAAATACAAAAATTCCCATCGAAGAGCGCGAAAAAAGAATTTTTTTTATAATGAATAATACTTATTGCAAATTTGATAATAACTTTTATCAGCAGACTCATGGTACCCCGATGGGCTCACCAATATCAGCTATCATGTCAGAAATAGTTATACAAGACTCAGAAAACCTGTTTACACGAAAAATGTACCAGGAGAAAAAAGTGTTTTTAGACTAATATCGTGGGTCGCTGAAAGAGAAGATGACATTCATTTATTTTTCCAAAGAAGCGTTTTCGAGATATTTGCAAAAAACGTGTTTTTTGGCTCTCCTTCAGTTAAGGGCTCGGATGCAATAAGGGGACGAGCGCTCAAAAACGTGGAAACGTATTGTCCAAGTGTCTCGTGATACCCAAATTCTAAAATACAAAAAATTAAATTTTAAAAATTATGAACTTGCAGAGAAAGACGAGAGAAAACTTTTTTCTATTTTAAGTTTTTTCGTCCGATGAATGTTTTTAATAATAACAATGAAAAAGTGAAAGAAAATTCCCCAAATTCAATTATTTTTTAGAACATAAGTCATCAAAATTCAGAAAAATATTATTGAAAAGGTTTGAAATTTCTTACACGCACGCAGTATACCCTAGCAATGCCTATAAAATGAAGAAATAAATGAAAACTTGATATTCTTTAATAATAATTAATTGCAAATCGAGACTGATCGATAAGCACGTTTTTTTAGTTTCGGCGAAGTAAAGTATCGAGAAAACTTCAGAGTTGAAAGAGCTTCCAGTAAGACATTTATTCCTCAATATTAAAGTAAGATTTCTGGAAATTTTTGGATTGATTATCGAAAATTCACGGAAATATCCATTATGTAAGGAAGGACGCGACGCCGTCTATGATTGCAAGCGCTTCTCAACGTTTGCCTGTACTCTCGCCGGTACTCACCAATAAAAGACGCGACTTTCAATTATTAAATATTTAAAATCCTGCTCCTTTCCCCCAACTAATAGAAAATTCACAGCTTCATATGTTTTGGCTTTACTTTGTTATGAACAAATGCACACTCTGACCATTTTATCATGAATAGGCTTAATTGTCTTTGTGGAATCAATTCGAAATGTACTAACATACTGACAACAAGAAGTCTTTGGCAAGACATTTTTAGTTGTTTCCGCAAAAAAATGAACCCTATTCATCAGAAAATAATCAAAATGTGCATTTGTTTATAATTATTTCTTATGTATTTAACAGTTTTTAAAACTATGAAAAAAGTGACAGCAAGGAGTATTTAGCAAGACATTTCTAGTTCAATCCGCAAAAAGAACCGAACCTATTCAGGAAAAAATGGTCGAAATGTGCATTTGTTTACAAAAATTGTTTGAATAATTGCTAAATAGCAGCTATTCTTAACATATTGTAATAGCAAATCAATATCTGCCATATCTTATACAAAAGCTATGGATTTAAAATGGATATAATCATTGCGAATCACGAAAAAATGACTTTTGTTCATTCGTTTGTTTACAACATAGAAAACAATTTTTGTTCTTACTTTAGCCCGCTAGGAATTTTTTAAAATTAGTTATTGCATTGATTTATGACCTGTTTTAATGAATTTATAAGTCTTAAAAGAAATAGTATCAATAAAAAAATAGACAAAAACCAGTTTAAAAATTGTTATTAAATAACAAATTTTTCTTTAGCCGAAGTGAAATATTCGAAGTTATTCGTTATATCTGGAAGACCTCCGGTCATTTCTAAACAAAAAACATCAAAATCCGTTAAGAATTATTGTACTGTCAGGCGATTTTTCTCCAAAAAATGTAATCCCCCCCCCGTGCGCCCGGGGTTCTTTAATGAACTTTAATTTACATGCGCAACAAAAATTTTAGAATTCATTGAATAATTTAACAGTACAAAATTCTAAAAATTATATTAATTCAAATTTTTTAAATAAAATTGAAATATCATTCTTTCATTACCTTGTTCCTGCAATCTTTCGTCACATTTCTCTTCCACTTGCTCTCTTTTTCGGCCTACTTGTAATTCTGACATATTTCACGAGCTCAAAAATAACTAAAAATGTCCATTCATAATGTTTTGCAGTATAATAGAACAAAAAATATGTATTCAGTTTGATCTAATAAAGCAGAGAGCGACCTGCACTGTCCGAAAAAATTTGAGACACTAAGGTCTTTTCATAGCGAAAATTTCAAAACAAAGGCACTAGATAGTTTGTTTACATTGTTTATTACTGTGAAGAAGAAAACAAAGTAAAAGGTGAAAAAAATTGCAAAGGAAAAATTTTCCGCTTTTTAATTAAATTCTGACTCACTGAAAACAAAGAAAAGTCAAAAACATATAAATCAGTCGATTTTCTATCAATTGGGGGTAAGAGGCAAGTTTTAAAATATTTAATTATTATTGAAAAGTCGCGTCCTTGATTGGCGAGTACCGACGAGAGTACAGGCGAACGTTGAGAAGCGCTTGCAATCATAGACGGCGTCGAGTGCTTTCTTACATAATGTATATTTCCGTCAATTTTCAATGAATCAATCTAAAAATTTCCAGAAATCTTACTTTAATAGTGAGGAAATGTGTCACTGAAAGTTCTTTTAACTCTGATGTTTCCTCAATACTTTTCTTCGCCGAAACTAAAAAAACGTGCTTATCGATCAGTCTCAATTTGCAATTAATTATTATTGAACAATAGGAATATTTCATTTATTTCTTCATTTTTTAGGCATCGCTAGGGTATACTGCGTGCGTGTACCAAATTTCGAACAGTTTCAATAATATTTGGCTGAGTTTTGATGATTCATGTTTTGAAAAATAATTGAATTTGGGGAAATTTTTTTTCACTTTTTCATTTTTATTATTGAAAATATTCATTGGACGAAAAAACTTTAAATAGAAAAAAGTTCCGTTTTGTCTTTGTTTACAAGTCCATGTTTTTTAAATTTTAATTTTTTGAACTTTAAAATTTAGATATCACGAGACGCTTGGACAATTTATTCATTCCCGCGTCTTCGAGCGCTCGTCCCTTTATTGCATCCGAGCCCTCAATTGTTGACCGGGCTAAACCACGTTTGTAGCCAGGATATTTTTGTTCGTAATATTGAATTTTCCCATTTTTCATGGAAACAATTCGCGAAAAAGTTCCACAAAAAATACCTTTTGCCCGTATATGCGATATCTTGCATCCATTGTAAGTAAACATGGTAGTTTATCGTTTTGTCCATAGTCTAGCCAAAATCTTGTTCCCACTGGATTCGACACGACCGGTAAGACACATGATAACTTATGAAACCATGAAAACTGTTTTACCTAGTCCCCTTTTAGGTAAATAGTAGAACAACCCAATACCGTCGCGACCAGTGTCGTCGTGGTGCCACTAGTTAAGGCGCATTTTTTATTTCAATTATTACATAAAAATAGAATTTTTTCCAAAAAAGGGCCTGTTCCGCAAATCTTGTTACTCTTCAGATTATGTATGCAAAAAATTAGACAAAATGGCTTCTCCATTTGGACTCAGTTTTACATTTACGATTTCCCGATGATTTCGAAGGCCCTTAACGCAAGCCCGCTGGAAAAACGGCTGCAAGATTTTGTTAGCTTATACATAATCTACAAAATCAGCCCCCCTTGACAATTGACTCGCGTGACGTTACACGAAGTCTCCTTGTAAAAAAGCTTCCAGTTTAGTTGTCTAAGAAAAAAAAAACATTCCTTCTCATTTTTCCTAGCTTTTAATCATAAAAAAACACTGTAAAATATAACATTTTGTATTTTCTCGCAATTCTGCATGCCAAGAACTGTTTTCAGAAAATGAAGAATATAACTTAGCAAATTAATTATTTTTTCATTCCACATATGCATGTCAGTAGCTGCAATTTGAGCTCGAATTTGTGCCAGCCCCGAAGAAAATCGGTCTGAAAGTAAAACTTCCAGCACAGTGGTCTAGAAAATATAATTTACAAATTTCCTAATTTTTTCTGGTTCTTAACCTTTGATAAGAGAAAAAAACACTATAACATATAAAATTCGATTTCTCATCATAATTCTACATGCCAACAGCTTCAATTTGAGTCATCCCCGACGAAGATCGGACCAGCATAGTGGCCTTAAAAACTAAATTTTCTCATTTTTCTTATTTTTCAACCACTTTTTTCAAAAAATGAAGAATATAACACACCAAATTACTTTTTTTATTCCACATATGCATGCCAGCAGCTGCGATTCGAATTTGTGCTAACTCCGAAGAAAATTGGTTTTTAAGTAAAAGTTCCAGCACAGTGGTCTAGAACATTTTTTTTACAAATTTCCTCATTTTTCCTAGCTTTTAACAATTGATAAGAAAAAAAAACACTGTAACATAGAAAATTTGATTTCTCATAATAATTCTGGATGCCAACAGTTTTAGTTTGAGTCACTTCCGAAGAAAATCGGACCAAAAGAAAAACCTCTAGCATAGCGATCTTAAAAACCCAACTTTCTCATTTTGCTTATTTTTTAAGCACTGTTTTCAGAAAATAAAAATATACCGCAGCAAATTTTTTTTATTCCACATCTGTATGCCAGCAGCTTCAATTTGAGCTCGAATTGGAGCCAACCCCGAAGAAAACTGGACTAAAGGAAAAGCTTCCAGCATAGTAGTTTTCTCTTCGCATCACTTTCTCAATTCCTTTCCCTTACCTAAAAAATTATTCTTTTGATGAAACTTGAAATTCTTATATGTAGAAAATTTTTCTCAGGGATCTGAGTATTTTTCTACGCTTGATAGTGGTTGACTATGGATCGAATAAAAAACCTCAGTGTCGTAGCTTTAATACTTTTTTTATAGACGTGCCGATAGATGGACGGACACTTGAACCACTTTATAAGGTTTTCCCCTATGAAATCCTAAAAATTGTGCACAGAAAAAAAATTTAAGTGGAATATTTGACTTATTTAAGGTGTAACAAATAGAAGCACAGGAAATCTGAAATTAAGAATGATATTTAAACATGAAAGTAAGCTGTATAAGCTAACTAAGGTATTTTAAATAATTCTTCATTTTTCAATAAGCTCGAAAGTGAGCTATGTTTTATGTTCACGCATTTTTGTATGGAT
>JAUMHM010000085.1:25421423-25453309 GCA_032362435.1 Melikaiella ostensackeni
GCTTATTAACTTTTGTAACCGTATTCAGCAGAAACCCTTGGCACAGGGACCCTCCATCCGCAACCTGAGGACGCGTTCGGTGGCTTTATATATATATATATATATAGAAACTAACAATTTTCGTGATAAACATACATCCTGAAATTATATTTTGCAGAAATACAAAGATAAAATACTATTTATGAAGTTATTTACTAAGTTCAAAAGTCATTTATAAATGCATAAATTTACCAAGCTTAGACAATTATTTATTCATAAATACATAAGTCTTTGGCGATATTATTTATTTCCAAATCTACAAGTCCATTTGTTATAAACAAACAAATTCGCTGAGTTGTCAAATTATTTATTGATAACTTCACAATTCAGTTTCCTTCATAAATAAATAAATTTACCAACTTTGCGCAATTATTTATTCCCAAATTTACAAGCCCGCTTCCTTTATGGATAAATAAACTTACCAACTTTGCGAAACTATTTATTCCCAAATTCATAAGCCTTACTTTCAGGGCCATATTATATATGAAGCTGTGAATTAATAAATAAATAATTCTATACTTCAGTACAATCATTTATTTGCAAGTATGCAACAAAGACTATATTTTTAATAAATAATATTACAATATAGTACATTTATTCATGAAAAATAGAAAGTTGCGAACCTGACAATAAATAATTGCACAACTGTGTAAAGTTATTTATTTGTAAAGGAAAAAGATAACTGCAATTAGAAATAAATGAACTTAAGAGTCAGGAAATTGATTCATTCATAATCAATGGACTTGTGAATTTCGAAATTAATTACTTTACAGGATAATAAATTTATCTCTTTCATGAAGGAATGAAACTTCTGAATTTATAAACAAATAATTTCCCAAAGTTGGTGAGTTTATTTATTTATGAGGGAAATAGGCTTGTTAATTTATAAATAAATAATTGAAAACATGAAGAATTTTTCTATTCATATCTACATAAGGGACAGAGACTTTTGAATTTATAAATCAACATTTTCACAAGGCTGGTAAATTTATTTATCTATAAATGAAAGTGAATTGTGAAGTTAGCAATTAATAATTTGACAATTTGGGGAATTTATTTGTTTATAAGAAATGAACCTGTGAATTTAAAAATAAACAATTTCGCAAAGCTGGTAAATTTATTTATTTATTTATTCATAAATGACATAGACTTGTGAATTTATAAATAAATAATTTCACAAGGTTGGTAAATTTATTTATCTATAAAGGAAAGTGAATTGTGAAGTTTGTAATAAATAATTTGATAACTTAGGAAATTTATTTGTTTATAAGAAATGGACTTGTGAATTTGGAAATAAATCATTTGAAAACTCAGACAATTTTTTTATTTATTTACAAGAAAGAGACTTGTGAATTTGGGAATAAATAATTTCGTAAAGTTGGTAAATTTATTTATTTATTTATTCGTAAAGGACAGAGACTTGTGAATTTGAAAACAAATAATTTCGCAAAGTTGGTAAATTTATTTATTTATTCATTCATGAAGGACAGAGACTCGTGAATTTATAAATAAATAATTTCACAAGTTACGTAAATTTATTTATTTATAAAGGAAATTGAATTATGAAGTTAGTAATAAATAATTTGAATAACGAAAATTGTTAGTTTCTATTCATATATTCCGATAATTAGATTTGAGGAAAAAGATAAATTACCGCCCTCGATTTCCTGGGTAATCCGCGATTTTATCATTTGAGTACAGAAAGTGGCCCCTACCGCCTTGCGAACGCGCTGCTAGCTCGGTTTCACTTGCTTCTACATTTGTCAAATTCAAAATCGCCAAAGTTGGGTTGTCCACGATTTTCTTTATATTGTGAGAATTCTACTATAAGATAATTGTCCATCCACGTTTGAAACCCGTTGTCAAAAATCTACTTTATACGAAACACTCTTTTCCATTTTTCCAGAAAATAAGGGTAGAATTGACGAACTACCTTCTTCCTAACTGCAATTTTATTTTTATTTTTTTTTTTGAGAAATAGATAGTAGTATGTACTACGTGTATGCTAAGTTTCGTTCTTGGCAAACCACTACTTCACATTGAAAAAAAATATTTTTGGAGAATCGAATTTTCGAATTTTTCTTGAAAACAACGAAAGGTACAAAAAAATGTTAGCATAAAAGTTTCCACGTCTAGAAAAGTTCTACAAAAAATCTCTTCTGTTCTTTTGTGATATCTTGCATTATTTAAGATAAAAATTACTTTAAAAAAACTTCTTAGCCTCAAAAATGGTTTGGCCATATTTTCTAGTAGTACTCATTACCATCTACCTTTTAAAAAAAATAAAAATTTTAAGAAGTGGGGTGTATGAGAAAATCAGTTTTCAAGAATTTAGAGAAACTGCCGACATTTTGTCATTCTTCCACTTTTTTCAAATATTTTTCTTGCGCCAGTTGAAAGAACAAAAGTTTTCACGTCGAGTTAAAAAAGAAAATCCTAAATAACTATGATTGTTTGAGAAATGATACGTTTTGAACAAAAATTATGTCCTTTTCTGATGATTCTCAAGTAATCTTTAAATACCACATCATATTATTAATACCAATCATAATAAATATTATTATCTCAATATTAAGTCTTTTCGCACAATGTTCACTCAAGGATTATTTATTTTTATCTTTAAGGTATAAATTGCCAGAATTTGGAAGAGAACAATCATTTTCCATTCTCAGTTCCTTTTCTAGATTAAAGTAAACCGCGGTCACGTGTTCTGAAATTTCAGTACAAATATTCGGATTTTCTCGGTCCAAATAGCCCTGGAAAAGGGACTATTTGTACCAAAATTTCAGTACAAACAGCCGGATTTTTCCGGTACACGTAGACAATGCCTTCAAAATAATATATATACAAAAATAAACTAGCAAAATTGGATAATAAATAATGGAATTCACACTTAACTTAATTATGAACAAATTTTACTGACAAATTCATAACTGTGGCATTTTCACATAGAAGAAAATGTTTTCTGGACTATTTTAGATTCATGATAAGTGTGATAGTTAGTAGGGGAAGATTAGCATATGCTAACAATTATTATTGTTGAAGATATTTTTATAAAGAAATTGCCAATTTTAGTATTCTCCTTATAGCTAGATTTTTTCATCTAAACATACCTGATTGGATTTGCTTTTAAAGTGACTTTCAAACACAAAAAATTTTTGTAAATAAATTATTTTTACTGTTGCTGACACTTTATATAAACTTATGCCCCAACCGAACATTTTCTCGCAGAAAAAATTATTTTCCACGGAGTTGTATTGAATCTTGATGGCTCTTTATTGTTATAATGATAAATATCAAAAGTAATATTGAGCAAGGAAGTGAATCAACAATTATTAATTATTACAATTATCCCACTTATGTCTTTTATTTCGAAAAATTGTTTCTAAAAATTATAATATTCTTTTATTTCTTAGTTATTCTTCTGTAAGTATCACTATATTGACCTGCTGATGGATAGTTATATGTTGGAAAACTGTACTTTTCTATACAGAAATGTTGAAGATTAGCTTTCGCTTAGAAAATTGTTTATAATAATACATGGGAATTGAAAACTAGAATAAATTCCACTTTGTCTTCATTCCTCAAAAAATTGATGTTTTCAAAAAATTATCACGTGACATCGTACATGCCTTCAATTGGGATGATATCGATTCTACAAAATTAAACTTTACATCTAAAAATTCTACACGTGTGGAGCTTGCCGTGTAGAGTTTTCAAATGAAGATTTTTCAGATGTAGAATTCAAATTTATAGAATCGCTACCCCCCTCCCCCTTTCCCTTATAATGAATGAAAAAAATGACAAAAAAAATAAAATAAAAGTAAAAAATCCAATTTTCAAAATTAAAATCCGAAATTGAAGGAAGTTTTTTATTATTCTTGTTTAAAATGATATAAGGCATATTATTTAATTAAATATACGTAGTTGACATTTGCTTAATTTATTTGTTGTCGAGTCAACATTTTAATATTTTTAATTTTCATTCTTATTCTCAAAAAAATATTTCTTTTCAACTCAGAAAAAAATTAAGTCATCTAAACAATTAAAAATAAGCAAAAAGTACACTTTGAAATATTTTTCAGATTCGTTTGTTTTAAACGTTTATTATGAGATACTCGTTGACCCCCTTATATCACAAAAAAACCATAAAAACAGAATCTTTTAATGAATTATTCAGAAATGAGAGACAAAATTAATTCTTGGATTTTGATTTGAAATATTGTTTACGGATCTTGTTTCATAATTATACGAAATTTCGCGTCATCTGGAGTCCGATCTAAGTAGAATAATTTTACAAAAAAAAAAAAAACGATATACATTCAGAATCGCGTTAATGCGTTACCTGGAAAATACACATTGCGTCTAATTTCTAATGATGTTTGCTCACTTTTACGACTATTTAAGTTTTTCATATTATTTTTCTCAAGAAGCGCGTCGCTTACTATGTATGTCTAATAATTATTAATTTATCTCGTTTTTTCAGTTGGAAAAAATATTTAAAAATGCGATAATTCCTTCGTCTTAAAATATACGTCTGTTATATTTACAATTAGGTAATTCATTATTATTATTAGATTAAAAATGCAGTTAAGAACAATTAACAATAATGAAAATGATTTTTTGCTTCTTCTTCATTGTCTACTTCATTTGAAACAATAAAAACCAATTTCGTGCAATAAAACTGTTAATCAGAAACATCGAGTTCATGCAAACGATAATTGCCAAATAAATTCAAATGATCAGATGCTTCTATGAATAATTGATGAAGCCCACGTAATTTGTGCATTTACGTTGATTACAATCTTTTTATATATGCTTACATTTGTTTTTATTTCCTTTCCTTCCTTTCCCATAAATTTTTTTAATGGTTTCAATTGAGCAGCTGATTTCAATTTAGAGCCTCGTAAAATGGGAGGCTCCTCCTAATGCGAAATAGGAAAGAGAAATAATTGGAATAGTGAATCTATCAGTTTCTGAAATTTTAAAATAATAGCAAGTATTTTTTTCAGATATTCTGCATTCCATTCTAAAAGATCTTGAAATGAATTGAATTACATTTGAATGATTTTGAATATTCATGAAAATTTTCATATCTAATATTTTTTTATTTTGATTCCAGGAAAAAATTGGGCATTCTTTTACACCAAAAACAAGATGGGAAAGACTTGTATTTGGAGCTAATAATTTTCATCAATTCATTATTTAAAGCTTTCGAGATTGAATTTGCCAAAAAATTTCAACTTATAAATTCTGAAGTTTTCAGATATAAAGTGTAACAGGTTTTTCATTTTTAGCTTTATTCTTCTTATATAAGGGAGACATTCCATCAATTTTATAGAAGTTCAACTATTTTTGAATCCAAAAAAAAATTTTTTTTCATATAATTTTTGGTTTAGAAATTGTATAAGCTCAAATCTTCAACTTGATGTTTTTGAGCAGAGCTTAAATTTTAACGCATAAAAAAATGCGTATTCGAAAAATTCCAAAATTAGCGACTGAAAATTTGAATGATTATCACTAATTGCTAACTGCTTGACCTCCATACAATTACCAAAATACCGACTAACTCAGTGCTAGTGCCAGTACTTCCTTTCTTAACCTTTTTAACCCTTTTCCAGAATAATTTCTTATTTCCTGCAAAATCATTTTGGATTTTTTTGTCATCTGCCGGTTTAATTTTATCCTTGCCTTCTTTGAATAGTATCTTTGCTTTTTTGTCTTCATGATGACATAAATATTCATTCAGGTTTTCACGATATACTATTTGTACTTCTGGTTTCTGCAAAAAAAATTAACTCTTCTCCTCCATCCTTGACCTGGATTCATTTTTGAAACTATGAGATGGTGATCCGTTTCACATTCAGAGCCTCTCATAACCCTTGTATCTCTTATTAGCCCTCTCAGTCTCTCATCCGCAAGTATACATGCGGATCATTTTATGTCGGAACCAAGTATTTGTAACAAATAAACCTTTTTCTAAGCATAAGCTAATCAATTCATCCCTATTAGCGTTCGTTTTTGGTTCTCTGAAGGGACCAAGTACCCTGTCTGTACTTTCGTGTTGCACACTAACCCAGCCATTCGTATCTCTGAGTGAAATGATTCTTTTGCCAGGATCGCAAGTACCTATAATATCATGTAAAGAGTCATTTTGATGTCACTTCAGTGATCCCGCGACTTTTTCGATCACTCTGAAGAACCTCAACATTTGAATTTTCGACCGAGACTTTCAATAAAAATACTGCGCACTATGCGCAAAGAATTTTTGAAATTAAAATTATAAATTGATACTGTAAACATTTTTGTCTTCAAATCTGTTTAAAATTTAGAATATTAATGTTATGCAACAGAGCTTCACACAGAGTCTCAGATATGCGAAAACTTCTATATTGTCTTTTTTATTATCCGGGAAAATTTAGATTTATGTTGTAAGCTGAGTGAGTGGTGGAAAGTAGGTAATATAGTTTCGCTTTGTAATGCCACAATTAAATCATTACGTGATTATATTAATTAATCACTTTCACTTCCTGAAATGAGATCTATCCGATAATTTTTTGTTTGTTTAAGTATGTATACTGAATATAAAGAATACAATTTTGTCTGTTTATATATCATTGTTTACAGCAGAAGAACTTATTTCCTCTCGGACGTTGAGGACAGAGAAAGTTGCAGGAGAAAGTCTATGCTTATTACTGAAAAGTCTGTATTGACATAATATTACAGATGCAAACACCGGCCGATTATTTCATCTCGGAAGAGTCGACTGAAGTGCTATGCTGGCCAATTACAGCCAATTACAGCATACATGCAACTTAATTGAACCATCAAATTTTTTTAAACAAAAAAATCATTTTCACAGCCATATTTTAATCAAAATTAATATACAGTTATGAAAACAAATTTCATCACGATGCATTCTTTTGATTTGTGTTTTTTTGTATTCATAATTACTAATAATAATCTGAAAGCGTATGCAGGTAGTACATTCCGTTCGCAGCATGAAGTTGGTGCATAGAGATGCTCTCGTTTTTTCGTTCCTATTTTTTAAATTGATTTATTTTTTTTAAGTTTAGAAACACGTAAGTGTAAAATGAAAAATGTTCAATTGATGATATATGAAATTCTGTGGGATGAATTTTAAAAATCTTCGAAATTGTACAACAAAATGAAATTAATAATGGGAAACTAATATTTTTGAAATAAATATATTTGGCCTTCTTTTTATTAAGTATCTTTAATTTTCTGTTTCAGCTAATAAGCTTTTCATTTCTTCATATTTCAAATACTCGGAATAGAGAAGGAGACTCTAATCTTTTTGTCTTCTGATGTTAGTTTCAGTAAAAATAATCAAGTTTCTAAAATTTATTGCAATTACAATTTTTTAGTTTCAAGCATGAATGGAATCTTTAACCTTCTTACTTCATTAAATGAAAATCTTAGAATCATTTTGAATATTATAAAAGTCGTATGGCTTTCCCCTCTTTTTAAATCTTTGAAGACTGTAAATAAAAAAATTGTCAATCTTGTGGATCAGCTTTAAGCTTGAAACTTTCATCGTTAAATTTCTTAAAATTGGAACAATTTCATATTAAACAACTTTGCATTGCAAGTATGTATCGAAACATTGAAAATGGTTTGGTATCATTTCTCAATCTTTCAAAATAATTTATCGTTTGTAAATAATTATATTTCGTAGTTCAAGAAATAGTTAACGCCAATGCTTAGTTGAGTAATTAATTTCAACATGAAATGTCCAAAATTTTACAGTCTTAAATTTATATTAGTACAATATTGTAGACTATACCATATGCTATTGTAAAGTTCATAAGTGCGTATAAACAATAACTTAATCACTTTTACCCTTTTAAAATCATTTATTATTCACCGTCAAAAACCATCTTTCAAGTAGTGAAATGAGATTCTTGCAATATATTGAAGTTAATTAAATCTTTTTGATAATTTTTTCCCTACATAAATCAGCACTTATCAATATGTTATATATTTTTATTATCTTTTAAAATAATATGATGTATAAAAAAATGTACTGATCTTATTTGAGTTTTATTACAGCATTTTTGAAGAGAACTTTTTAAAATGTGCTTAATTCTCATAAATATCACAATTTTTATGTACTTTCATATGAGTGGTCCAAAATAAATAATTTATTTACAGTTTTTCTACTTCCCGCAATAATTCTTTTAATATTTTAATACTATTTTTTTCTATACTGATTTTTCTGTAATGATTTATCTATAATAATTCCTATAATATTATCCCATAATCGCGAAAAAATTATAAGACATTCATCATAGAAAAATCAGTATAGGTTTATACTAAATTTTCTACAAAATTTTTTCATAACGGCAATACAAAATTATTTCAGAAGGTAATAAAAATATAGCGCACATTGATTAGGAGGTGGTACTTGAGGATGAAAAAAGGCTGTGAGGAGGGTACAAATTAAAACTTTTGAAATTAAACGATTTTATATTAAAATTTTAAAAAATTAAATAAATCCTAATTTAAAGCCTTCGATATTAAAGAAACTGGAAACGAGGAATACTCAAAATTGGACATTTTCATAGTTCTGGAGACTGGATAAATGAATAAATTTTCATTTTTAGGTCTATCAATTTAAATAATATCACTCATAAGCCTTTCAAGCTGAAAATAATTCAATTTTGCAATTTGAAAGCGGACCACTTTCAAATTTAGAGCGTTTAAAATTGATAATTTTTGAATTTAAAGTACTGAAAAATTATACAATAAAAAATTTACTTTAATATTGAAAACTTACATTTTTCAAAACGTAAAAACTAAAAAATTTTATTTCTTCTTCCAACATTTTTATATTTAGGACAATGAAAATTTGGCAGATTCAAAATGAAAGTTCAAAAATTGTACACGAAAAATGGGAACGCTTAAGGGCGTTAGAACCAGGCCCTAATCTCAAAATTGAATTGCCTCATTTTACTCCATAAATACTAGTATAAGATCTTTGTCAAATACTATAGAGCCTGCTCCTGTTTTGAATCAAGTCTGTATTTAGAGTGAAAAATTGTTTAATTTCAATACTTTTTGTGTAGAACGATTTATTTGGATTCCAGCCCGAGCATTAAAAAAAACCGGTTTACACAAAAAGTATTAAAATTAGCCAATTTTTCACTCCGAATATAGACTTGATTCAAAGTATGAGTAGGCTTCAAGTATCTAACGAAGATGTAATTCTAGTATTTATGCAGTAAAATGATGCAATTCAATACTGAGGTTAGGGCCTGGTTCCAACGCCCTTAAGAGTGAATATTTCCCATTTATTTCAAAATTGAAAACTTCGATTTCAAATTCACAAAACTAAAATAACTTTTCAAATTTGCGACACAATATCAAACTTAAATATGTTGACAAGAAATATTCGAAATTACAAATTTAATGCTTATACATATTTTAAATGTAACCAACAAATTTATATCACTGACAATTTTAGGATATAAAATCGAAAGCTTGCTTTTCAGCTGAATAAACATTTGAAAATGAACAATTCTAAACTAAAAACTTTAAATAATTGAATTGATCCCAATTCAAAGCTTTCGTTGATAAACAACCTGTAAATGACGAATATTCTAAATTGTACACTTTCAAAGACTGGGCAGTTATAAAAACGGAGAAATGTTTATTTTTAGGCTTATCAATTTGAATAAATTTCACTAGTAAGCATTTCAAACTGAAAATTAATGAATTTTATTCTTTAAAAGTGGACCATTTTCAAGATAAGAGCGTTTAAAATTGAAAATTTTTAAATCTGAAGTGCTGAAAAATGGTACCATATCAGTTAGATACATTCAAAATTAAAATTTTTGATTTCTAATCTACAAAACTGAAATAACATTTTCAATTTGGGACACAATATCAAAATTAAAAGTGTCGGAATGAAGGAATGAAGCATCCAAAATGACTAATTTAATACTGATGCATATTTCAAATGTAAATATGTATTTCACTATGTAATAACCAAAGAGCAGACGACCCCAGCCTCAAGTTGTGCACCGAGCCTAGTCTCGGCGCGCAACTTTAGACTGGGCTCGTCCGCTCTCCGATAATAACTTTAAATTGAAATTCTGCATTTTTTAAAAATTACAAAAAAGCATTCAAAACTTATTATTTAGAAAGTAGCTTTCTAATTTTTAAAGTCCGTTTCCAAATTAATGTATGGAAAAACACAAAATTGTTGCCTTCAAAATTATTTTAAATTTAATAATGTTCCAAATTGAACATTTTAAACTCAACGCCTCTCAAATTATTATTTTTTATTACTTTTTAAAGTTATTAAACCGTACAGTTTAAAATTTGAATTATAGTCATCGTGTCTTATATTTGTATATTATTATTTGGCAATGCAATGTTTCCCGCGCGCTAAAGCGCGCGTATAATGTATTAAAATGGATTGCTGAAAAGAATACTTTCATTGAAATCTAATAATTGTGAACCAAATTCATGAGTGGATTTAATTTTGAAATTGAATATTTCTTTTAAAATACGACTTAACGCCTGGAAAATTTATTTCATTGTCATTAGAATGAAAATGTATAAAGTCACTTTAACTCTAAGAAATTATTTGCAAGATAAAAGTGGCGCAAAGTTTGTTTCTTTGACATAAAAAACTTTTTAAGTATCAGCTGAAAGAAGTGACTCGACTATTAACATTTTAAACTTCTAAACTACAATATTTAAAAAAAAAAGTAATTTATTCTCAGTAATGTTGCTGGGGAAAGGTCACCGATATTTTTCATGGAAGACAAAATACAATGTGACGTGACTCACGGTAATTAATATTAGTCAAAGACTAATGAATAAGAAATGATGGATAAAAAAGGCCAAATTATAGAACAATTTTTTTTTTAATTCCAAGGTATAAAGTTTGCACTACCCTACATGATATTGCAATTTATTCAACCGCTTTTTCATTTCCTAACATTAAAAATATAAAATATTCAAAAATTCATCAATGAACAAACTTTTAAATATTGAGAGTTCACAATTTTTAAAAACAATTTATAATTTGTTATTTCTAATTGAAAGCGTTTGCAATTAAACAAAAACATATTGAATGAATATGGATTGAAAACGCTTCAAAACAAACAGTCTTAATTTAGGTAAGATTTTGTAAAAAAGGAATGGAATGAAAAGGAATTGAACTTGTATCATTTATAATTGGAAGCGTTCGAAATTGAACAATTTCATTCTGAATTGAAGAATCTCGAAATTGAATGATTTAAGATTAAAATTTTGAAAAAAAAACCACTTCAAAACGCTAAAAAGTGAATAATTTCAGATTAGAATTTTAAAAATTGGATCATTTAATATTCATAGAAATGAGAATTGTATTATTTCTAATTAAAAGCGTTAAAGTTAAAGTCGAAGCTTCTGAAATTCTAGAAGTCAAAATTGTGATTACAGTAAAAAATTATAATCTAACATTAAAATTGATTAGACAAATTTCTCTATGATCAAAAAATAAATTCATCGTCATTTTCACCGTTCAAAATGGAAAAATTTTCAATTATAAACCTTTAAAATTGAATTAATCTAAAAAAAAACGTTTGAGATGAAGTAATTTTTGAATGGGAAATATGTTGAAAATAAAAAAATTTCTACTATGGGACGTTGATAATTAAACAAATCCAAACATCATTTAAAACTAATTTTTGAAATCTTCCAATCGAATATTTTTCAATTTTAAGTGATTAA
Source organism: Melikaiella ostensackeni (assembly GCA_032362435.1). Classification (NCBI taxonomy): domain Eukaryota; kingdom Metazoa; phylum Arthropoda; class Insecta; order Hymenoptera; family Cynipidae; genus Melikaiella; species Melikaiella ostensackeni. The sequence goes on from JAUMHM010000085.1 coordinate 25,433,211, forward strand.
TTTCTAAAAATCTTTAAATAAAAATCGAACGATTTTAAGATATTACGTTGAAAATCAAAAATTAAAAGAAAGAATACAATACAAGATCGCTATGTATGATTCTAATTTTTGAAATTGTACAATTTTAACCCTTTCAATTCGAAATAGTGTTTTTTGTTGTTTCTTGTTAAAATATTCTCATTATTAAGGCTTGACTTGACAAATTATTTTCCTAATTTTTCAATGTTTTGAATTTATTCTGGATGCATTTAATTCAAAATTCATTAATTATAAATCCTTTAAACTGAAAATTGTGCAAGAATCAATTCTTTCAATTTGATATTCTACAATTTCAAAGAATTTAAGAAACCAGACAACTTTGCACATTTAAAATTAAAACCAAGCAGCTAGGAATATTTAAATCTAAAGTTATTTAACTTAAAACTGACTATCAAGGCTTTTAACATGAAAAATTTCAATTTTGAAAGAGTTAAGAGTGAAATTGTCCTGACATTTTTAATTATTAAATTTGAAACTATTATAGATTCAGGAGGATTTGAATTTAGAATTTTTGAATCATTAAGCTATCAATTAAAAATTATTGCACAATGTTAACAGTCAAATGCTCAATATAAATCAAAAATATTTCAGGGTGGACTCTGGAGACATAATAAAATTTCTGATCATTTTCCGGTTATCAAACATTTTTCCAAGTTCAAAATTCCAATTCCGGTTCCAAACTTCGTTTAAAAACTGAAGTAATCATAAATTATGATCTTGAAACTAAGTTGTTCAAAACTAATAATTTTTGAATTGTGCATCACGTTTTTTAAAAATCGATCGAAAATTTAATTATTTTGTTCTGAATTTAACTATTTTGTTGAAAAGTCAACTACTTTGTTTAAAATTTGATTATTGCATTAAGAATTTAACTATTTTGTTAGAAAGTCATCTTTGTTCGTCAAAAACTCAACTGTTTTGTGGAACATTCGACTTTTTGGATAGAAAATTCCTCCTTTTGGATTGGAAATTCACATTTTTGGTAGAAAATTCATCCTTTTTGGTAGAAAACTTATCCTTCTTGGTTGAAAATGAAGTTTTATGTTGAAAAGTGAACTTTTCGGGTTGAAAATTCAACTGTTCTTTAAAGAATACATTTTTTTACTGAATGATCTACTATACTATTGAGTTAAAAGTTCATCTTTATTGGTCGAAAATTAACTTTCTTGTCGAAAATTCATCTTCTCGGATTTAACACTCAAATGTTCTGTGGAAAAGTCCTTATTTTGGCTTGAAAATTCAACAATTTGGTTAAGAATTCAACTACTAGGCTGAAGTTCAATCTTTTTTTTTGAAAACTCGACCATTTTGTTGAAAATTCAACTATTTGGTTAAAAATTCAATTAACGTATTTTGTTTGAAATTCAATGAGTTTGTTAAAAATTCAACCATTTTGTTAAAAAGTCATTTTTTTGGCCGAAAATTCAACTGTTTTGTTGAACATTCATCTTTTTGGATAGGAAATCTTCGTCCTTTTAGATTGAAAATTAATCTTTTTTGGTAGAAAATTCATCCTTTTTGGTAGAAAACTTATTTGTTTGGTTGAAATTTCAACTTTTTGATTAAATATTTAACTATTTACTTAAAAATTAACCTTTTCATTAAAAAATCTTCTCTTCGGGTTTAAGAGTAAAATGTTCTGTAGAAAATTCGTCTTTTGGCTCGAAAATTCAACAACTTGGTTGAAATTTTGTTTTTTCTTTGACTGTCAAATCTTTCTTGGCTCACAATTCAACACTTTCGTTGAAAATTCGTCATTTTTTGGCCTAAAATTGATCTATTTTTAAAAAAATTTGATCTTTTTTGGTTAAAAATGCAAGCGTTTGGTTGAAAATTAATATTTTTGGGTTGAGGATTCAACTATTTTGTTAAAAAAATTCATTTTTCGGTTGAATTAAACTATTTGAGATTTGGTTGACATATCAACTTTTACATTCCTCGTAGAGAATTCACCTTTTTTAGTTGAGAATCCAGCTAATTGGTTGAACAAGCGTCTTCCTGGATAGAAAATTCATCCTTTTGAATTGAAAATGAACTTTTTTGTTGAAAATTCAACTTTTCGGGGGAGGGGGCCCCTAAATCATTTTGTTGCGACTTTTTACATGGGGGAGGGGGGGGGGGTAAAAAATTGCCAAACATGTGCTACGTAATTTATAGATAGCCCCTTAATGACAAAGCATTTTCATGCAAGGAGAACAACTTCATGTTGCTTTATAAGAAAAAATATTTTCTAGGCAAAAAATGCTAGACAAAAAACACGCGGAAAGCGAGAGGAAACATATGAGCTTTAGTATGGACAAAATGAATGAATGAATGAATGAATGAAGTCCTAGATTATTATATTTGATAATTATAAACATATCAATAGAAATAATGTGTTAATCTTAATTTAATTGAATTGTATCGGTTTGATTATTTATCGTGAAAAAATGAAGAGATCTTTCTTGGTGTGAATCCCAGAAAAGTTCTTAGAATTCTTTCTTCACGGTCCTTTTTCTTTCAAGGAAGTGCATGCATGAAAATCTGAAGAAACATAAATTTGAATAATATCGTTTACTCGAGTAATATTTTATTTTGATGTTCCGATTCATTGGTATCTGACGTTTTTTTCTCAACAAAATTAAATATACGTAAGTGGAAAAATGATTAACAGTACTAGACATTCATTACGTCATGGAGGAGGCAGAAATAGAGGATGCACGAGAGCATCTTTTAGAATATTCTGCTGAGACGATGAAAAGGATATTAAGTAAGAGAAGAAAAACAAACAGGTTCTCATTATACATCCTTTCTCTAATGATTGATAGTTTTATCACTTTATCATTACATGATTGCAGAGTGATGTACGCGGAACTTGATACTTGACGTGTGCACTTTTTCTAACAGTTATCGTCAATTTATACTTTTTCATAACATTACGTATTCTCTGTACTTTACAGGGCTTTAAAAATCAGTTGAAATGAGCAATCTTTAAATCTGATCTATTTTCAAAATTTACTAATTGCAAAGCAAGAAATTACCTATTGATTCATTACTAATAATAATAATCTACAAGCCTACGCAGCTAATACTTATAGCTTCCTTACTCGCGTTGTATCCCGCAATCCTTTTTCCTTGAGATCATTTACTACTCTAGCATTTCAAACACCCAATCTCCCATTCATTGCCTGAAACTTTTCCGAAGGCATGCCTTTTGTCAACAGAAGTGTCAATCTTATCCAAGGTTACATTATTATTTGTATTATTCATTGTTAACAGTATACAACCAACTACCAACTTAATGCGAGAAATGTTTTTCATAAGAATAAAATCTTTTTCAAACCAAGCAGTTAAATCGTCATAAGAAGGAGTGTCCATTTTTAACGTCAGTCCCAACAAACTTCGGTCGTGCTAATGAAAGTATGAAATCAAAGCCAGAACCAAAGGAGTTATGATCGGTGTGTGGCGTATACTGAGGAGGGCACCAGTCTCCTGCAGTTTGGCCTCTAGTATGCGAAAAGACCTTTCACTACGTTACAAATGTGACAAGAATTCTCGACCCGCAGTAAAACTTGACAAGCTTGAAAAGTTTCATGAATGTTTATTTCAAAAATCCTTATAAATTTTCAAAACCTTCCATAAACTTCTAGAACCTTTCACAAATTTCCAAAAACTTCCAGAATAGAAAAAAATTGTCATAAACTTTTTCAAAAGTTTTCGGAACTTTCCAAAAAATTCCATGACTTTACGAAAATTTCCATGAATTACCAAATGCTTCCATAAATTTCCAAAAGCTTGCACAAATTTTTAAACCTTTAGTAAATTTCCAAATATTTTCAGAAATTTCCTAAACCTTCCAGAAATTTTCCAAATTTTCCATACTTTCGAAAATTGTCCATAAATTTTCCAAGAACATCCACAAATTTTCATATTTTTCCACAAATTCTCGAATCCTCCATAAATTTCCAAATGTCTTCATAAATTTCCAAAACTCTCCATACTTTCAAAAGCTTTCCATAAACTTTCAAAAGGTTCCACGAATTTCCAAAAGTTTCCACAAATTCTCAAAACTTTTCATAAACTTCCAAATGTGTCCAAACATTCTCAGATTCGAAACGTCTCGAACCGCAATTTTCATGAGACAGTTTAGGGAAAGATACTCGAGGTGTAATATAATTACGGGGCTCGTCTTTGTATAACTGAAGAAACTTTTAAAATGTTTTGCGTCAATTTGGAAAACCTGTTCTCTTTAAAAACTAAGGCCTTTGGAAAATTTATGTCTCACAGAAAGAAGAATGAAATAGTAAAGATAAAATACGCATGATGAATTCTGTTGTCAACTCAATGATCCTAGAATATTAGGATTGCACGGCACTTGTTCGTTCGCTTAAAAAACCTTACAGATAATAATTGAAATTCGGACTAGAAAATTCCATAGGCAAAAATGCCCATTACACGTAACGAATACTGGAAAGCTTTCGTAAATTTCCAATTCGAAAATTCTTATAAATTTCCGAAACTTTCCATAAACTTCCGAAAACATCCACAAATCTCGAGAACTTTCCATGCTTCAAAAAATTTCTATAAATTCTTCAAGAATTCTCACAAATTTATAAAAAGGTTCTATAAATTTCCAAAATCTTCCATAAATTTCCAAAAGCTTCCACAAATGTTCAAGACCATTCATAGATTTCCAAATATTTCCATAAATTTCTAAAACCTGCTACAAATTTCTAAAATTTTCCATACTTTCAAGAATTTTCCATGAATTTTTAAAAAGCTTCCTCAAGTATTCAAAATTTTCGAAAAATTCTCAAAACCCCCTATGAAAATCCAAATGTCTCCATAAATTCCCAGATGCGAAGCATCTTGGACCGCGATTTTCGTAATACTGCTTAGGGAAAGATACTGGTGGTGTAATATGATGCCTCTACGGGGCTCATCTTTGTCTAACTGAAGGAACTTCTAAAATGTGTTGCGTCAATTTGGAAAACCAGTTTTCTTCAAAAACTGAAGCCTCAGGGAAATTTATGTTACACAAAAAGTATAATAAAATTGTACAAATGAAATGCTCATCGTGAATTTTATTGAAATTTCAATGATCCTAGAATATTAGAGTTGGACGGCACTTGATCGATCGCTTCAAAAACCTCACACATAATAACTGAAATTTAGACCACAACATTCTAGGGGCAAAAATGCCTATTACACGTAAAGAATATTGGAAAAGTTTGCATAAAAATTCAATTTTCAAAAATTCTCATAAATTTCCAAAACTTCCCATAAACTTCCAAAAACTTCCACACTTCACAAAACTTTCCATACCCTTAAAAAATTTCCATAAATTTTCCATGAACTTTCACAAATTTATAAAACGGTTCCATAAATTTCCAAAACCTGCTAAAAATTTCCAAAACTTTTCATACTTTTAAGAATTTTCCATAAATTTTTAAAAAGCTCCCTCAAATTTTCAAAATTTTCGAAAAATTCTCAAAACTGCCTATGAAAATTCAAATGTTTCCATAAATTCCCAGATGCGAAGCATCTTGGACCGCGATTTTCGTAATACTGCTTAGGGAAAGATACTGGGGGTGTAATATGATGCCTCTACGGGGATCGTCTTTGTCTAACTGAAGGAACTTTTAAAATGTGTTGCATAAATTTGGAAAATCAATTCTCTCGAAAAACTGAAGCCTCAGGGAAATTTATGTTTCACAAAAAGTAAAATAAAATTGTGCAAATAAAATGCTCATCGTGAATTTTGTTGACATTTCAATGTTCCTGGAATATTAGGATTGGACGGTTTAAGGAAAGATACTCGAGGTGTAATATGATAATTTACGGGATTCGTCTTCGTCTAACTGAAGGAACTTTCAAATGTGTTGCATAAATTTGGAAAACCTATGCTCTTTAAAAACTTAAGCCTCTGAAAAATTTATGTTTCACAAAAAGAAGAATGCAATAGCACAAATAAATTGCTCATCGTGAATTCTGTTGTCATTTCAATGATCATAGAATAGTATAATTGCGCGGCACTTACTCGTCTGCTTCAAAAACCTCGCAGATAATAGTTGACACTTCAAACCGAAACATTCTATGGGAAAAAAACTCATGACATGTAAAGAACAGTGGAAAAACTTTCATAAATTTTCATTTCAAAAATTCTTATAAAATTGCTAAACTTTCCATGAACTTCCAAAAACATCCACAAACTTACAAACCTTTTCATAACTTCAAAAAATTTTCACAAGATTTCGAAGAGCTTTCACAAGTTTATAAAAAGGTTTCATGAATTTCCAAAAACTTCCATAATATTTCAAATCCTTTAATAAATTTCCAAATGTTTACATAAATTTCCAAAACTTGCCATCAATTTCCAAAAGCTTCTACAAATTTTCAAAACCATCCATGGATTTCTAAATGTTTCCCAATATTTCCAAAACCTACCAAAAATTTCCAAAACTTTCCATACATTCAAGAATTTTCTATAAATTTTCAAAAAGCTTCCAAATATTTTCGAAATTTTCGAAAAATTCTCAAATTTTTTCATAAATTTCCGAATGTCTTCATGAATTTCAAGATGCGAAGCGTCTCGGGCCGCGATTTTTGTAAAACTGTTCAGGGAAAGATACTCGCGGTGTAATTTGATGCCATTACGGGGCTCGTCTTTGCCTAACTGAAGGAACATTCAAAACGTGTTGCGTGAATTTGGGAAACCTGTTTCCTCTAAAAACTGAAGCCTCTGGGAAATTTATTTTTTTACAGGAAGTAAAATAAAATACTCATCGTGAATTTTGTTATCATTTCAATGATCCTAGAATGTAAGAATTGCACGGCACTTGCTCATACAAATAAATAATTATAAAGACGATTAGAAGATTATCTTGAGGACTCACGATTGGTGCTATAGAGAAATGTTTAACGGCAATTTTATTCTACTTTTTAAAAGCACAAATTCTACTCTTTTGACTTTTTTTTCTGATCTCGCGTCGTTTGGCTCGAAAATTAAAATAAAAGTATTCCAATATCATTTTCCATACTTGAAATAGAAACTATGCCTTCGACCAAAAAATGTTCAGGAGAAAGGTTATGGGCCTTCGTAAAAGTAACAATTTTGATATCTTAACTTTTTTTTGTACATATCTTGCGTTATTTGGCTCGAAATTTGAATCTTCCATTTTCTTAGAAAATTCAAAGAGTTGTTATGATGATCTTATAGGGTTGTCAAAAAGCAACGTTTTTCTCTTCTTGACATTTTTTCATATCGCGCATTGTTTGGCTCGAAATTTTCATTTTCGTTTCTTTTTTTGATTTTTGAAAATGCTATAACTCTCATAATTTTTTTATAGAAAAAAGTTATGAGGATAAATTATTCGACTTCCTAAGTACTACGAATAGCCGTACAAATAATTTTTGAATCTTGAAAAAAATGGTCTCAAATTTTTAAAATGCAAAAAATGCAAATCTAATATCTTCTCTGATGAGAATGTAAAAATGCTCATTACACTTAAAGAATATTGGAAAGGCTTCCATAAATTTTCATTTCAAAAATTCTTATAAATTTCCAAAACTTTTCATAAATTTCCAAAACCTTCGGCAAATTTTCAAAACTTTCTAACTTTCAAAAACTTTCATTGAATTTTCAAAAAGCGTCCACAGATTGTCAAAAGATTGCACAAATTCTCAAAATATTCTATAAATTTCTAAATGTCTCCATAAATTCCTAGTTGCGAAGCGTCTCGGACCGCGATTTTCGTACTGCTGTTTAGGGAAAGATACTGGGGGTGTAATATGATGCCTTTACGGGGCTCGTTTTTGTCTAACTGAAGGAACTTTTAAAATGTGTTGTGTGAATTTGAAAAACCTGCACTTGTTCGATCGTTTTAAGAACCTCACAGATAATAATTGAAATTTTGAACCGGAATATTCCGTAGGAAAAAATGCCCATTACACGTGAAGAATATTGGAAAAGCTTCCATTCGTTTTCATTAAACAAATTTTTTTAAATTTTCAAAACCTTCCATAAACTTTCAAAACCTTCCACAAATTTGCAAAACTTCCCACACTTTCAAAAACTTTCAATAAGTTTTCAAAAAACTTCCTCAGATTTTCGAAAGTTTTCATTTCCATTTTCAATTTTCAAAAGATTCTATAAATGAAATTTTAAGGTAGAACTACGGATCAATTATTTAAATGTGAGTTTTTTATTCTCAATAATGTAAAAATTTTATTTTTTTGCGTGGGATGAAATCCACTTACAGAATTGCTTATAAACTTTCTAAAAGTGGAATACTTTTTTCATCCTCTTCATTATTATCACTTCATAAAAGAATACGCCGTAAAGAATTAGCATGAATGACGAATTGAATTCCTTTTATTATTTCATTGAAATTTGATGTATCAGTACTTTTTTCCATTCATACTTCTGTCGTCCATTCATTCATGTACGTGTGCAGCGAAACTCACGAATCGAGAAAAATTGTAAATATCATTTATGATTTAAAGTAACATCATTATTCAAATATTTATGTCATACTTGCCCTCAATTTTTCTATTCATTAAAAGATATATATTTTAAAATGCAATTGCTTTTGAAGAAAAGATAGTCATTCCAAATTTTGGTTTGTTATGCTATCCAGAATCGCAGTTTTTTAATGATAGCAGTGTTTACAACAAAAAAGATTTTTGTTTGAGAAAAGCGAAAAACACAAAGATTTTTCATTGAAGAAACTCTATTTTTTTCAATTTTTTTCATATTCTTACTAAATTTTTAAGAACTATGCGAGCTTGATGAATCACTGTTCATTTGGTCAGTTACAAGATTTCCTACAACTTTACCGTATTCAATTTTTTCAAACAAATGTTGTAATCTTTAACACCAGTAAAATGGAGTTGATCAACAGAAATTTTTTGCAAACAAATAAATATATTCTGCAACTAATTTAATTCGCCGAAAAAAATCAGCCGTGAGACGTGTAAAACATAAAATTGGTTAAATAAACAATGTTTGTATCTTGTGTTCACTTTCAGTCACAAATAGTAATCAAAAGTCTCCAATAGGATAAGAATTTTCACTGAATTAGAATTTTTCTTAAATCGATAGAGTATGTTACATTTTCAGTGTTTTGATTTAAGGTTTATTTCTCCATGATTTTTTTGAACCTCAGGAATTTAATATTAAGAATTTTGGTAATTATTGACATTTTAAATGAATTCGGAAGGATGTCAGCTATGCAATGCAAAAATTGTTTCCGTTTTTGAAATTCATGCTAATTAATTCTAAGAAGATAGCAAATTGATTTTGATTATTATTTATTCTGACTTTCGAATTTTCCAACTTTTTTCTTCTAATTTTAACTTTTTGCACGATGAGAGGAAAAAATAGAACAATCATGTCAATAAGTGTAAGCGATTATTCAGAAATTTTCTTTTAAAATCAGCCCAAGAACATTCAAAAATGTGTTTTATTTCAGATTTTACTGAAAATTTGAGAAAAGATTATAATTCGCACTATTTTTCAATAGCTTCTTGAAAAATTGACCAAACTGCTTCATTCTGAGCTCATTTATTTTGTGATTTCAAATTTGCCAATTTGGTATTGGCAATTTAATGCAATTTGAGTTCAAAATTTCGAACTTCTGAATAAAATGAACTATGGACGTAATAATCATTTTCATCAATTTTCCAAGATAGCAAATTGATTTTTATTATTATTTATTTCGCCTTTCGGATTTCCCAACTTGTTTCTTCTAATTTCAACTTTTTTCATGATAAAAGGAAGAAACAGCACAATCATGCCAATAAGTAAAAGCGATTATTCATAAATTTTTCTTTAAAATTAGCCCGAGAGAATTGAAAAATGTGTTTTATTTCAGATTTTACTGAAAATTTAAGAAAATGTAATTCGCAATATTTTTTCAACAGCTTCTCAAACAATTGACAAAATGCCTTCATGCTGAGCTCATTTATTTTGTGATTTGAAATTTGTCAATTTGGTATTGATAATTTAATGAATTTTGAGTTAAAAATGTCTAAATTCTGAATAATATGAACCAAGGACGAAGTCATCATTTTTATCAATTTTCTGAGAAGATAGCAAACTGATTTTTATTATAATTTATTTTAACTTTCAAATTTTCCAACTTTTTTGTTCTAGCTTCAACTTTTTGCGCGATGGAAGGAAGAAATAGCACAATCATGCCAATAAGTAAAAGCGATTAATCATGAATTTATCTTTAAAATCAGCCCAAAAACATTGAAAAATGTGTTTTATTTCAGATTTTACTGAAAATTTAAGAGAAGATTATAATTCGCACTCTTTTTTTCAATAGATTCTTGAAAAATTGACCAAAATACTTCATCCTGAACTTATTAATTTTGTGATTCAAAATTTGTCAATTTGGCATTGGCAATTTAATGAAATTTGAGTTAAAAATGTCCAAATTCTGAATAAAATGAACCAAGGATGTAATCATCATTTTCATCAATTTCTTAAGAAGATAGCAAATTGATCTTTATTATTATTCTCTAGGACTTTGAAATTTTCCAACATTTCTGTTCTAATTTTAACTTCTCGCACAATTAAAGGAAAAAATAGAACATTTTGCCGATAAGTTGAGGCAATTCTTCAGATATTTTCCTTTAAAATCAGCCCGAGAACACTGAAAAATTGTTTTTTATTTCAGATTTTTTTGAAAGTTTAAGTATAGAATACAATTTGCACTACTTTTTAAATAGGTTTCTGAGCAATTGACAAAGTGACTTCATCCTAAGCTCACTTATTCAAAATTTAAATAGGTTTAAACCTATTTGAGAGAAAATTTAGAAAATTTTGAATTATTAAAATTAACAAATTTTAAATGCTGAAAAATCTGTGTCCACATACTAAATGGCGGTAGTGTAACAAACAAAGAATTTCAACCGAGAATATTTCTACTAGTAATTGCAGCACAACTCAGCTACAGCAGTTCACCTGATCAGGTCGTCCTACTTCCTTCACTATGATCATGAGACCGTAGCGGAGCTCTAAAGCCAGATGCTCCATTTTTTAATTTTAATTCCAATTTCAAAATCCATTAATCGCTGAAAAAAATATTTCTTATTCCAGAATGCGAACAAAATAATCCCCTTCATCGCAATATCCTAAATGAATGAAAAATTAATCCAAAATCTACAAATATCTATAGAATACAAATTTCCACTAAGCCATTCATAATTGAGGAGTATGCGGCCATAAATGCATAAGTCCATTTTTCGTTTTTCGAGAAATTTAGGCAAATTTTCTATCCCAGAAACAACTTAATGAAGCTCTAAAAACGTCAATCTGCCCAAGAAAAATAAAAATTGTTTTAGAGCACACTTTTTAAAAATTTTATAAAGTTGTTTCTGAGACGCAAAATTTGCCTAAATATGTCGAAAAATGAAAAATTACCTATGCATTTATGGCAGCTTACTCCTGAATTATAAATACATTCTTTTACCCCTCTCACGATCCACAAACACCAAAAAAATCTTGACCCCTGAATAAATTTGGCGTGAGATTCAAAATCGTGAATCAGTCCACATTTCTTTCTGTTAGATTTCATATTTCTTAATTTTCCTTTTAGACATAAGACATCAAAATTTCTCAGAAATTAACTCACCGGCTTGTTTACTTTAATCACCGGAAAGAGCAGCGTGCACGAATATTCACTCAACGTGGCAGGAGACAGTCTGGAATATTTTCCCTGAACTCTCGAGCGAGTAGTAAATTTTCGAGAATAGTTTCACATGAAATCAAAAAATGCACCTTCAATCAAAAAATTCACTTTTCTCGAGTAAGCGACCCAAGCCGATAATTTCGGCAGAGTCGAGAGAACGATGAACACTATCCTGAAATGGCATCGGATTTCGTTACTGTAGGATTGTTACCGTGCAATTCCCGTGTCGATTATACTGAGTGTCCGCGAGTATACTGTGGCTTCGACTAGTTCACCTTGCTCCGCGTTCACCCTGCGAGTTGGAATTGCTGGATTCGCCGAGACTTTCCTCTCTCGCCTCCTTTTGATAGGCTCCGGGTTTGGCTTCACCTTGCTGAAGGGTCGACCTGGTACCGTTGTTATTGCTCTTGGTACCCGACACTGAACATTGAGAGCATTGCATGAAGATAATAGAAAAAAGCCGCTTCCAAAATGTTAATTCTAAATAGAAAGGGCCCGAGTGTCTACCCATAATTACGTTATATGATATTAATTTTCCCAAATATTTTCAAGATCAGTTTTTTGCCGAGGAAATAACAGTTTTTGATATACCAGTCCGAACCAAAATGGTTTTAATCTTTAACTGTGACAAAAATTCCTCTCCGGCTCTACTGGGATTCGAACCCAGGTCGTCAGATTGCGGGTCTGGTGCTCTTACCCACTATAAGCTACGATAGCTCCCTAGCTCAGTCCATCCGTAGCTTAGTCGACCTGGTGCCGCAACTATTGCTCTTGGTACCCGACACTGAACATCGAGAGCATTACATGAAGATAAATGAAAAAAGCCATTTTCAAAATTTTAATTCTAAATAGAAAGGGCCCACTATCTACCCCTAATTACGTTATATGATATTAATTTTCCCAAATATTTTCAATATCAGTTTTTTGCCGATGAAATGACAGTTTTTGATATACCAGTCTGAACAAAAATGGTTTTAATCTTTAGCTGTGACGAAAATTCATCTCCGGCTCTACTGGGATTCGAACCCAGGTCATCAGATTGCCGGTCTGATGCTCTTACCCACTATGAGCTACGATAGCTCCCTAGCTCAGTCCATCCGTAGCTTAGTCGACCTGGTACCGCAACTATTGCTCTTGGTACCCGACACTGAACATTGAGAGCATTGCATAAAGATAAAAGGAAAAAACCGCGTTCAAAATTTTGATTGTAAATAGAAAGGGTCCACCGTCCACCCATAATTACGTTACATGATATTAATTTTTTCCAAATATTCTCATGAACAGGTTTTAGTCAATGAAATGATAGTTTTTGATCTACTAGTCCGAAGCAAAATGATTTTTTTTCTCTAGCTGTGAAAAAAATTTGTCTTTAGTTCCACTGGTATTCGAACCCAGGTCTTCAGGTTGCCGATCTGGCGCCCTTTCCCACTATACGCTACGGTAGCTCCCTAGTTCGGTCCAGTGGCGTAACTAGAAACGTGGAGGCCCCCTTGCGAATTTCTGTAGGAGGCCTCCTTGAAAAAAAGAACAGTATTGTCCTATTTTTGAAAAAAGGCCGAGTTATAAATTACTTAGTTGTGAAAAAAGAATTTCAACAAATTTAAAAATAAAAGCTTAGGGGTCTTCCATAAATTAAGTGAGATGTTTTTCTGAAGTTCCCCCCCCCCCATAAGATACCGTAAGATTTGTTCCGAACGCCTCCCCCCCCTCCATCGAAATCTTACGAAGATTTTATAAACTTATAAAACGAACATACATATAAATTCTGTTAATTAAATGAAAGAAGAACCGCAATGAAATTAGTTTTAGAAGAGAAAATTTCAAGATTTTTAAAAAAGTATTTAAAAATTTTTTAGAATGATCTTCAAAGTTTATTTAAACTATTATTCTTGAGCCTACAAATTATCAAAATTCGAATTTGTACTTATCGCAGGCTTCACAGTATTTCCCCTATTGCCCTCTTCTGCATTTTTTCTTGATTTCAACTTAAATGCGAACTGAATTAATAGAACTCAATAGGAAAATCCATAAGTTCATTCTTTTCGGCTGAAAAGTCCACTATTATATTTTTTCTTATTATAATATGATAATATATAATTATATAATCTTGTTTGAAAATTCATCTATTTTGGTAGAAATTTCATTCTTTTTTGACAAAAGTGCAAATGTTTAGTAAAAAGATAATCTGTTTTGGTTGAAGATTCAACTATTCTGTTGATAATTCCTCTTTTTGGTTAAATTTGAGTATTTTGTATTTGAAATTAAAATCGTTTTTAGCTGAAATATTAACTGTTACATTCTTCGTTGTAAACTATTCTCTTTTGGTTGTAAATTTAAGTACTTAGTTGAAAGTTAAACTACTTTGTTGAAAATTTATTTTCTTGGATGAAGATTCATCATTTTAATTAAAAGTTCATTTCTTTAGTTAAAAATTCAACTGTTTTTCCAAAAGTTTGTTTTTTGGTAGAAATACAATCTTCTTGGTTGAAAATTCAACTACTTGGTTGAAAATCTATGTTTTTGTTGAAAATTCGTCTTTTCTGGTAGAAAATTCATCTTTTCAGTTAAAAATGCAACTGTTTTGTTGAAAATTCATCTCTTCTGAATGAGTTAAACTTTTTATGATTCAAAATTAAAATCCATTTTAGTTAAAATATCAACTATTACCTGTTTCACTGAGACTTCGTCTATTTTTCTTGAAAATTCAACTACTTCGTTGAAAGTTGAACTATTATGTTAAAATTCATTTTTTTGATTGAAGATTTATCATTTGATTGAAAAATTAATCTTTTTAGTTGGAAATTAATTTTTTATATTTGAAAGTTCAACTATTTGGTAAAAAATTTATGTATTTTATTGATAATTCGTTTTCTTGGGTCGAAAATTAATCTTCTTCATTGTAAATGGATGTATTTTTTTGGAAATTCATCTTTTTTGGTAGAAAATTAATCTACTTGGTTAAAGATTTATATTTTCGAGCTGGAAATAGAACAATTTTGTAGAAAATTAGTCTTTTTGGCTTGAAAATTGAACATTTTAGATGAAATTTTTCTTCTCTATTAACTAAAAAATCGTTTTTAGTTAAAAACCCAACTCTTTTGTTGAAAATTTATCTTTTTGGTTTCAAAATTCATCTTTTTGGTCGAAATTTCATGTTTTTGGTTAAAAATTAATCTTTTATAGTTGAAAACTTAACTATTTGGTAAAAAATTGATGTATTTTATTGATAATTTGTCTTTTTGGGTCGAAAATTAATCTCCTTAGTTGCAAATTGATACATTTTGTTGAAAATGCATTTTTTTTGGTAAAAAATTGATCTTCTCGGCTGAAAATTCATATTTTCAAGTTTAAAATATAGTACAACCGTTATGTAGAAAGTTCGTCTTTTTGGCTTGAAAGTTCAACAATTTAGATGAAATTTTTCTTCTTTATTGACTAAAAAATTCTTTCTTTGTTGAAAATTTTACTGCCTGTAGGACACGATATTTTTTGTAACAAATGCAGAGAATTCTAGATGTAACAAACAACAAAAACAAATTGCCTAGAAATTTTGGAAGTTTATAGTAAAATTACCAAAATTTACCTGTCTTGGCGGATTTTTGAATTTTTTTTTATTTAGTAACAAAAATGAAAAAAAATTGTCTTTTGAAGTGTACCGGTTTTTAACAAGGACTTGTATTCATTCAAAAATACCTAAAAAATATGAAGCAACTATCCAAAAAAGATGTCCAATAGCAATACAAACGTTTAAGAATTTATTGAATTTGTTATAAACCAATAAGTGAATGAAAATGGTTTCTTGGGATTGGCAGCGATTCGTCACTTGATTCCTACTGAATTTGAACAATTTATGGACAAAAAGATTTTTTCAGTTGAATTAATGAAAGTTCATGAATAATTTCTCATTTTATACGCAAGTTTTATAAACATTTATCCATATCTGGTATTTATGATGGAATAAATGAAGTTTTTTCTACGAAATTGGACATATATTACCTGGAAATAAAACCTCAGTATCATTCTTGGTCATCCAATGAAAATTAATAATTTTTTAAGCAATTCTAATTAACAAATGCACTATTTGGCTATTTTTTGACGTAAAAACTTGTTCTTTTCGACGCAATCAACTGTAAATAAGTAACTTCTAAATTTTTATGGAGATTTGGATAACAATAAATAATTTTTATTGTAAACAATAATTGTTCAAACAAATTTTTATGTCACGTATTTATAAATAAAATTCCACTTTTTATAACAGACTTAACAGCCAGTTATCTAGCAATGACTTCTGGCTATGAATTCCTAACATTTGATAATTGCTTAAACAAACTTAATTAACAAATGCATTATTTGGCTATCTTTTAGCATTTAAATTTTGTTCTTGCAGCGTAATCAACTGTTAATAACAATTTTTTCAACTTGTTTTAGATACTTTGATGTGTTAGTGCATGTGGTGCTGATATTCATTTTTTTCGGGATGTAAAGATATCACATGCAGTATCGGCGATATCAATGAAACAGAAAGTTTCATTTCAAAAAAATTATGTTCAATTCGGATGATAATTTTATTCTGAAAATCAATTTGTCCACGGACGTTTTTTTGCCCCGCTGTGCTAGGTCACGTTGTCAGTTCTCCTAAGTGAAACATTAGTGAGCAAATTAATGTAAAATGTAGAAGCGCTAACAAAAAATACAAATATGCATAACATTGCTCTTGGTTATAAATCTTGTCTGAAATAGCTTAGACATTATGAAGCGAAATATTACAGAGACAAGTTTGAAAACGCGAAATTATTTTCGTTTCATGCAAACTTTAACCGGCAAATTTAATTTTTGTTGTAGCTAAACTTTCACCTGGAATCGATAAAAGCTTTATCTTTTGTTTTTACTGTGAATCAATCTGTCAATTGTCAACTTGAGGAATTTCGAATTGAAATGCGCAAGCGCAACAGCTAGAAAAAGTTGTCTTGCTCAGAGTGCACACGCGCAACAGCTAAAAGTTATCTTGCTCAAAAAGCGCAGATTAAGTCTTTTTTAAAATTTTTAAAATTTTTGAAATTTTTGAAAGTTTTGTAATTTAAAAAAACTGATCGCTTGATGAATTTCATTATTAACCTCTGACGTCACGTTTTACTTCCTAAGGACTGAAAAGTAGAACTTTAACCCCGCTTCATAGGCATTGAAAAGAGCTGAAATCATGCATATCTTATGAAAACTCATTTTCAGGAACATTTCACACTAACTGAACAATTCTCAAATGCTGTTTAACAAACTATCACTTTCATGGGATACTTAACACCTTGGGGAACCTGTCTGAAACTCAATAGACTATACATACAATAAACGAGAATACTTTAAGTAGTCCAGGCATGTCGTAGGAAACAAGTCTTTTTACCGTTTTAAGCAGGTAGAGTGCGTTTTTTCTTGGGAAAATGGTTTATTGAGGGATCCTGATGCAAATTCCAAATTTTCCGCAAAAGTCTGAGACGCGGCCCGGAAATGCTTTTGGAAAAAGTTCCAAAAATCAATTTTGCGTAGATTAACCCGTCCCATTGCATTTTAGAGCAAAATGTTCCAGATAAAAATTAAACTAGACACAATTCTGAGAAAGTTTAAAAAAAAATGAAAAAAACAGAATCTTCTATCTCCAATAGGTGCCGAGTTATGACCCTTAAAAATCAGCCAATTTGTATCACTGAAGTTTGTATCTGTACCTCGGAACCTATTAATTTCACGGAAAAATATTTTCAGTATCAATTAATGTAGACCTAATTTTAAGTTATTCTAAATGAAATACAATGACCTAGCCCGAATAGCCTCCCAAAGTTGACCACTGTTGACCTATTTTTTAGGGCAAATTACTCGTGTTAAGTTTTTTCAAAATATTTCGTTTATGAGAAAAGCTACGGTTATTTCTAAGGGTCATAACACGGCACCTATTGGAGGTACATTTTTTTCCTCAAACTTATTTAGAATTTTGTCTAATTTAATTTTAATGTTAAACATTTTATTGATATTCTGTCAATCTACGCAAACACGACTTTTGGAACATTTGCAGAAAAATTCCCAGGACGCGTCGTAGTCACTTCTAGCAAATTTGGAATTTGCATCAGGACCCCTCAATAAATAGATTTAGCGAAAAAAACGCGCTCTACCTACATAAAACGGTGAAGAAGTACCAGATGCCTGGACTAAAACTGTTAGAACCTAAATTCAGAAATGTACTTAAATTTAGAGGTGAACTCACGAGTTTCGTTTGATGAGTAATGTAAATTTCCCACTAGATGGCGCCAAAATGAACTTTGCAGTATATGGCGCATTATGAGCATTCGTCAAAGTAACCTCTACCAAGCTTTAGCCAACACCGACGTTTAGTTTGCGTTTGGCATAAATTTGAAGTGAGCGTGTCAGTAGTTTTTAAAAAAATGGAGAAAGAAGAGTTTCGTACAGTGATAAGACATTCTTCTTTAAAAAATTGGACGGCCGCGCAGATCAAAGCCGAGTTAGACAAAGTTCAAGGGGAGTCTGCTCCTTCGTTAAAAAGCGTTTATTTGTGGATAAACGATTTTAGACGTGGCCGAACCACAACTAAAGATGAAGCGCGCTCCGGACGCCCAATTGTGGTCACCATATCGGATATGGTGGGAAAAATTCATCATATGGTTATGGTAGATCGCCGAATCAAGGTGCATGAGATTTATAAAGCTGTAGAAATCTTCACTGAACGAGTCTATAACATCGTGCACGAAAAACTGAAAGTTGAGAAGGTGTGTGTAAGATGGGTGCCGCTATTGCTGACTCCTGATCAAAAGCGCAACCGAAAAGACGTTTCAATCGAAATCCTTAGGACATCTTGCGTCGATTCTTGACTGTGGATGAAACCTGGATCCACCACAATACACCCGAGATGAAGCAGCAGTCAAAGCAGTGGTTACTATCTGGTGAAAGTGCGCCAAAGAAGGCGAAGACTGTTTTGTCAGCTGGGAAGGTGATGACCACAGTATTTTGGGATTTCCAAGGAATTGTCCTCGTTGATTACTTGGAGAAGGGTAAAACTATAACAGGAACGTCAATTGTTTTCTATGGACATCACCAAGTATAGTTACCTGTGCGTGTATCCTACGCTAAAATTAGTACAAAACTAAACCAATCTATCGTAGTTAAATGAAGAAAAATACAGAATTAAAGACAACTCAAATTTTTTATTTAATATTAATATTGACCCTATAAACTCTTATGAATGTATATTTGTATCGAACAAAGAAAAAAATCATAATGAGGAAAGGAACAAGAAATATGTGTAACGTATAAACTTAAGCCATATTTTGTATTCACATTTTTTAGTTATTATTGAATACACGTGTATATAAGTATGCAAAAATCACTGTATATATATTTTTGTAACGTGATTTGTCAATTTAAATGTTTTCTGAATTTATTCATAATTTATTATAGATGCAGAGTTTCAAGTTATTTTGCAAATAACTTGAAAATCTGATTAGGAAGGATGTTATTCCTTTCCGGGAGGGGTTCAATGGCACACAGTTTCATTATTTTGGGATTCCTTATTCAATAAATACATTTGAAAGTTTGGGTAGTTTAACCATTGATCGATGCGAGAAATCAACATTTTTAGCACTGTTAGTTCTTCACAAATCAATACTGAAAGCTTCTTGCTCTTCTTTAATAATTAATCCTTTATTTTATTTCTCTCAAAATACAAAAATTCACGAAGTTTTCATCATTCCGAGTACTTTTAGAATACGGATTTCTTGATAGGTTATGTACTGGGTTTCGAGAGTAGACTCTTTAGCCCGTTTGCCTCTGCTATCAGAAATCTAGTAAAATAAATCTGAGTCAGAGTCACAAGATGCTAAATCTCGAACTTAGGATCTTATTTCACCGTAACGTGAGCAAAATTCCTCGAAGATGATACAGAAGGTCGCGCTCTTAAAATCTCGTGACTCAAACAGAAGGCCCTTACGCTTACCGCACTCGTATTTGGTGTCGAGAGTAGACTCTCTAGCCTGTTCGCCTGTACGGTAAGCTAGGATAGATCGAAACTCGGTTGCAGGAATAGACTCCTTGGCCTGCCCCAAGATCATCCTAGATGACCTAGATCCTTCTCGCTCGCCAGCGAGCCCCCAATGCAGGCTCGGTCAACTCTGCGGAAAATTAATGGCGACGTTCAGCGCACTCTGCTATCGACAATAGAACTTTACCGAGCGTCCATGTGTGGGTGCATGTATATGTACATGCCCTGTCCTTACATGTGTTAAATCTGAAAAAAATTCAACAAAAACGAATAATAAAGACAAAATGAAGCAAATAAGAAGTGAAAAATGAGAAATGTAAGATAGTTAACATTCTATTCCTCATGTT
>JAUMHM010000085.1:25453409-25474861 GCA_032362435.1 Melikaiella ostensackeni
TTATTATCCATTTTTCACAGTTTCGACACTTTCATGAACACAACCATGTAGCAGACGACACCAACAAATGTCAACAAACAATCTACTTGACGCGCACGCGCGTCGACCACGAGGTGCGCGCCAGAGCTCTCTGCGTTCAGCACAGGGAACTAATTTTACTCCCCTCGCTGCCTCTCACTTCCCCGCTCCCACGTTCTGAAAATTCGCCATTTCCCCCTATAGAGTTGACCGAGCCTGCCCCAATGCTGGTTTCAGACTTTCGGGGCCAGCATCCAGCCTTCTGGATTGTTCGAAGTCGCGTATCCCCTCTCGCGATGTTTGCGTAGGTGGGAGATACCGCGACTGCGCGTTTGATGGACGCCTAGTGCCGAGGCCCGTTCGTGGCACTGTAAGGATGGCTGCACGGTACAGGGGCAATGCTTAAATAGCTTACAATACCTATTAATTTCGAAAAAAGTGGAGACATTGCGTTATGTATTGAGCTCATGATTGATTTGAAAATATGTATGATTACATTATGAAATTCAGAGACTGACCTTCTTAAATTCGGATAAATTTTTGCTAAATTTGAATTCATTTCTGAATGTAAGTAAATTTCTGAGTTCAAGGTGTATAATTTTGAAGTCTTTTTTCTTACTGTGTAAGATAAACAATCAATACTAGTGTAAAAAGTGTTCTGGAACAGTTACATAACAGTTAAAGAACTTTTTCAGTTTATATTAGTTGTGAAATCATTATAGAACTATATTGTAACCGCTCGCAGTTCTAAAATAATTACGTAACTCAGTTGTAACAATGTTCTGTAACATTCTTGACTAATTCCATTTTAAGTCATGCGGGGAGGTACAGCTTGGGGTGTCAGAATGATTTGGTATTTAGATATATCATTCTGTAGATAAAATAAAGGAACACGTATTTCACAGTTTTACCACAAATTCGTTTTTTAGTTTTTAGAATCATTTGAAGATTACCTGCGAATTCTCGAAAGTTGACAGAATTTTTTTTCAAAATGTAGTATTTTCGGACAGGGCAAAGCTTTTCATGAATTTCCTTCTATATTAGACAAAGGAACTTTTCCTCCTCCGATTGATCTCAGAAAAATGAAGAAATGTTGAAAAAAGACAAAATGTCAGCTGCTTTTATAAAATTCTTAAAAATGGATTATTTAAAAAACCCAACTTTTTAAAATTTTCTTTAAAAAGTTAGATGGTAATATGTATTACATATATATTTGAATTTCATTCTTGGTAAACCAATGCTTCATCAATGGAAGAATTTTTTTTTTTTAAATCAAAATTTATGATTTTTTTAAACGCAAGCCAAAAGGGGAAATGTGAAGAGGATAATGTTATTTGTTTAAAATTCTTACAAAAAAAGTGTTTTGTATTCTTTCTTCATTTGGAATTGCACCAACTAACCCTCAATTGTACAATATATAAATCTCTTATTCATTATTTTGTGCTGATTATCCTTTTGTTTCTATCTTGAAAATATTTTGTTTTTTACGCAGTTACGTTTCATATTGAATATCAAGTACAGTGAGAAGTACAGTAAAGATAATAAGACATTTAAAAAATTAACTGACTTTGAACTCCAACAATAATTGTGGATTCCTTTCGTTGAATTTCTTCTAAAAATTAACAACTCGAAAAATGTAAATATTTTCAAGATAGAAACAAAAGAATAACTAGTACTAAATAATGAATGATTATTCTCTTTTTCCAACATTTTTTTTTTCTGATACTAATCGTAAGAAGAAGAATTCTCAAGTCGAATAAAAAAAGAAAATCCAGAATACCTGTGCTCGTTCGGAAAATACTGCATTTTGAAGATAGCTCTATCAATTTTTGAGAATTCACAGGTAATCTTCAAATGATTCTCAAAAATCAAGACGAATTTTTGTGATCAAACTGTAAAATACATGTGCCTTTATTTTCACTACAGAATGATATATCAAAATACAAAATCATCCTGACGCCATGATCTAGTCTTTTCTTGAAATTTTGCATGGTTTGAAATGGAATTGGTCTCTTACCTTTTTGTTACAGAAAAGTTATAGCTAGATGTTTTTTAGTGTAAAAAGGAAGATATTGAATCTAATATGGAATAGAAGTTAAAGAACTACAATTTCCGCGAGAAATTTGGACAACATATTTTTTTTAATTTCATGTTGCTATATCATATTCTAAAATGCTTAAAATTGTTGAACATAAAATCAGCAACTTTTGTCTGGATTCAAGTAAAGTTTGTTTGAATTTAGAAAAGTCTCAATCTAAGATTCAACCCTCGAAATCGGGTACTAAAGTCATAAATTTAAACCAATTTTACTTAAATCCAGAAAAATTTTGCTGAATCTAATCCAAAATTTAAGGTGTAATATTCTTACAAAATCGTTATAACTCTGTAGTTTTATTAAATTATCCGTTTCTTTGAGGGGCATGTTGTTAATGATTTGATATTAAAAGAAATTGTTATATAGCTCCACTTAGCAAATTTTACATTATAGTGTCGACCCCCCCCCCCCCATGTAACAGATAGTGAAATTTTTCCTTCCCTCCGCCCAAAAAAGGTGTTGCATAATTTATGTATGGACCCAAAATAGAAAATGGAACATTAGCCTCAAGGTTGATGACGCGGTGAGCTCATATAGGAACATACAGTTTATGGGTGATTATAATTGAAATAGCATGACCGTGACACCCGGCCCTCTCCGATTTTGATGCAACTATTTTTATGGGTACTCGCAGATGTGATTCGAATATGTGTCAGAGGATTGAAAATAAAAAATTCATTGAAAAACAGAAAATCCGCATATTTAAAAAAAAAGTGATGAAAACGCTGCAAACAGTTGACAACTATGTTGACTACAGCATTGACAATTACAAATACATTCACAACTTTTGATGTAGTTTTCATAACTGCCTGCAGCGTTTTTATCCGATGAAAGCAAACAAATCTTGGGACAACTCTGTGTGCGAATCTGACTTTTTTTAGCACATCATTTAAACACCATTAAGTTCTGAGATTTTTCCAGACGATAAAAATCGTACACTGAAAATAAGATCGTTTTGGTTGAAGTTAGTTAAAGATAGTTTGGTCGAATGTACAGCTTTGATAATGAACTATAACACTGTAATGTGTGCCTTCTGGGAATAATAAAATTGCAGTGGAATTCTGTTATCCTTGGCTCTTTCGGCTCAGAATTTAATGTCCTATGCACCAATTAAAATGAAGAACTGTTACTTCATTCCTTTGAGAAATAGTGCTGAGAAACAGCCACTGAAATTCAGAAAAGTGTATTTCCCTCTACATGTATGAAAATAAAGATTTTTTTGAAGCGGTATTTCAGACAATATATACTTACCAAACTCACAAACAATTTAAGGATATCGAAAATTTAATTTTTGCGAACACTGGATAAACAAAAAAAAAATCTTCTCACATTAAATCCTGAGATATTGAAAGTGATGCAGCTCGATATCAAAATGATCCAATCTACTATAGAGGATTAAAAGATCTGCTAGTCCAACTTTACGATCTTAGCAACCGACGGTCGCGTTTTTTTTTGGAAATAGACGGAGAAAAGAAATTTTTCACTTAAATTAACTTGAAACGCTTAAAATCCCTCAAATTTCGAGTAAAAGTATTGAATTCTCATCAAAATAGATGAATTTTTATCCAAATATATGAATTTTCAACAAAAAAGATAAATTTTCAACCCAGAAGATTGATTTTCTACCAAAAAAGAAGAATTTTCAACAAAATACATGAATTTTCAACCAAATAGTTGAATTATAACAAAAACACGAATTTTCAAGGAAAGAATTGAATTTTCAACCAAGAAAAGCCCAGCCAAGAAGATCAATTTTCTACCAAAAAAATGCATTTTCAACAAAATATATCAATTTTCAACTAAGGAGATTAATTTTCGACCCAAAAAGACAAATTATCAATAAAATACGTAAATTTTTTACCAAATAGTTAAGTTTTCAACTATAAAAGATTAATTTTCAACCAACAACATGAAATTTCGACCAAAGAGATGAATTTTGAAACCAAAAAGATGAATTTTCAACCAAATAGTTGAATTATAACAAAAACACGAATTTTCAACGAAAGAATTGAATTTTCGACCGAGAAAAGGTTTTTAGTTAATAAAGGAAAAAAGAATTATCAAAAATGTTGAATTTTCAAGTCAAGAAGACAAATTTACAAAAAAAGAATCAATTTTTAAACAAGACGATTAATTTTCTACCGAAAAAGATGAATTATCAACAAAATACATAAATTTTCAACCAGATATTTGAATTTTCAACCAAAAGAGATTAATTTGCAACCAAAAATAGAGCGGTTAAATTTTCAACAAAGAAAAACGAATTTTCTCTAAAATACGTAAGTTTTCACCAAAAAAGTGGAATTTTCAAATTAAGTGCTGAATCTTCAACCAAGAAATTATTTTTAGCCATGAAAATTTATTTTTTACTAAATAAGGCCAATTATCAACAAAATGTGTGAATTTTAAACCGAATTCTTGAATTTCCAGCAAAATACATGAATTTTAAACCAAATACTTGAATTTTCTATTAAAAAAGATACATTTTCAACAACTGCCAAGTACGTGAATTTTCAATCAAAGTAGATCAATTCTAGAAAAAAATGTAATAGTTGATATTTCAACCAAAAACGATTTTGAATCATAGAAAATTGAATTCAACCAAAAGAGACAAATTTTCATCGAAATACAAAAATTTTTAACCCAAAAAACGAATTTTCTATGAAATAGTTAAATTTTCGACCCGCAAGATGAATTTCCGAATTAAATTGTGAATCCTGAACCAAAAAAATGAATTTTGAACAAAGTAGTTTCACCTTGGAGCAAAAGAGATGCATTTTGAACAAAATACATACATTTCCAACCAAATATTCATTTTTCAACTAAAAAATATAAATTTTTAAGAAAAAAAAATAACTTGCTACAAAATACTTAAAGTTTTAACCAGAAAGATGAATTTTCAACTTAGATGATGAATGTTCAACCAAAAAAAAAAAAAATGATTTTTTTATCAAACTAGTAATACTTTCAACCAAATATGTAGTTGAGTTTTCGATAAAAAAAATGAATTCTCAACAAAAAATCTGACGGTTTATATTTTAACAGAAAAAGATTTTTTTTTTAAATCTAAAACAATCAAACTCAATCACAAAAAACGAATTTTCAACAGAATATTTGAATCCTCTACTAAAAAAAAAAAAGAAAACAAAATAGTTGAGTCTTCAAACAAAAAATTACATTTCTACTAAGATAGATACATTTTCAACAAAATCCACTTATTTTCTCCCATATAGTTGAATTTTCAACCAAAAAGATTATAATTTTAACAAAGGAGACGAATTCACAACAAAATGCATGAATTTTTAATTGAATAGTGGAATTTTCTACTCAAGAAACACACTTTCAACAGAATAATTCAATTTTCACCAAAGAAATAAACTTACAACTAAAATAATGAATCTTTTATCAAATAATTGAATTTTTAATAAAGTAGTTCAACTTTCAACCAGGTATTTGAATTTTTAGGCAAAAAAGATGAATTCTTTACGAAAAATGTAATAGTTGATATTTCAAGTAGAAAGATTTTGATTCTAAATCAAAAACGGTTAAATTCAACTAAAAAAGACGAATTTCCAACAAAATAGTTGAATGCTCAACCAGAACAGATTAATTTTCTATCAAACAGTTGTATTTTTAACCAAAAAGAATGCAATTTCTACCAAAAGAGATGAATTTTCAAACTAAAAAGGCGAACTTTCAATAAAATAGTTAAGCTTCACACAAATTGTCGAATTTTCAAACATACAGTTGAATTTTCAATAAAAAAAGATGACTTCCTAAAGATATCATTGAATTTTGGAGAAAATAAGACTAGAGAATAATAGTTTAAATAAACATTGATGTCGATTTCTAATACTTCACAGAGCGAAACTGGAGTGAGGGGGAGTTGAAAATTCTGGGAAAACACCTTACGTAATTTGTGGATGACCATTGAGATGCTATAAGGTGCTATGAGGTGAACATTGGAATTTGATACTTGCATCAAATGTCATTTTTCACTCGTCATTTATAATTTTCATTCCAAATCTGGATATTTTTAATCAAGTGAATATCAGTCTGCTGCAAATCACTTTGATCCAATTTCAAGATGAAATTGAATCCCCAAACTCTTCTGTGTTTCCGAAAGATTGTGTATTCAGAAAAGTACCCACGATTTCATAGCGTGATTTGTTTTCAATGATTACTATATGAAAAGCAATGCTATTTATGAAAAAATTTACTTTTATTCAAATGTTCAAAAATTCAAAACGAATCTATACGTTCTATAAATATGAAACTTGAAAACACATAACTCACCCTACTATTTTTTGAGGCAACAAGTCACTAATTGACTACCATGCTCATGATTTTAACTGATTCTCAGTTATGAATCGCTGATAATGAATGTGATATAATTGCGTTGCAGATATGAAGAAAAACATTGTATTTATATCTTGAAAATATCTCGAGTCCATCTCCTGAACTCAGGCTTGGAGACAAAATTTTTTTATCTTACACTAATTTCTTTATTTAACTATGCATAATATATTTTTTTAATTGTTATATAGTTTAAGAAAAATAGAGAATTAAAAACATTTTTTTTTCAATCTCGGGTTATTTTGAAGTGAAGTCAATTTTAATATTTTCCTTACAATTTCCCAGTAAATTCCAGATGAACGTGAAACAACTCATTTCAGTGAAAATAAAAAAGTTGAATATCTTATCATGTAGTTGCAGAAATCCAGCGATTTACGTGCGAAAACAATCATGACTAAGCATCTCTAACAGGATGTTGTAGGTAGGTGTACCAAGCATTATTATGAGTACACAGTAAAAAATAATATTATTTGTCGATGTAGTGACGGTTTTCGATCTACTAGTCCACTTGTTTTCTTAAAACATTTAATTTTGAATCTAGCCTTCGCCCGGCGACGCCAAGTCTCATCAGGAGTGTTACATATATTGAAGGAACGTCATCTATACGAAATAGAAGTTATGTAGTAAAAATGATTCATAATTGTACAGAAGTTTTACATATTATAAATAATTTTAAGGAATATCAATTTTAATATTTCACTTTCACCCCTAGACAGACAGAAGCATTTTATTATATAAACTTTAAGTATAAGAGAATATACCTTCTGTAAAGTTTAGTTGTCACTTGCACGCATTTAGACAAAATATTTAGGTTATTACATCTGCACCAAAAACTGGCGGCCATTTTGCTTATCCTGACAGATGACCCTGAAAGCAGATCAAAATGAACCGACTGAACAGATCATTATGATCTCGAGAGTCAAATGATCGCTGGAGCAAAATGCTCTGCAACAAAAATGATCATTTTTTTGTGTGTAACAATTGAGCGGTTGGGTGCAAGAACAGCCTACTTGCATTTTAGCCCAATGTTGTACGCACCGGGAGAAGCATGTGGGGATCTGAGAGCACCAAACTACGGTGATAGTTGAGGAACTGTAAGAATATTTGCTCAGTTGATCACCGCAGTTTTGCATCCCAAATTGGCGGGACATTCAAATTGCTAGATATTCATTATGCTTATTTCCCAATTCAAATAATGAAATTATAAAAAAAAAATTGTTCAGTGAGCACATAATTCATTGAGGAATCAGTTATAGTGAATTTTTCTATTTTGTAATTACACTTTAGGATCACAAATTACTGAAAGAGAATTTTCAATGAAGTATGTGTTGGCAGAAAAATTTTCTCTTCATATTTCATTATTTTGATTGAGAAAAAAGTAAAGTGATTGACAAACATTCCAATTAACGAATATCTTTGGGTCCTATTTGAAAATACTTAAATTATAATACAAGTATTTTAAAATAATAAAACGTTTTCGACCTCTGAAATGATTTATTATCGAGCTCATAACGTGACAATAGATACAATCATTTTATACGTGTAACAATATTCAAATATACAATTATAAAGTATTCGATTAAATCAGTCAACTATTGTTTGTCTAAGAAGTAAACTAACGGCAGGGCTTGGATAATTGAAGAAGTTCATTGAAACTGAAATTTAGAAAGATACAGTAGAATAATACGACTTGCCAAACTTTTTTATACAATTAGTGATGGTTGAGTTACTTTTTAAAAGGAACTAGTTATCGTTCCCGTTACATCACGAAAAAAGTATCTAGTTATCGTTATCGCTACCGACTCAAAATGTAGCTTTCTCTTAGTTACTTTTGCGAAAAAAGTAACTATCGTTACTTCTTTAGTTACTTCTGTATTCCAAATTTAATTTTTCACACAACTTCAGTCATATCTGTCAAGTTAGTTGGGACTCTCGCTTCTGAAAGATTTAGAAAATCTCAAGACACCAACAGGACATTTTTAGAAGATGTTGAACTTTCAACAAAATACATGATTTTTCAACCAAGTTGATGAATTATCAACTAAAATGATGAATCTTCAAACAAAATATGAATTTTTGACAGAAAAGTTTAACTTTCAACCAATGTTGAATTTTTAACCAAATAGTTCACTCTTCAACTAAAAAATATTAGATCAGATTTTGTTAGGAAATAGTCAAAATTATTGTTCACTGTAAATTATGGCAGATTATGGTTTTCATGTGTGTATTCATCGCGGAAGACTCAACTTCAGAACTGTCAGAGAAATGTCAACACTAATTGTGACTTTGATTTACGAGTCGGGGTTACAATTTTTAATGCGGTGCATTAATTAACGTTACGGTATCGTATGATACCTTCATCCACCTTTAATAAATAATTTTTAATTTATTTAACAATAAACAAATTTAAATATGTATGGGAAATTCGTAAACAACTCGTCACCCTAAGTTTCGCCCCTGGCCTACTTACTGAAGCATGCGCATGCGCACGCGTCCATGTTTGTGCGCGAATTTCGAAGAGACCCCTTTTCAATATCTTTTTGAGTGCTGCTGTGGGAGAGGGGTTGCATTTTTCAAAAATATTTTAACATGCAACAACCCTATGATTGTGATGAGAGAGACTTTACTGTAGGTATTATGTACTCAAAATAATATTGTATAAACAAAATGAATTTGATGTATTTCAGAGATCTTTCGTGTTTGAGAGCACCATGTTTCTAACATGTTTACGATATTTTTTTTTTATTTTCAAATAATTAAACTTTAATAAACACCTATCCAAGAAAAAGGTGTTGGTAATGAAAAATGAAACCGTGTAGTTACATCAAAGTAAGCGGTACTTCAAAATAACTTTTTTTCCATTTTCTAAATTTATAAGTATTTTCCAAGCACGTAAAGCTGTTTTCATTTATTTTCCGATTTGTTTAAGTATGCTCGTGCTACTTTTATTGTTCTTGCTCTGATTCTTGTGACTGAAATCTAAATGCATTTTAAACTTCCAGCCGTGAAATTTTGGAAACATTTTTCAAAGACATTTAAAAATAATGTCTATATTAATATTATTGTCATTTTCAGGTGACGATGAAAATTATCATGAGGCTTTCATTATTTGTGCATAGTTTATTACGCGCACTCCAAAAATGTTGAGACCAATTTCTTCATTTATTCTTCAGTAATCATATTCATTCACCGAACCATATTACCTTTTTTTATAAATAGGTATAACTCTTCCGAAACTTTTCAAATCATTAAAAATTCTTTGCACTCTATTTTTATATTGAACTATATTTACACGTTAAACTAAAAACCTGTTTCAAAAATAGAAGGCACATAATTATTTTTGTTTAAAAAACAACATTTGTCCTCGACTAAGGATTGTAACCGGACGTACCAATAAAAAAATCAGTTTTACTGAAATAAAAAAAAAAGTATTCTTATTTATTGAATGTCCCAGGAAATTCACAGACGCGCTTACCTCGTTTCTTCCTTTTTAAGTGATATTTTTTTTCCAGAAATTCTTATCTCTTTTTCTATTTCGACCCTTCTCCATTCTTATTACTTCTTGATTTTTTATTGATATACTTTCGATAGAAAACGAGGAAAATATCAACGGAATCTATTGCTACAAATCTACAGATTTGTAGTAAGTAGTTTAATTAAATTTTGTTTAAATCGAAATAATAGAAAATATATTTAATAATATTTAATGAAAATGAAAGAAGTGAACGGGAAAAACAAAAAAACACAGGATATGAAGGTAAATCAAAAGGACAGAATTGTTTCTCTAAAAAAGTTCTAGAAAAATGTCTCCTGACACTTTTCTTCTGTATAATGCTATTTTCAAAATGTTTGCTAAGATATGTATGGAATCTTGCAGAATTTTGTTGCTGTTGACAATTTAATATGATGGTGTCAGAGAAAACAAAGAAGAACGTAATTCAATAATTTCAACAACTTGCACATCAAAATTTTTCCCTTGAAGTCGGTATTTTAAATATAATCGATACTCTCCATTTCTTCTAACTCACTTTATTATTCTTTCACCAAAACATTGTTAAAACGTTGAAATGTTGAAACGTTGTTAAAAAATTCAATACTGCTAAATAGCTTGAAACACTTAATTTTTCGAAAAAAATTAAGTGGCGAGAAAATTGCTATGTATAATCTAGTTCAGAGATATTATTTTGAAGTAGAGGTGTCAATAAGACTTCTTTCTTATTCCCGAAACAGAAAACAATTTTTTACATGCAAAATAAGAAATTGAAAGTATCTATGCCAGATTGACCCATATTGGAATATCTAAGAAGAATTTTTATGCAAAAATCAATAAAAATAAAGAATTTTCCCAAAAGTTAAAAAATGTATTTAATTCATAGCAAACATTTTTCATCTTCGTCAAAAATTGTTTTACTTGCATGTTACTTACATTAAAAACTTCGTTTTCATCTAACGAATCACATTCTGATTCTAGGGTCAAACAAAAGCATTAATGACATATTTCGTATGAATAAATTTATAACTAATACGGCAGAACTTTCCTTTGTTCGCCGCTAGTATGTCTGGAAAACATCACCACGATAATAATTAAAAGCTGATTGGAGTTGCAAAATAGAAAATTAAAGATGTAATAACCTCGATAAGTTTTTTAAACTTGTTTTTGAATGTTAAAAAAACTCCTCATATTTAATGAATATGAATACGTTCTTTTGATTTCAGTAAAACTGATATTTGATTGGTACGCCTAGTCAAAATCCTCTTTGGTTTAAATTGAACAATTTTGTTGAGAATTCGTCTTCTTTAGTTGTAAATTGAAATATTACACTTGCTATCGTGGATTGAAATTTCCTGGATAGGAATTTAATTATTTGATTGAAATTCAACTATTTTATTGAAAATTGATGTTTGGTTGAATGTAACTGTTTTTGATTCAAAATAAAAATATTTTTTCGGTGAAAAATTATGTTGATGGTTAAAAATTCATCTCTTTGGTTTAAAATTTACATATTTTCTTAAAAATTCGTCTTTTTGGTTGAAATTTAGAATATTATATTTTACATCGAGGATTGAACTCTTATTATTTGGTTGCGAATCAACATTTTTGTTGAAAATTCGCCTTTTTGGTTTGAAACCTCGAACAATCTGGTTGATTTTTTTTCTGCCTTGACTGCAAATTCAACTATTTTATTGAAAAATTGATTTTTGGATGAATATAATTGTTTTTGATTTAAAATAAAAATATTTTTTCAGTACAAAATTATGTTTTTGGTTGAAAATTTATCTCTTTGGTTTCAAATTTACCTATTTTGTTGAAAATTCCTCTTTTTGGTTGAAAAAATGTTACATTTTTTATCGAGGATTGAACCTTTATATTTGGTTGGAAATCAACATTTTTGTTGAAAATTCGCCTTTTTGGTTTGAAACCTCGAACAATCTGGTTGATTTTTTGTCTGCCTTGACTGCAAATTCAACTATTTTATTGAAAAATTGATTTTTGGTTGAATGTAATTGTTTTTGATTCAAAATAAAAATAATTTTTTGGTAAAAAATTATGTTCTTGGTTGAAAATTCATCTTTTTGGTTTCAAATTTAACTATTTCAGTTACAAATTCGTCTTTTTTGGTTGAAAATTGAAATATTACATTTTTCATATTGAATTAAACCTTCCTGGATGGAAAATGTTATTATTTGCTTGAAAATCAACATTTTTGTTGAAAATTCGCCTTTTTGCCTTGAAACTTCGAACAATCTGGTTGGTTGTTTTTCTGTCTTGACTGCAAATTCAACTATTCCATTGAAAAATTGATTTTTTCTTGAATGCAATTGTTTTTGATTCAAAATAAAAATATTTTTTTGGTAAAAAATTATGTTCTTGGTTGAAAATTCATCTTTTTGGTTTCAAATTTAACTGTTTCAGTTACAAATTCGTCTTTTTTTGTTGAAAATTGAAATATTACATTTTCTATAGTGAATTAAACCTTCCTGTATACAAAATGTTATTATTTGCTTGAAAATCAACATTTTTGTTGAAAATTCGCCTTTTCTCCTTGAAACTTCGAACAATCTGGTTGATTGTTTTTCTGTCTCGACTGCAAGTTCAACTATATCATCAAAAAATTGATTTTTTCTTGAATGTAATTGTTTTTGATTCCAAATAAAAATATATTTTTTTATAAAATTATGTTCTTGGTCGAAAAATCATCTCTTTGGTTTCAAATTTAACTATTTTGTTGAAAATTCGTCTTTTTTGGTTAGAAATTGAAATATTACATTTTCCATTGTGAATTAAACTTTTCTGGATGGAAATTTTATTATTCGCATGGAAATCAACATTTTTGTTGAAAGTTCGCCTTTTTGGCTTGAAAATTCAAAATCTGGTGGATTTTTTTCTGTCTTGACTGCAAATTCAACTATTTTATTGAAAAATTTATTTTTGGTTGAGTGTAATTGTATTTGATTTAAATAAAAATATTCATTTGGTAAAAAATTATTGTTTTGTGAGGATTTAATTTGGATAAACATTTCTAAAATACAAAAGTAACTAAAAAAGTAAGGATAGTCACTTTTTTTGGGATATGCAACTAAGAAAATGTTGCATTTCGAATCGGTAACATTAACGAAAGTTACTTCTTTCGTGATGTAAAAGTAATGATAACTAGTTCCTTTTAAAAAGTAACTTATCCATCACTGAGTTTATAAATGTTGAAGAGTTCACTTTTTTAATTATTTTTTTTAATTGTTTGAATGAGAAGTTTACCGAGCATGTAGCATGAGTAAGTTCGCCACTAATTTTACAGGTGGAGGCACCAACCGGTTTTGATACAAGTTCTGATACAGCCAAAAGTATTTTAAAACAAAAGGTAAATTTCTATGTATTTAGGACGTAATTATAGTTTATCTAAAAGCAACTTATTCACGAATAGTAGTTTAATAAAAAATAAATACAAAAAATTGAACTAATTATAGTGCAAAATCTCTACGATAATTTTCTTAATTATAATGTTTAACGTATATCACATATTTTTTAAAGTTTCGACTTTAATAATGCACACGAAATATTATCACACACAGGACCGAAATTTTTTTCTCCTAAAAATATAATTTTAGAATTTTCCTCGTAAACGATGCAAGATATCACAAAAGTGCAAAGGTATTTTTAAAGAACTTTCTCAGAAGTGCAATTTTGTATCTGAACATTTTTCGGTACAATTTTTTTTCCGAGAAAATGACGAAAATTAGATTTTATGAAAAAAAATCTCTTGGCCGCAAAAATCGTTTAGGCCATATGAAAAACTCACAGCATGTCTTCCTTACAGAAGGACAAAATGAACAAAAATTAGTAAAGAATATGTGTGGGCTTTTTGTGAGAATCGAATTTTGATATTTTCAAACAAATCGTCGCCATTTTGTTTATTATCAACTTTTTGAAAATTTTTCGACGGATATCGAAAGAGGACGTTAAAAATTCATCAGAATCCGAAAAAAAATTGGAACATCTGAATTATATCAAAAACTGTAGAAGTTCGTCGAAAAGATTTATATTTTTTTTTTTTAAATAGACGTCAAAATTTAAATACTCGTAACTTTGCGGAAAACTTTATTAACACCTGAAATGTGTCCATAAAAAAAACTTTCCCTCAAAGTTGATGCCCTCGATTTTTATGGATATATTTCAGGAATTATTGAGGCTCTTCAGATTTGTATACTATTGGATGTACTTTTATTATTATCCGAAAAACGATCATTCCAACATTTTTTTTGAGAGACTAACTAACCATACAGAAAGTGACAGCCCCAAATATCAAGATACAGAATTTAGTCCAAAGAGACAAGACTAAGATAATAAAATATGTTTACATTCAATTATGAATTTTTATTTCAATTGTATTTAATTATTATATCTCAAATTATATACATGCTTCTTGCAACCTTATTATAATTATAATAAGTACCAGGATGACATTCCAATTATATTAACAGTATATTCAGAAAATACGAAAGTATAGTAAACTGAAAAATATATTAAATATATTTGAAATAGAAAAATCTGTAAAAATCATAGATTAAAAAAAAATAGAAATAGAGTACTCAACGGTACATAATAACCAGAGAGTGGACAAGCCCAGCCTAAAGTTGCGCACCGAGCCTAGGCTCGGCTCCCTCGTTGCGGAGAACCGCCGCATGAGGAGAAGTGGTGGGAGAGTGGAAAGCGCGCTCGAGCATTTGAATAGTTGTGATTGTGATTAGCGGACAGCACTGAGTAGAAGAGGAAGAAAATAGAGCGATAAATGATAAGTTATCATTATCAAAGGAAATAAAATAAAGCGGTGCCGAAAAGACATTTCAAATTGAATTTCAGATAACAATGTTTTATCAACCGTTGCCGAAATTCAATTTATTTAAGGGTTAAAGCATTAGCCGGCACCCTTAATAACATTCTTAAATTATCGAAATGAACGCCCTTCTCCTGTTGTTAAAAAATATTAGCATATCGAGAGAAACTGCGCTTTAACTCTACCGATGTTATGGGGGCATATTTCATCTTCTGAATTTCACTTTTAGAGTAAGAACAACCTTCAATATTTTGAGCATAAAAATTTTCAGCAATCAATTGTAGTACTCTTTAAATTTTTGGTTTTCGCCAGAAAAAATCGCCAGTGAAAAATCAAGACGTTTATAAGAATTAATTATGTTATAAGAAATAACTATAGAATAGAGAATAAATGAAATACAAATTTATAAATTAATAAATACTAACATTTGGAATACGGTATTTAAATAAAATTAAAATCTCACCAAAAACATCTGCAATACAAAAAATCTGCCAAGTACAACTACATAAATTTTTGAAATTAAAGTTGGTCTAGTACTTAAGAAAGAAATATTTATGATAAAATATATTGAGAAACTTTTTTAATAAAAAACCCTATAGAAATTTTAAAAATAAATTGTAGAAAGCTATTTTAGACGTTTTTAACATTTTTAAGACATTATAATCATTATTTAGAAAAAAAGGTTCTGAATATATTTTATTATGAATATTTTTTTCTTAATTACTTGCCCAACTTTGATTTCACAAACCCATGTAGTTGTACTTGGCAGAATTTTTGCATCGCAGATGTTTTTGGTGGGATTTCATGTTTTCTTGCATTTTATTTCAAATCTGAATTTTTATTTTTTACACAAATACGTACAATTGTGAAAAATATTCAATATATCGGAAATTCTTGCGAGACATATCGAGAATATGTTGCTACTAACTTCTTGTTAAAATTTTGTACCAATCGGTTAGATAGATTAGGATGTAGATTGTAGAGGAGAGCACAGGAGAAAGAAATTCATTTTTTAACATAAAATATGATTAACTAAAGTTTTAAATTAATAAGCATATCGAATTTTTCGAAAAACATATCGAGAACATATTGCTACAGATTTTTACGTCGGATGTTAGGCAAAAAGTTTGGATAAAAAATGGAATATTGTTGAATTATTGTAAAAATTAAGCTTTTTACATGTGCTCACCTCCAGAACCTAATCTATTCAACCGATTTTTATCAAATTTTAACGAGAAGTCTATAGCAACATGTTCTCGATAAATATTGCGAAAATTTTTGATATCTTGAATAGTTTTTGAACTTTTACCATTTTTGTCATCTCTGTATTTTCAATTTTTAAACTAAATACATAAAATTCTAAAAACTATTCAAGAAATCGAAAATTTCAAGAAAGATGAACTGAGAATCTGTTGCTACTGACTTCTTGTTAAAATTTGGTACCAATCGGTTCGATATATATATATTAATATTTATTTATTCTTTAAATCCTATTCTTCAGACTGTGAATCCTTACAAATATTCGAAATGTTTGTAACAATAGATATTTTTTGTAATATAATTCGTGTTTATGAACATCTTGATTTTTCGATGGTTTCAAAGCGTAATAACACAATCAATTATTTCTCTGCTTTAAAATAAAATATACATTTTTCAATGATTTTAATTAAAAGTTAATTTCAGTGATCATTATAAATGGTCACAAAAACAAAATTCACTTGAAATTTAATATTTTCATATGTTTACAATATTTACATATGCCAATGCTGAAAATTTCAAATTTCCTTTTCAAAATTATTACTAGTATTTTGTGTGAAGTGTATTCGTATTCAATCATAAAAATAATATTCTTCCGATTTTTCATCAGTACCTATTAATTTATGAGAAACTTGACTAAAAAATATTTTCCCGAGAGAAATATACGTCTAAAACGTCTTCCAATAATCAAAATAAGTTAAATTTTTACATTCCCCATGCATTTTAATAACTTGAGGCTTAAAAGTACAGCCAGCGCTGTCACTTGGCCGCGGTTAACATATCTGACACTTTCAGTTTTGAGTGCCAGCCCACCTGTGTTGAACTCAGTCCAAGACCACCGTCGATACATAGGTTCCATGATACCTTCACATCGAATCGCTTTTCATAATTTCAACAAAAAATTTTGTAAAACAGTTCATTTTTTTTCATCAACCGTTTAGAAAATGAATTATAAATAAATTTAAATTGAACAATTTGGTACAATCAGGACATAAGGCACATAAATCATGTTTCGGGCATACGTGAGTGAGAGGGAATAGGTCAAGTGTATAATATCTTCAAGATTAGGGGGAGTTCGATCGAGTGTTAAGGGAGGATATAAGGGTCGAAGAATTGACGAGACGATTTATGAACCTCGGTTTTATTCAGTGCAGACTCTTAAGTGATAGTACGTAACATTTGACATGTTGAATCCTTTGATTTTTTAATTCACAACATTCCGTTCACTTTCTATAATTTAAATTAATTAATTGAATGTAAAGGAAATTAAACTTGTCTCTGGTATGCAATTCCTTAATAAATGCTAATGAATACAAATTAAAATATAACAAAATCAAAATTATTTGATTTCACTTCATTTCACTTTCAATCATCCTTCAAATTAGTTTAAAAAATGCAGTAAAATCCAAGAAGTATTATTTTGGATCGAAATTTGTTAATGAAAACAAAATTCCCCGCAGAATTATAACAAACATTTAATTTAATTTTTTTCAGTAACAAAAAACGATGAGAAGAAAAGCATGTGTGATAATTAAGTGCAGGCCATTCAGCAAAATAATTCGCGCTCAAAAAAAAAAAATTATTAATGAAAACTAGATTTTGTCAATTTAAGAAGAAAATGCGATTTCTTACCTGATAAGTTTTTCATACCAAAATAAGTATTCAAGAAGAAATTGATAACACGTTCCGAATAAAATTAAAAATATCGAATTCGTGCCAAAATCAAATTCTTATACAGAAATTGAAGAATCAGGAAGTGCTTAAAATATTCAAAAGTGTACGTGTATAAATAAATCGCAAGTCCATAATATTTAGAAATATAATATTAGTAACAAATAATCACGTAGTATGATACTAATTATAATAATGCCAATTTTATAACTATTTATAACAATAATCCTAGATCTTTTAAAAAGACGTTAAGCGTTATGAATGTAAGAAGTTTAAAAAAATATAGAAGATCTAAGTAAGGTGAGGATACACTTGCTTGGGAACGTTTACTAAAAGCAGGAAAAGTAAAACCAAAATTGATAATAATGCGTTTTGGAAAAGGCAGTAATACATTAAGAAGAAATTAGTTTGGGTCAGAATTATTCACATAATATTATTAACTTGATATTGCGTCCTTTTTCTTTCTTCTAACTGAACAATCGCAATTTTTGTCCAATCTTAATAAACAATATCTTATTTTGTTCATTGAAGCATTCTGTACGATTTTGTTCGTTGAGTTTTATTTAAAGTTATTTGTTCAGGATTTGTAAAATACGATTTTCCACAGTCTATAGTTTGTAAATAAATTATCAAAAATTATTTATATGATTCTAAACAAACAAATACAATTGTGAAGAATTTTCAAATGAAAAAATAAGCTAGTGTTTATCAAGATTAAATCACGTCTAGTGCTACATGAGTTTCATTTATGTTACTAACTATATTATTACATTTTGCTGAGATTATGTTACGATTCTCTACTAAAATTCAAGGAGAACACAAAGTCTCAAATGACTATTATTAGACGAATAATTTTGACCCATACTACTTTTATTGAAGAAATATATAGCTGCCTCTCCCAAAAATGCAAATTAATTTTGGTTATATTTTTCCTGTCCTGTGAGTACTAGCTGCAAAGCGGTAACGAGATTGTTTGTGAGTCTGGTCTTCCTTGCTTGCTTGCTTTGAAAGTTTTTTATTGTTCATCTTTCAGTTACATAATTTGTACATTGTCATATTTTGATTCCTATCTGAAGCGAATTTACCCTAAATTAATAGGTGTGAGTCTGATCATCCAGTGCGGCGATCAGGTCGTACAGTTTGAGCGCGGACGTTGGAGAAGTCGCAACGGATGACCATAGCGGCAAATCATCACTACGTACTGCAACTTCTCGGACGCGTCAGTGGTGTAAGTCGGTTATCGTCAGACGCTGCACTATGTCTACGATTTCATGCCTTAACTCGCTACACTTCTGGATCTGATCTGTTTAAATAGTGATTTAGATAGTCTAAATTATTTCCCATATAAAGCTAATGCGACCCTGATGAGCAGGACATGTTCATTCAATGACGGATACAAGGGTATCAAAGAAGACAACTGGACCGGCAAGAGAAAAGAGACCTCCAGGGAAATCAAGGATGCGATTGGAGGAGAGCGCCAACAGAGATGCAAGAGGACTGATGGGAATTGGAAGCTAAAGGAGAGTGTTGGAAAATCGAGAGGAATGGAAGAGGAGAATATCTTCTGATTCTAATTCTTCCTGAAACCATAGATCATGAAGTAGAATCAGTAGCAAAAGGGAAATGATATTTCCTCCCTCGAATATAGCTTCTCCAATTCAGGCCACCTTCAAAGATCACCTACAAAGGTCACCACAAATGTCTACAAAGGATTGATGACATTGATCATCAAAGAACATGGGTATGGGACACTTCGATTTCAAGTGCATCCTTCAATAGTGAAAAAAGATACCACCTTGAAGAATCTCAAGCTTTTCTCTCTTAGAAGCGAACCCTAAACCGGAAAATCTGCTCCATACTACAAAATACCTTCTCTCTAAACTAGCGGCCCACGATTCAGATTCTTTCATCGGCCAACACGCGTGCAAAGTACACATTTAAGCATCAACGGACGGATATAGGCAAGCCTACCGGAGGACAGAGGACGAGGAGTCTTGGGGTCCCCAACCCAAAGCCACCCCCTTATTCAGGGGGGGGGGGTGGATTTAAAGGCGAAGGAGCGAGCCACACAGGAGGGTGGTGGGTTGCTGGTTTAAGGGTGGCTCGCAAGGTAATATCAGTGGTAGTGGTCCTGGTGGTGGTGGAAGGAGTGGGCCGAGCTAAGACGAAGCGTAATGACGCCCTGAATCAATATGTGGAGGCCACTGAGATATGCATACGAACTAAGACAACCGCCGCACCGACGGTTTTCTCCAGGCGTCCGCGTCTCTCTCCATCCTTTCCTTCCTCTCTCTCACACTCCCTTGCAAAGCGGGGATGTGGGGGCAACAGGAAGCTCTCCGACTCAGGATGGTAAAACGGGGGTTTGGGGTGCACCACTTCGAGGGTGGTGGCGAAGGAAGAAAAGAGGAGGTGGGGAGAAATTAAAGACGAGGCAGGCACAAAAATAACGACCCGCGAGCGCAGACCCCCCAACCCCCTGCACCCGCGTAGAGCTACCCCTCATCCATTCCACCCCTCTGGGTTTCTCTACCGGCTATGTACCTCACTCTTTCTCTCTTTAAGTCTCTCTTTTTCTCCTTCTCTCTTTCACTCCTTCTCCTTCTGTCTTTCACTCATTTCTCTTCTCTCCTTTTATCTTTCTCTTTTTCTGCTTCTGGCTCTCTCTCCCTCGTTTAAGAAGCGAGATGAGACGCGAGATGAGGACGAGGACGAAAGGGGGAGGCGTATGGTATAATCTCCTACACGTCGTAAAACCGGAGGGTAAAAACTGTAAGAGCGAATCGGATTTCCTAGGGAGACTTGTGTATTGCGATGTACGTTGGGATGTTAGGACATTATGTGCGTGTCTGTTGGTAGATATGGGAATATTATGTGTGCGGAGAGTACAGTCTACAGTTCCACACTCTTGCTAGGAAGAGTCACCGTAATTACTGTATACGATGGGACTCGACTTCTGGAAAATTTGCATTGGGTTAAGGAATGTTTTACTCGATCACTGAATTTTGAGGGAGGGAAATATTTCCGAGAAGTATTTCTTATTTAGAGGGTTGAGCAAACTTGGATGGAATGCTGTTGGGATGTCGAAGGAAATGTTTTGGGTTCATTTAATTGATCGTTGTTTGGTTTTTTGATAGTTGGTGATTAGGACTGAATTAATTTTAATTAATCAATAATTAATTAAAGTTCATTGGTTATGTTGATATTATCAGAGTGATTATTGAGTGAATTTACAGCAAATGAATGAAAATTCTTCACTTTATCATTTTTTACTCCTTCTTCCTCATCTTCTTAATTTGAAGTATTCATGAAAAGGGGAATTTAGGAGTAAAATACACCTTTAAGAGCGATCATTAATTACTTCGAGGAACACAAAAATAAATGTCATATCATGCTCATAGTTTCATTCATCATACTTTTATCTTTTTTATCATATTTTCGTATGAAACTTGGTGAGGTATTTTCTGATTTTTATTATTTCTGGTTTCATTATTTCAACTTTCCTGTAAGTAAAAAAATCGTTTTTAACTACTAGCCAAAAATATTGAACACAAAATAAAAATTAATACTCTAACGTTTTTGATGTACCTTTTCAGATCAGATCATATTTTTCAGTTTATCTCAACAACAAAATTGTATCTACAATTATCTACAATGGAACAAATTCCTTTAAATAAAATCAATGTATAGGTACGATATCGAATTGAATAAGAAGAGAGAGAGAG